>VDFB02000015.1:214705022-214875376 GCA_007258455.2 Sequoia sempervirens | reverse complement strand
AGAGGTGGAGAATTCACCTCCAATGAGTTTAACATGTTTTGTGAAGTTCATGGAGTAAAGAGGCACTTGTCTGCCCTTAGAACTCTTCAGCAGAATGGAGTAGTTGAAATGAAAAACTGGACTATTCAAGAAGCTGCTAGGATTATGATGAAAGAAACAAACCTACTAGAAGTCTACTAGAGAGAAGAAATTCATACTGTTATTTACATACTTAACAGAGTTCAAGCTAAACCTAATAGCATAAAGACTCCCTATGAGTTGTGGTATGGAAGGATTCCTATTGTCAAGTACTTTAGAGTATTTGGAAGCAATGTTTTATCAAAAAAGATGAAGAAAACTTAGAAAAGTTTGATGCAAGGTCTGATGAAGGTATACAGATGTTACAACAAAATACTGAGAAAGATTGTTCAAATTGCAAATGTTAAAGTTGATGAAGATGTGCACAATTCAATTGCTATAGATGGATATATATCAGATGAACCTACTTGTGGAGAAGAAGAGGAAGAAAAATATGAAGAAAAAGAAGTGTGGAATGAAGAGGAAGAAGCCTTAGAAAAGACCTCTAAGACCCTTGAGTATGTGCAAAAAGAATAATTCCGAAGAATAGATCATTGGAGACAAGAGGAAAGTAGTATTAGTAAGAAATAGAGCTGCTGAAGCTAAGGTAAATCTATGTTTACTTTTTAAAGTTGAGCCTAAAATAGTGAGTGAGACATGCAAAGATGAACATTGGATGAAGGCTATGGAAGAAGAACCTATTTAGATTGAGAAAAATTAGACTTGGGAATTGGTTCCTAGACTAGCAAACAAAAACATAATTGGAACTAAGTTGGTATTCAAAAACAAACTGAATAAGAATGGAGAAGTTATAAGAAATAAGGCAAGGCTTGTGTGTAAGGGTTACCCACAAGTGGAAGGCATAATCTTTGAGGAAACATTTGCTTTGGTGGTTAGGATGTAAGCTACAAGGATGTTTTTGGCATTTGAAACATACAAGGACTTTAAAGTTTATCAGATGGATGTAAAGTCTGCTTTTCTAAATGGTGAATTGGAAGAAGAGGTTTACATGGAATAACTAGAAGGATTTCAATTGTTAGATCGACTAGATATGTTTTATAAATTAAAAAAGGAATTGTATGGATTGAAGAAAGCTCCCAGAGCTTGGTATGCAAGATTGGACAGATATTTGATACAACAAGGATTTAGTAAAGGTATCGTAGATAGTAATCTTTACTTTAAAATTGAGGAAGACAAAATCTTCATAGTGCTTGTGTATGTGGATGACATTATCTTTGGAGGAAATGAAGCTATGTGCAAGAAATTTGCAGAAGTGATGCAAAAAGAATTTGAAATGTCAATATTTAGGGATATGAATTTCTTCCTTGGCCTACAAATCAATCAAACAGATAAAGGGATTTTCATTTCACAGTCAAAGTATGTCAAATTTTTTTTGAAGAAGTTTGGAATGGAAGACTCCAAACCGCTATGTACTCCTATGGTGATTGGTTACAAATTGAGCAAAGAAGATCCACGTAAGATTGATCAGAGCAAGTATAGATCTATGATTGGTGGACTATTAAATTTAATTGTTGCTAGAACGAATATCATGCATGACATTTGTCTTGTTGCTAGATTTCAAGAAGATCCTAAAGAAACACATGTTGCAGCTGTGAAAAGGATATTTAGATATTTAAAAGGCACTCTGTATTATGGCTTATGGTATGCTAAAGATATTGATTTCAAATTAATTGCTTGTATAGATGTAGATTGGGTTGGTTGTGTTGATGACATGAAAAGTACAAGTGGTGGTGCGTTCTTTCTTGGATGTAGATTGGTGTCATCGTTATGTAAGAAGCAATATTTAGTTTCTTTATGCACTGCAGAGGTTGAGAATATTGCAACAATATCTTGTTGCACACAAGTATTATGAATGAGACAAAAATTGAAAGATATCAGAATAATGTATGATGAGTCTATATCTATCTTTTGTGGTAATACAATTACAATTAATATTTCAAATAATCCAATGGTGCATTCAAGGACAAAGCATATATCAATCAAGTATCACTTTCTGAGAGAGAAGGTTATGGAGAATGAGGTGAAGCTTGAATATGTACCTACAAAGGATCAAATTGCTGACATATTTACTAAGGCTCTTCCTAAGGATAATTTTGAGTATCTTTGGGAGAAGTTGGGGTTTATTGCCCCTCCTTTGAACTAGATGTATAGGGAGATTCATCAATCCAATGAATTTATGGATTCATCTCTTTTCTAGATTGAAGTTGGTGGCTACCTCTCAGGAGGAGTAGCTAGTGTCATTGTCGCAATAAGGAATATATGTTGTCATTGTGCAAAGTTGTTGATTTAGCTGGGTGTATGCCTATGTGGGAGTATTTAGAGCAAACATCTTGGATCAGTGTCAAAGGGGAAGAACAATGGAAAAAAAAATTATCCTTTGCCATTGATGTCAAAAGGGGAGAAATAATTATGTGAAAATTTTTATCTACTATGGGGGAGAGAAAAGAAAATCATGAGAAAATGTATTCAGAGATGTGTTGTCTTTGATGGTTTTTCACATCATGTGTTGCCATCAATGACAAAGGGGTAGATTTTTTCAAGTATGAAGGTGTTGTCATTGATGTCAACTATGCGTTGATGAAGGTTCTTGCATGATAAAGATGTCGAGGATATTAAAAAATTGTGAAAAAGAGGAAAACATTTTGTTGCAAGTTGTGCATGTGTAGTTGAGATATTGAGGAAGTGTTGTGAGTTCATGGAACCATCTTTATGTTACAGTGTCTCGAGATGTGTTGGAATGAATTAATGTGTTGAGATGAGGTCTCTTGTACTTGGCTTCCAAGTGCTTTTGAGAAAATTTGATAAATAGAGAAAACAATGTTGTGCAAGTGTTCAAAACATGCTCCGAGATGTGCTCTAAATTTCTTTATGTTGATGCTATGCCTATGTGGATCTGATATGTTGTTCAGGGTTGTCAGTAGTTGCTATATCCAGAATTTGGGTTTTTGGATAACTGTGCAAAGTGAGATATACTCACCAGTATGTGAATCAGTTTTTCAGTGTTATTTTCTGTGGTTTGGGAGAAATGTATTTTCTTCATATTTTTGTTTTAGGTTGTGCGGATCTGGAAAGTTGCTTATACTATTTGTATCTTTCAAAATTCAAAGTTTTGCTTGATTTGGTATAGTATAGTGTGTGTTTCATGCATCAGTGTGCGTATAAGGTTAACCGGATGTTGTGGGTTGAAGTATTTCTATGATGCGAGTTTTAATGAAGTATTTGTTGGATCTTAGGTGGTTCGTGGATTGTTCTAGATTGTGTTCAAGTGAATTTTGTTGTTCGGAAGTTTTAGATTGATTTAAGGAAGCATGTACTTAATGTTTTATGGTGTTTTAGCACAGGTGTTGGCTGACCTAGTGTTAACACTACATGCGAAGACTATAAAAGCATGTTGAGGTGTGTTAGAATTAATTTGGGTCCTAATTATAGATTTATATGGGTCACCTTCATTCCTATCCACTACGAGAATGTTTAGTTGTCGACCCTGGAGAAGGTTTTCAAGGTTGAGCATGATATAAATAAGAGTGTTGTTGTTTTAAGATGCAAGAGAGATGCAAGATAGATGCGATATAGATGTGAGAGGTGAATGTGCTGCAAATTACAAAAGTATAGATGTGAATTTGAGCAGAGTAGTGCAAATTTCAAAGTGTTGGATTCCTAAATGCAGTGAGCTAAAGGTGTTTGCAATCTTCCATGATACAAGGTTGCGAAAGTGTTGAAGTATTTGTGGTGGATTCCTTGTTGCATAGAGAAAGTGTTCTCTGTGTAACATTTCTCTTCTATCTTCTTTGTTTCTTTTTGAATCAAAGGAAATAAGGTGCCCACGTTTTGGAAGATGGAATTTTAGGACCTATTTTGCACTCTAGTTCATTAGGAACCTAGATCCCTCAACCAAGTGACTTGATTGAGGAATGGGCTAGAGGGGTTCTATTGAAATTAGATAGAGGTTCACCATTCAATGAAGCTTCAAAGGAAAAATTGAAACACGTATGCACAAAACCGTAGAAACTTGAAAGCATGAAATCAGATTAACAAACAAAATGAAACAAAAAAGTGCTTGGAGGAGTGGAAAGGCCAAAAAAAGGTCTGTAAACCCTAGAAACTATTGTTTTAGATTACACTAGGACTTATACACCAGATTGGGTGATTCAGTCCCACTCTAGGGTTTTTCAGGGTAGGATCTAGGATTCTCTGAGAGTTGATCAGGATTTGCTAAATGGCGATCAAAAACTGTCATGGGACTAATATGCCAAGTTGGGCGTATGAGTTCTGCTATAGAATTTCACAGGATCTTTGCAAACTTTTTGAACTCGGATCCAACATTGTTGAATGCTGTCGAAAGACTATATTAGGGACTAAATCACTAGGTTGGGCTAATGAGTCTCGTTCACATAAATTTGCAAAATGCACATCACAAGAGAAGGGGAAATATGTGGTTTTGTTAGTGGATGGGGGTCTACCTTAGTCACTCCCCATTTGAGTAATTAAACTTTGAAATGAATTGAAATAACATGAAGGAATGATGAATGGACAAATGAATGTAACAACTCACCAAACCTTGTTGAATCCTTGGAGTGTAGATCTACAACTTGTATGAATTGGATTCAATGGATGTAGATCTTGATCATGAAACTTGATATGGATTTGAATGCTTGAACTTGGATCACCAATGCTACATCATGTCAACTCACAAACACACATGATGCATGAAGACCTTCACATGATGATTGAATCTTGAATTGATGCTCCAAAATGCTTCATAATCAGCTCTTGAATGCTCTCTTGATCTTAAGCCTTGATCTTGCAATCAAACACTTGAAAGCTCTAGGTCTCAGAATAATGATTATAGCTCTTAGGTGCTTGCTCTTAGATCTTCTTAGTGAAATAGTGACTTGAAACCTTAGTTATATAGGCATTCCATCTAATTTACCATTTATTAGTCCCCAAATACCGACATTCATAAAATTTAAATTAAAAACCTTGATTTTCTTCTCAAAACCTTAAAAAGGCCCCAAACGAGACTCATACGCCCAATGTGGCATATGAGTCCCACCATAGATTTTTGGGGTGAGAGAATATCAAGGGGTTAGAATATTAAATGCTTTTATTGAATTTATTTGGATTTTAGTTGAAATAATCCTTGGGATACATAATAAAGGGTCTTAGGGGCCTATTAATGATGATTTAAAGGACATGAATGCAAGGGTACTAAAATAGGTCAAAACAGAGTGAAATTGTATTATCTCCAAGAAGGGAGTACAATTTTTGACACTACATTTAGCCCGCACTTAGTGAGGAGAAACATGCTTCAAACTCATGCTAAAATAGACATTCAAGAGGGGTCCCAAGTGTATCAATGTTGATGCTATAGGATGACAAAGATCTAGGGGTTGTGGTGGTCAAGCCCCCAAGATCCAAGATCCTATGTCAAACCAACATAAGCACAAAGGGACACACACAAGGTGTATGATATGCAGTAGAAAAATAAGGTACGCAAACATACAATGTCAAATACTAAAAGAAAGAAAAACAAAAATAAAAAGGGGTGGATCAAGCCTCAAGTGTTTGTCCAACTTGATGTGGATCAAGCCTCAGTTGTTTGTCCAAAACGCGTGCTCACTCAGGGGTAGTGGAACCTCAGGATGTCCACTAGGTGAGTATCCAAAAAGGGTGGCTTAGTGAGAAATTCATGCCCTCGTTTAGGATTCTCAAAACACTAACCATACCAAATCTATCCCTTTGATAACTTCAATAGGGTGCCACAAAATGAAACTTCGAGCTTCACAAAGCCTAACACGATGTGTTAAGCACTTATGAACATTTATGCATGTAAATGATTTTGCTTAGTTTGTGTAAGGTCTCTCCTTAGGGAACATTGTGCCTAATGTCTCCAAGAGAGGACAAGTCAAAGAAATATCACGCTCTTGGAGGAAATCAAACCCAATGACATCACCAAGAAAAGGACACATCGCAAGAATAAGGAAAATCGCACAATGAAATATGAATGTCGATGTATGCCCCCACTTTAGAGTGGTTGCTTACACCATTGATGTGAGAAATTGCTTTAAAGTAGAAGAATACATGAGAGTTTATTTGGAAAGCCCTATGCCAAGTCATATGTTCTCGAATGAGACTACATCATGAGTAAAGGGTTGCCCCCAAAATGTAATGCTAAACATAGAAAGAAAAGTACGTCACATGTGAGCCAACTTAAGGCATATTGTCCACATCCCAAGCTTGCTCTTATATATACTTGGAAGGTGGTGAACTAGCCCAAAGAGACGACAAGTGCCATACGAGGACAAGGCTATCTAAGTCCTTGCCCCCACTTAGTGCAAGACAAGGATGAGCCGAGATGATTGATGAAAATTAGTATTATTTAGAGGAACTAAGTGCTCCAACACAAGGAAGAGCTGCAATCCTTAAGATGTACAATTTTATCACTTAAATCTTTACATTCATTAGTAGAATGACCATGAACTCTATGATTTTCACAAAGTGAACTCTTGTTGTAGCATTTCTTTCGTGTTCTTGGGGGAGAGATATCAAGTGATCTTGGAGGAGTCTTGAAAAGATACTCTCTTGATCAAAAGTCGAAGATGTTCTTTTATTTTGTGACAAAGATATCTCTTGCTTAGTACAAGGTGTCATACTTACACAAGACTCTTTAATTGTGAGATTTTGTGCTCTCCTTTACAGGAGGGTGTAAAATCTAAAAAATCTGAATCATTAGTGTTTTGTGTGATGAAATTGATATTAAGTGAGGTTTTCTTTAATTCTTTCGTTTATTTCAGAGGACAATAACCAAGACCACAAGTGGTTTCTTATGTGTTAGGCTGATGGGAACATGGATACCTTGTTCTCTAGCACCACATTCTTTTCCGCTATAACCAAGTTGTGTCATAAGTTCATAACCTCTTCCATAAAGTGTTTTCATTTCTGTCGGATTCAGTGGTTTCTCATAATCAACTTCATCAAAGTTTGTTGTGTAATTTGCTTCTCCTTCTAAAGTGGTTGAGGTGGATGCTTTTGAAGGTTCACCTGACTTATGTGTTGACATTATCGTTGGTTCTTTTTGCTTTTCAGACTCTTTTGTTATGCTCTTGTATTCGCCCATGAATGTAGGTGTGAAGTCTAAAGAACCCAATTATCTTCCAATAACTTTGTGACTTCTTCCATATGTTTTTCTTTGTATTTCTCTTGCATGAGTTCCACTTGTATAGTTGGTGTCAATGTTTACAAAGGATTCTCCTTGTTTTTCTCAATGTTTAAAAAACTGTTTGGTTTAGGGTCGACTTTGATTGTATACACTTTGTTGTTACAAATATACTTCATTATATGATGAAGAGTTGAAGGCACCACATGCATCTCATGAATCCATGGTCTTCCTAAAAGAAGATTGTATGAAAGATCATGAGGCATAACATGAATAGGGGTATGTAACGTGGCCTTTCCAACTGTAATAGGAAAAGTGATCACACTAAGCGGTTGTTTTCCTACATTGTCAAATCCTCGAATCGATAAGGAATTAGGTTCAATTCTTGATTTATCTATGCCAAGTTTGTCCAAAAGGGTTACACTACACACATTAAGGGCTGAGCCATTGCCAACAAGGGTTCGCTTTATGCATGTCCTATTGAAAATAGCTATTATCATGAAAGCTTCATTTTGTTTTTGTACTTCTAGCAGAGGTAACTCATCTTGATGGAAAGTAATTTCTAAGTTGACCAGAGTTATAGCTTGAATTTGGGCTGCTGCATCATTTGATTGCACATTAGGGGGGGTAGGAACTTGTGGTAAGGCACTTTGAATCGTGTTATCATAATGAGGGGAGACTTGAATAGGTCCCATAATGATATCTTAGTAGGAGTGTTCTTAAGTTGTTCAACAAGGTCATACTCCTTTCCACTTTGTAGAGGCAAACAAGGAGCACTAGGAAAGATAGGATGAGGTAATGGGAGGGACGTTGGAGTTGTTTGTCGTGGTTGCAGATTATTTCTAGTGTTATATGTATGAGAAATGGTATTGTAACTCGATTGATGTGACATATTATTCTTAGGTGGTTCAAGGATGAGGACTGGTTTGTTTTGAGTTTGTGGCTGGTTTGAGGGTGGGTAAAGAATGAGTTTAGCCTTAGGAGGTGCAATAATTAAAGGATTTCTAGGACATCTAAGAATTAGAGGACTCGACGGAGTTCTAATCTTCATAACCTCACCAAACTTATCCTTATTTTCATGATCTCTTAGTTAAGGGGAGTCTAATGTTACCTCGTCATCTTCATCTAAGGAAGCTACATTACTATTGTTTGAAAACATGTATCACTTCTATCATTCTCTTGCACCATGATATCTACCCTAGTAGGAGAGCTTTGAGGAAAGGAGCAAATAGGATGTTCACGACATTCCATGGTTAGATTTTGTAAAGTAACTTCATCATAAATAAGGGAGGCATCAAGGGAAGAACAAATACGAGTTTAAAGCTTACCAATGGTTGGATACTTTTGTTGAAATAAACCTTTCCAAATGTTAGGGACATTAGGAAAGAGAGAAATAATGCTATAGCTTTCAATCATTGGATCTCTTAACACCAACATAGCCTCTTCACAAATGTGATTTCTATGATTGTCCACAATTACATCCTCTTTCACTAAAGCATTCTCACAAGTAGGGGAGGTGTTGGGAGATGAATGTAGACTAAATAGTGGCAATGATCTCACCTTCTTCTATCATAATATCTTCCCAAGGGGTAGGGGGAGAAGGACAAACAAGACTTTCATGATTGTCAATGATTGCATCTTCTTTCACCAAGATACCTTCATCACTAATAGGAGAGGCATCAGGAGAACAACTATGACCTCCATGATTATCTATGCTTGTATCTTCTTGTATCATACCATCCTCACAAATGGGAGAGATAGTAGGGTTTGAGTGAGTGATAGGCAAGGTGATATTAAGGATTGTGTCAATGGTTTGTTTCTCTTTCTCTAAGATGTTTTCATAACTAGGGAAGATAGTGGAAAGATGGCTAACATGTTTCTTAATGACCTCATCTCTATGCTTTACATTGAACACATAAGAGGGGATGTTGTACTTATACAATCCATTCTTAACCATTTCAAAACCACATCTCTTAAAAGAAAACATGCTAACATGAAAAAGTAAGCTATCTAATTTATGCAATGCTTCAAAAATGTAAACAAATATCCCACATATCTGAAGATTTTCACTACTGAAATGAGTTTTGGTATTATTTTAAAAAATGACTACTAAATGGATGATTTGACCTAGATAGATGAAACACAAATTCCCGAAACTTTCCAGACAAATACAATAGGTTACCACTAAGCCTAGGAAGTACACCAAATCACCAGAAAGCTTAGAAAAGTTGGTTTTTGTAGGCCTCTAAGGACTCATTCGCCTAGATGGGTGTATGAGTCCCAGTTAGGGTTTTTGACATGTTCAAATAGTGAAAAACAAAGGACACATAATACCCAAAAATCTAGAAAAAAGACCTGTATAGAGACCAAATCGCCCAAGTGGGCCAATCAGTCCCAAAATAGGGCTTCTAAGTTTGAATCAACAAATTCTGAATTGATTTTAATGTTTCTAGGTTGTATACTCAATTGACTATTTGCAATTACAGATTTCCAATGAAATTGAATGATGCAAAATGCAAAAATGTAACCTATATGCACTTTTCACTAATGCAATGTTTAGAAGCCCTAAATGCAATTCAACTAATGAATATCTAATGTAAAGTTAATGCAATCTAGATCTAGGACTACAATGTTCTCCAAATTAGAAATTCAAGGGTCCAAAGGTTTGGTTCACCAAAATGAACACAAGGGAAATAAGTGTCCACCTTTTGGGAGATGGAACTTTGGGACCTATTTCGCACTTTAGTTCATTAGGAACCTAGATCCCTCAACCAAGTGACTTGATTAAGGAATGGGATAGAGGGTTCCTATTGAAATTGGACGGGGGTTCACCATTAAATTAAGCTTCAATTAAGAAATAAAAACATGTATGCACAAAACCCTAGAAACTTGAAAGCATGACATCAAATTAACAAACAAAATGAAACAAAAAGGTACCTGGAGGAGTGGAGAAGCTAAAACAAGGTCTGTAAACCCTAGAAACTGCTATTTCAGATTGCACCAAGACTAATACACCAAGTTGGGTGATTTAGTCCCACTCTAGGGTTTTTAGGGCAGGATTTGGGATTCTCTGAGAGTTGATCAAGATCTGCTAAACGGTGATCAGAAACTGTCATAGGACTAATATGCCAAGTTGGGCGAATGAGTCTTGCTATAGGATTTTTTAGAATCTTTTTGAATCTTCCGAACCCAGATCCAACAGTGCTGAATGATGTTGAGTGAATGAGTCTCGTTCACATAAATCTGCAAAAAACACATCAAAAGAGGGAGAAAAATGTTGTTTTGTTAGTGGATGGCGGTTTTCCTTAGTCAAACCCCATTTGAGTAATTAAACTTTGAAGAAATAGCATGAAGGAATGATGAATGAACAAATGAATGTAATAACTTACCAAACCTTGTTGAATCCTTGGAGTGTAGATCTACAACTTGTATGAATTGGCTTTAATGTATGTAGATCTTGATCATGAAACTTGATATGGCTTTGAATGCTTGAACTTGGATCACCAATGCTACATCAACATGTTAGCTCACAAACACACATGATGCATGAAGACCTTGAGATGATGCTTGACTCTTGAATTGATGCTCCAAAATGCTTGATAATTAGCTCTTGAATGCTCTTGAATGTTCTCTTGATCATAAGCCTTGCTCTTGCAATCGAACAATTGAAAGCTCTAGGTCTCGAAATAATGATTCTAGCTCTGAGGTGCTTGCTCTTAGATCTTCTTCGTGAAATAATGATTCGAAACCTTAGTTATATAGGCATTCCATCTAATTTACTATTTATTAGATGCCAAATATTGACATTCATAAAATTTGAATTAAAAACCCTAATTTCCCACTGAAAACCTTAAAAAGGCCCCAAATGAGACTCATACGCCAAAGGTGGCATATGGGTCCCACCCTAGATTTTTGGGGTGTGTTGTAGGAGCATCCAACGGTGTAGGGAAATCTTGCATCACCCAAATACATGGTGATAACATTGCTAAGAACCATTCAAGTGCATTAGAACCTGATAGCATTCAGTCACACTAATAACACTTCCACACTCCTTATCGCTCCATTGCTAAGAACCTGAACTTTAGAACTTGTTGTTAGAGGTTACTAAGTTATGAAAACCCTCGTCATGCCGACATATAGATATCGGGCTGTCGGAGAGACTCCTGCTTGACTCCTGGTGATACACTAGTGTCACGTCGATGAAATGATCATCAGACTGTTGGAGAGACTCCTAGGTGAGTCTCGCTGATACCATTCACTTTCGCCAATAAATCCCTTCTTACATCTTCAGGACACCGCCAACCTAGGTGATGGGGCCAGTCACCAACATGATTAAGTCGCTAAGTCAGAGGGTTTCAAAACTTGAGAACCCTATGACATAGGTTAGGAAAACTTGGAATCTCGCGACTCGATCTCCTTTTCCATATTTTCCCTTTATCACTCCATCGAAGAGACATAGTCCAGACTACTGCCGACATTGAATTGTCTCGCCGATCTGCTAGAGATGTATAACCTTGAAGCGCTAGGTAGAGGGGCCGGTCACCTCCACGGGATGAATGACATAAGTTGTAACTTATGTGACTTGCAACCTGTAACACCAAGTCACCGATGAAATAAAACTTGCTTGAACACGGTGACTCAAATTTATGCATATTGTAATGTCCCCGTTTTTAGCACTTCACTTTTCAGTGATTGATAGCCTATTCCCAGTGTGCTGTCGGCTAGTCAGTGGCAAAATTAGGGTTTCGCGTTTTGGAGGATGCTTTTGCTCGAGGTTGGTTGTTTTAATGGCGGATTCTTTCTGGGTTTTCAGAGAGCTTCGCAGTGGTATGTTTTTCTTGGCATTCTGAGCACCTTCAGGAATTTACTATTTTTAGTAAATTCTATTTTTAGCAGTGGTCCAGTCAGCATCAGCTCAGTCAACTTTCCTCTTCGGGCAGTTCATTGGGAAATTCTCATTTTTGGCTTAAGGGGTTCATTTTGGAGAAATAAGTTATTCTTAAGTCAAAATGTTTTATTTTAAAATATCCCTTGGCCTAGTGATATAACTTAACAGTTGTTTTAAAGAAGGGGCTTTGAGGGGTATTTTCTCATGAAGGAAATATTTTAATATTTCTAAAGTTTATAATTGCTCAAGGGAAAATGGACGCCTTTTTGAAGGAGTTTATATTTTATTAAAAAAAGAAGTGATTTATATCTCTCAAGGAAAGTACGCCACTTTGAAGAAAGAGCTTTGGTCAAAGATTAAACCTAAAAGCAGCTAGGGATTAGGGCGCACTTTCTAGATGCCTCCGGAGTCTTCTCTTCATTCTATAAAGGAGGTTCCTTCTCTTCTTTGGATCATCTTTGGTCTATGCTATTGTTATGCTGCCGAAATGGTTGCTGGATTGCTTCGAGGAATGGATGCCTCCTAGCCTTGGCTCGACTTCGTGCTTGAGAGATAGCACCTAGTGGAGAAGTTTGCTTATTTTGAGTGAGTTTGTAGTGAGGTTTGCATTGTAGTGTTGTTTTGCCATTAGAAGTTCAGTTTATTGCATTTTATGTCATTTTCTGGAGTTGCTGATAATAGGGCTGAATCTGTAGTTTCACTCATAAATCAGAAAACAAAAATAATCTCATTCTGGGTATTGTGTCATTGCATCTTATTGGTAAGGGCGCCCCTTCATGAATATTTGCAGATTTTAATACGAAGCTTATGATTTTATAATGCAAATCCGTCATTCCTTGAAGGCCGTACTTTCTGGAGTGCATTGGGATTCGTGTCGATAATTAATAACCATTTTTAGATGCCATTTCTTATTACTAAGTTAGGCGCCATCATTTTGAGGGTCTATTGCATCAGATTTGAGATCATTTGGGTGAGAAATGAGAGAGTTATGAGCATATTGCTAGGGATCTGTGTTGCTGGTTATTTATTTAAAGTGCAGGTCTGTCATAACCAGATTTAAGAAATCTGCATTTTCTTCCTTGGATCGGAGTTAAGAAATCATTAAAGGCTTTGTCAAAGATTCCATGTTGTTGCAGCTATTTGAAGAGCTCTAATACTTGATCTTGCAGGCATTTACATATTCATTGTAAGCTGAACAGTAGTACTGTCAGCATTTCCTTCAGTCTTACTTTACATTCTGTTGATGCAATTGTATTTCTGTATATCTCCGTCATATGGTAGCTCCCATTCCGTCTCGGGTTGGAAAGCACATTCTTGACGTCGAGTACTTCAGCATTCCTGCTTATTTCCTTTAATTGCATTGTAATTCCTTTTATCTCCGCCATATGGTCGCCTCAATTCCATACTGGATTGGGTAGCACATACTTGGTGTCGAGTTTGCTTTCAGTACTTGTAGCGTAGAAGATCCTCTGACCATATGTTCGTCCTTCGCGGACACATTCTTGGTTAGAGTTACCTTCAGTTGCATTTTGTTTAAGGCACTGACGATCCTCTTGCCATATGACAGCCTCTCTCTTGTTGAGATTGAGTGCGCATTCTTGGCAACGAGTTAATTGTAATCTGCTGGTTTGAATTATCTAACCCTAACGGGTGTTCATCTGCATTGTGGTGTATTTGGTAAAATTGAAAAAATTTTAGGAATATTTCACATATGTAGGGTTTAACTGCTAAACCCTAGACCGAGAGCATGAACAAATGAACGCTTACACCTCCATTGACATCAAGACTTGCAAAATACCTTTCCGAAAAGCTCTCGAGAAACCCAGATCAAATCTGCCATCTAATTTCCCATTAGATCCACTACTCTCACATTCATCCTTTGTCGTCATGCCAACAATCTCCTTTGCATGATTTGCACTTTTGACATCAATGAGAACTATATGCTTTTGCACAGGATCAACATACTTCTCCTTTGATCCCCTTTTGACATCAATGACAACATATTCCAACAATCTTCCCCTTTCTCATTGATGGCAAAACTTAAATGGTCAATGATACTAATTAACCAATTGCAACATTTGTACCCGTATCATCTTTTACTTTCCACTTCTTTTGTTGCCTTCTCCAATGCTCCTCTTTGAGCATTTGCATGACTTTTTCTCTCTTGCTCAGATACTTGAGCATTTGTATACTTTCTTCCCCTTTGACATCAATGGAAAAGGGATCACTCTTGCTGAAAGTATTCTCCTCCTTTGACATTCCTTCTCCTTTTCTCATTCTTATGAGCATTTGCACAACTTTCCCTCTTATGCTCTACTTTGAGCATTTGCTCACTTTTTCTCCCCCATGCTCAATTCTTTTGAGCACTTGTTCATCCTTTCTCGTCTTCTTTATCTCTGGTCACCATACTGCTGCAGCCTTTAGTTCTCCTTAGCAATGGCAAAGGGGACTTAGCTCCCCCTTTGACTGATACCAATTAAAAGCATTTTTTTGCTCCCATACCAACTGTTGCATTCAACCTTTTTACTGCAATGGAAAATACCATATGCTTCAATTGCTCTGTACCAATTAATTAAAAGTGAATAATTAATTAATCTTTAATTAACTATTAGTCTAATTTATTCTCAGGCACTTAAGCTAAACTTAGAAGTGATTTACTATGTTAACTAGAGAGCTATTATTAGATTATTTTGTCTCATTGCATGAGATGTTGACACTTGTCATGATCTAGTCCCTTTACCATTTAAGATTGCTCCTATATAGCATTCAACCCTCATTGTATTATCATACCTTTGATATGCCTTTTGAATGCCTTATAATACTTGATCTCTTGAGATTTTCTCTTCTCTTGAACTCTTGTATTCTATAGCATTTTCTTATTGAGGAATATTGTAATTCTTTGTTTGCAAATCTTTTACATGAAAGGTATCTTTGTTCATTGTTTGATCCTATGACTCATGTTTTTCACAATTCTAACATGGTATCAGAGCGTGGATTCAACATGCCCCTTCTCAATTTATGAATTTTTTCTTCAACAAGGGTTATAGCCATCAGATCTGGATTCTCCATTATTTTTTTTCATAATTTTTAGAGGTGGGTGAAATTTTGGTGCATGTGGGATCAAACAAAGTCTTCCATTAGATTCAAAGGCATTGGGAATGTTATTTTTTCCTTTTGTTTGATCTAATTTGGATTACTGAGGTTAGATCTACAAGGGTTTGAAGAAGATTTTTTTCAGATTCGGAGGGTAGCTACGTTTTCTAAGCATTTTGAGTAAAAAAGAACCTCACAGTTGTGTTCAAGTGGCTGATTCAATGAATTTTGATTATAAATTTTCCTTATTTCACTATCGATGTTTTTGAGGAAAGTTTCTTTTGTATAGGGGTTGTACGAGCCCCTGTACGACTAGGTATTGCAATTTAAAAAAAATTGTTTTTTCTAAATTTATTTTTCAGTTTTAAAAAATAAATAAATATATATATTAGAAAATGATAGGTTTAATTATTGATGTAGGTTCTTTTTTTTGAGTTGCACACAAGGTACATATAGTACCTTGGTGGCAGGTCAATGCCACCCAAACTGGGGTCCTACTAGTGGGGACTCCAACCTTTACCGATGATAACCATTTATGCCCTTTGATAGGGTTTTTCATCAGTTGATGACTTAAAACATGGCGTTGCATTTTTTCTCAGGAGCTTTTGATTTTTTTGACATAAGAAAATCTCCTCTAGCATTTTTTCATGTTTTCTAGCAACCCTACATGCTTCCTGACAATCGCTCATATTTCTCGACAAGGGAATCCTTCTTGGGTGAAGAATATTTTTAGAATATTTCAGGGACTAGTTTCTTCAAGGGCCAGATTTTTTTCTTGGCAACAAAGAGAATATTTTGTTGATGTCATCATGATGTCATGTTGACGTCAACGGTATGGACAGTTGACACGGCCCCCAAGTCCCCTCTTTGGCCCTAAAGAAGGTATTTTTTTCTTTTGGCCATAACTTGGGCATATAAGATTAAAATTGGGTGAATGAGATATTTTCAAAAAGCTAGTTTTTCTAACTTTCTAGTGGTGTGGGTCTCATCACTTGTTTTTGCTACTGGTGCATTCTAGAGTCTGTTGAAGTTAGAGGTGTTTTTTCAGTCTTGAGCTCATAAATTTTGACCCGTTTCTTTATTTTTTGTGATTCAAGTAGTGTTGGGATGATCTTTTGAGGCTCTTGACATCTATCCATGCACTTTTTCTAGATTTCTCTCCAAGTATATTTTATTCAATTTTTTTTGTTTTCACATTCTAGTGAATTACTTGGACGTCTTAGCTCCTGAAAACTTTTCATTTGCATGGGATGACTCATTTTTGGTTGCTCTTTATGTATTTCCACTATTCTATCCTATCTGGACATTTTAGATATCTTTTTTATGCACATTCTCTTTCGTAGACACACTGAGATAAAGTACCATTCTAGTGTATTTTTTGGGGGATTTTGTGCATCCTATTATGCCTTTTGTACTTGCACTATAATATAAAGTGCCATGAGGGTTTGATGTTTTTCTTTGGTTTGCTATCACACCTTTGTCAAGTGAGTTTCCATTCTATGACAATAGTGAATCAGAATGATTCTTACCTCATGTGTGTACGCCTTAGTTTACACACCCTTTATTTGTAGGTTGTTTCTCCTACATGTACTTCTTAGTTTCACATAGTTTTAGTGTACCTGCCTTGGATCTCCCTTGTCAACGTTATGGGGGTTTCTACTATTGGTTCTAATGCTTCTTTGGTTTTGCATTTGAGTGATCTATGTATCTAGTTCTTGTTCCTATGTACTTTCAGATGTAACATACATTAGCGACTGGTTACCCGTGCATTTCGGTGGGATGGATCATTTACCATATGGACACTTTTGCATTCTTGTTTTTGGAGGTTCTTTATTTTAGCACTATATCAGTCATCATTTGATAACAATCTACAACTTCTTCATTTTTCAATGATGTTCTACATGTTCCTATTTTTTTTGAGACATTTTTTTGGTTGGAGACTTCTTAGTCCTTCACCTTGATTTGGAGGATTTTTCAATCCTTCATTTGCCTTTCTCTCTTTTGGAGAGGAGTTTTTTCCATGAGGTTCTCTTTTTCTTCAGTTTTGAGAGATCTTTTGTTTTTACATGGGTACCTCACCAAGCCTTGTTTACCAGGACCCATCATGCATTCTTTCATTTTAGGGTTTTTAACAACTCCCTAAGTTCATATTAAAGGGTGTTAGAGTAATCATGCATTAACTATTAATTAATTAATCTTGTAAGAGAGGGGGACCAACCATGGAAAGGCTCCAGGTCACAGAGAGCGGAGGGTTTCCCTAACTTACCTTACTCTAAAGGGATGTTTTGAGACAAGGATGGAGAATGACAAGGACTATAATGTACTTCAATCACTCTGCAGATCTTGAAATTAGGTTTGGGCTAGGTGAGTTGGTTTTCAAAGTCGGTACTATACCTCAGACAACTCTCTGTCCGAGGGCGACAACACAATTTTGGGAGATCAGTGCTGCACGTTGGCGTCTCTCGAGCGTGTTGGCATCCGTACAGTTAGAAAATAGTGAACACAATACAAACTGTCAAAAAAGAAACTGACAGCCTAGCTGATTAGTCTAGATGGTAAAAACAGAATATGTAAATACAAGAAATAGAAACTAAAGTGATAAAACAAGTAAATGAGAACTAGGGTGACAAAAATGATCTCACAAAAGTGCATGTTCGCCAGCTAGCTCCACATGTACTTTCACCTGAACACAAGCAAGAAGGGGAAAATTGTTGGGGCTGTATAGGGGCCTACCCCAGTCAGACCCCTGTTTTGGTGTTTCCACCTGCACAGACAGCTAGAAAGCAATGAAGTAGAAATATGCAATAAAGAAGTAAAGAAAATAGAGATAGCAATAAACACTACAAAAAAATATAATGCTACTCAATCAAACCACAAAGGAGAGGAGTGAAACATTACCACCTCCACCCAAAATCTCACTAGCCAATAGAGGAGAATACGGACTTGAAAAGGTCACCAAAGCCGCAACTATGATGAAAGGAAGTCTCGCAAGACCTGTTGACATGGTTTTTGAGACCGCACCAACACAGAACAAAGTTTCCCAACGGATACTCTATTCTCTCTTGAACAAAGTATTCAGCATGCTAAGATTGCGAGTGAGTTCATGCTTTCAACTCCAAGGTTCCTTTAATGCAAATAGACCCAGTTTGGTTGATGTGTATTGTTGTGTTCTTACGAGGGGACTTACACAATTGTTCAGACTTCTTGCAGTTAGCAGCCGGTATATGATTTGAAAGGAATTCTTGCAAGTATGATTTGGCAATGTAGTACGTTTTCCTAAAGCTAATCAGAAATGTACGGAAAGTAAAAGAGTATAGGGCCTAAGAAACTTATATTTTATCCTAAATGCAGGATATGTGGAGCTTCGTTTTAGTAGACTTCAACCAAATCTCACCTAGCCTCACATTGGACAACTTCAGCAAAATTGGTGCAATCTTCAAAGGGATAGCAAAGGATGTTCAAATTATGATTTAGCATACATACACCATCACAACGATGCATATAAGCATACAAACCATAACCGAAGTTAAACTCAAGATAATGTCCAGTCGACCACGCAAGGCGAACTTATCATCAACAAGTTGCTAGTGGTATGGAATAAAGTGAAGCTACCTCAATAAAACACCACACATCAAAGTAAACTACTTGCATGAAAATTACGCTACTTGGATACGAAAGGAAGAAGAGACCTTGCTAGCTATTCATGACAAGACGAATTCCACCATCAATGAAAAGATCTATTATCATGAAAAGTGTTACACAACAATCTCCACAAAATTTTTCAAAGGGAAAACTTTCTTTCTTCTCCACACTAACAAAAATGTCTACAATGCTCTACTATGCTCTACTCTCTAGCTCTAACTCAATTATGATTCTAATCTCCTGTTCTAATGAATTACAAATGAGGGGGACTCCCCCTTTTATAGTTTTCCAAGTCCAACGGACGGCTTAGATTACAATCGGCTGGATGGCCCAGATTGTGCCACCTCAGCCCTAAACAAGATTTGCCCTAAAAACTGCCACAAAGGAGAGTGGGGGTAATAAATGAGCCATTACTATCCACCATCCTTCTAGAAGATTCCGTTTGTAGACGCGTTCACACTATTCTCGATCTTCTTCTAGACGTTGTTCTTCAATTCCTTCTTTGTCACTCGAGTCTCATCACTTAGCCGTTTTTCGCAACTTTCTTCCTTCGAGGTTGAGATGTCATTCTGAATCACTTGCTTCATCATCGCTTGGTCTCGACGTTCCTCCTGCAAAACGAGCAAGGAGAAAAGTATTAGAACACTTCATAATATAAATTCAACTTACTTACCAGGATTCTCACGTTCTAATTTCCAAGCGTTCATCGCCTCCACTAGCCAACTTCTTCCTTCTTCATGATTCTTCATGCCTTAGCCAGATTTCAATCCATCTTCCTCAAGGGCATATTTAAAATATGCACTTTTAAGATCATCCTTCGAAGGTGTTAACTTCAACTGCATCTTCTTCAAGGAATTCACTTCACCTGCTGGAGCTCTGACAACTTTGATTTTATCCATCTCTAGCTCAAGAAGACTATCTTCATGAAGGATCTAAGCAAATTCACCTAGGCAATTCCTTTCAAATTCATCGTCTGGAGAATTTCACCTTGAAAACACATTTTCTTCATTTTGCCTTAGAAAATTTTCAAATTCCCCCTTAGGAAAGCTCGTCAATCTAGTGCCCATCAAAATCTTCACCCTAAAGGCTGCAGCGAAGCATGGAAGACTTTGAAATCAACCCCTCATCGATAATCTTCAATACCCAGAAGAAAATTTCCTTCAGAACGCGTCGAACTCATGGGTGCACAACGAACGGGTTCATTTAATTTTCTTGAATTTTGAACCTTAGAAAATATTCTTTCATTAAATTTATTCTTGTTCTTCGATCCTGAAGTATTTCTTTGCTCTGACTTGGAAAATTTTTATCGACCCTGTGAAGCTGGCATTCACTGACTTCACCTCTGGCAATTCCGCTCGTGCTTCAAGAAAAACTCCATTACCTCTCCAGACCTAGGTATTTTTCTAAGGGAGAAAATATTTGTGCCTTAGAATTTTTTTGAATCACTTAGCATTTCTTTTGAAAAATTTTCCCTTAGAAAATTTTATTCATTCTTCAATCCATCTTGCCAGTGGTGAGAAAATTTCATCAACTCACTTAGAAGATTTTCCTGAAGGCACATGTCATGGAGGATATTTAATCCCAACGCCTGGCACATCCTTTATGATATTCACCACCTTGTATTTTATTTCACACTAGAAAGATATTTTTGTTTTAAAACTCCAACGCCTTAGGAAAATATTTTCAACACCTTGCAACATTCTCCACTTAAACATTAGGCGCACTTCATCACCATGAGGAACATTTAACTTCACCACGCCCAGTAGTATCTTCCATCTCCACTCCCAACGCCTAGCTTATTTTATTTTCACCAACTTATACTCTTTAGGCGCATTCAAAGGGGGGAGAGGAAAGTCAACCTCTTTTGTCTTCATCCTAGCTTGCATGGGGCATTTCTTTCCTTGAGGAGGATGAAACCTTTTCAACGCCTTAGTGACCTTTCAACTTCTTCATTTTTGTCTCCATATGGCATGTTTTGGGCGCATTTTGCACCTCATGAAGGATGAAAATCCTTTGACTCCTTTGACCTTTTGGATTTTGGGCACATTTTAGCAAGGGTGAAGGATGGGCGCAAATGGAGGGTGGTGGAGGATATCTTGCCTTAGAAAATTTTCTTGAAGTCGTCCACTTTGGGCTGGGCGCATTTTGATGGGTGAGGTGGATGAAGACTTGTTGACCAGCTTGACTTATTTTTGTCTTGGGCGCATTCTACCCCCTGAGTAGGATGAAACTTAACACTTAGAAAATTTTAAAACTTTCTCCTTGAGGGTGGGCGCATTTTCCTTAGGCAGGTGGATGAATTTTATACTTAGAAATTTTTTTCATGCTATTTGTGCTTGAGGGCGCATTTTTCCTGGGGAGCAGGATGAACTTTTATACCTTAGCCATTTTTCCTTCATTTTCGCCAGTTCTTCCATGCCTTACTATTTATAGTAAGTCTCTCAATTTTGCATCTCTGAAGCTCAGAACGACTTGAAATTTTGCACACTGCATCCTCATGACCTTGTTACTCTGTCGACACTGCCATTTTTAGTCACCCTGCTATTTTTAGCCCATTTTTTGAAGGTGGTTTACTATAAATAGTAACTGCTTGTTTCTGATAGCTCCATTGCTCCGATGAACTTGAAATTTGAATGAGGCGCTCCTCACAACGTGACCTGACTACTGACATCAGCGCATGCACCTGACTTGCTATTTTTAGCCTGTTTCCAAATTGACTTACTATAAATAGTAAGTGCTCCGTTTGACTTCAAATTTTACCAGCAGATAGCCTGAAGGATGCTGATCGCGGTGGTTTACACCGGTTTTCAAAAATTCTGACTTTTTACCCTTCTTTTCAGGCTCCGAAGCTGGAAACCCTAATTTGCTCTGAATGCGTATCAAATGATCTCTATTTCTCTTCGTTTCTATGGCATTGCGATCAGCTCATGATTTTGAACTGCTGGGAGGTGGCTGCCGAGACACACCTGCTAAAAATAGGAAGTTCCTTACTGAGTGATTATCTTCGTTTGCATGCCATACCATCGCGAAGCTCTTGAAAAACCCATCAGGAATCATCTGACATGCAAAAGAAACCCTGACATGCAAACCCTAAAAATAGCTTTTGAAGACTGAATTTTGAAAGTTGTCGTCTCATTTTGCATGTTATATCATTGCGAAGGTCTCGAAAAACCCAGAAGGAATATGTCAACATGCAAAGAAAAACTCTGCGTCTGAACCCTGAAACTTGTGCCGGAAGCTGGACTGCTAAAAATAGTAAGTTGCCCATTTTCGCTCAAATTTTGCATGCGAGCAGCCTGAGGCGCTCTGAATGCAGTGTGACTGTCGGAATATCAAAAATGCTGACGAATTGCCTATAATTTCACACTTACTAAAAATAGTAAGTATCTCAGAATCAGATGAAAACTTGCTGAGAGCCTGCTGGAAACATGCTGACAACAATGTTAAGCTCAATTTTCAATTTACTCACTTTATCCAACCTCGGATTGACCAGAAGGATGGAAACCCTAATTTCAGACTTGGCCAAATTTCACTTGTTTAAGCTCACAGACGGATACATCCCCCAAAAGGAAGACCAGAGAAAGGAGACAGAGAGAGAGAGAGGGAAAAACCAAAGCCAAAAGACCAGAATGGAGCAAAAATTAGGGGTCCCCGTCTTGAATGGGGCGATGTGTGAAAAGGTCACAACAAGACCCCAAGCCCATGTTGCTATGGCTTGCTTCACACTTGCTATGTGGAGTTGATGGAGTGTTGTTACTGTTGTAATGAAGTGTTGAAGTGCTGCTTGAGAGTGAAGTGACTACTGAAAGTGCTAAGAGAATGCTTGAGAAAATGCAAGATCTTGTGAGAGTATGAAATCAGATGAAGATAGATGAATTTGAAGGAGAAGAGAGAATAATATGCCATTTTCAGGGTTAGTTGGTCGAAGAGGGACATTACAAATCATTCCCAATTAAAAGTGTAATGCCTCTACCAACTTAAGACGTGGGAATTATTGGATGTTGTGGTTGTGTTGCTGATATGTGGTTGTCATTGATGTCAACACTATTAGCATTAAGTCATTTGAAGTTGTATATGTCAAGGATATTGAGAAAATTGTAGTGAAATGAGTTGCAGGTTGTCAGTGGTGAAGTGAAGTTTAGTCTGTTAGTGAGTTCAGTACATTGATTATTAGAGGTTGTGGACTAAAGGGTTTCTTGTAGAGTATATCTAGTTTATCCACGTTGAATTTTAGAGATCCACATGAAGATTTGATCGAGTTATGAAGATTTATATTCTGACAGTTTTTCTATTACTTTAGTAGGTGTTTCTGAATGAAGATGTTGTGATTCCAATAAGTTCAGTTGTTGTGGATGCTTCTCTGGTGATTCATGATGTTTTTGGATGTTTCTAGATCATGCTCTATCTGTGTTGCACGTCTGTATTGATCGTTGTGCTCGTGATTGGCAATTTTCTCTTGTGTGTTCAAGTTTTTCATGTTCATAGCCGACAAGGTGATTGTAGCATATTGTGGATCTTCAAGGAATAATTTTTGAAGGTGGTTCATGTTTGGGAATGTTATTTGGGTCTTCACTATGTTGTGGCCGACCTTGGTTGATTTGCATTAATAATTGTTATTGATTTGGGCTGACTATTTGTATTCATTTTATTATTTTGTTGAAGTCGACTTGTAACGATTTAATTCCTTGTTGCAGATATATATAAGCAATTGTTTATTTGATTTGAAGGTGTGCTTTGTGTGTGTGTGCGTGAATAATGTTCTAAATCATTCGAAGGCATAGTAGAGTGTGAAGAAGAGTGAAGAAGTGTTCATGCGCTTAACCAAAACTGTGATCAGGCATTAGAAAATGCTATTTTGTCGGTTCAAATCCATGTGGATGTAATCTGAATCTTTCTGTAAGATGGTGCCTTCCTTTGGGAAGTCAACCTTGTTGTAATTGAGTAGTGAGCTCTAGGCAGTGTGCTTGAATGCATGTGCATTCCCCATTTTATTCTTTATGCTTTTAATAGGGTATAATCTTGTGGACTGACCTCCCCCGTGGTTTTTCCCCTAACAGGGTTTCCACGTAAAAAATCAAGTGGTGTTATGTGTGTTTCTGATGTGTTGATGATTTATTCTTTCATGGTTATTAATCTGATCTGAGAATAAATGATTAATAATTTTATTAAGTTTGAAATTCCGTGACAATTGATTCAGCCCCCCCCTCTCAGTTGTCTGCCCTTGTGTTGCCAATAGGAATATGTCAGGGATGACAGTGGGCCATGTGTGCCTCCCCTATAGAAATTATCTCATCGACACAACAAACAAATGCCAAGTGGAAGGAAGGTAGTTGATTGATGTGGAATTTTTCCTTCGGATTTGATTTTCTAAGGTGAGGTTGTGTAAAAGGGGAATTCGCATAGGGGTTGCAAGTTTGCTCCTATACAAATATTTAATAAATTATTAGTCTAATTTGTTCTCACGCACTTAAGCTAAACTTGGAGTGATTTACTATATTAACTAGAGAGATACCATTAGATCATTCTCTCATTGCATGAGATGTTGACACTTGTCATGATCTAATCCCTTTACCATTTATGGTTACTCCTATATAGCACTCAACCCTCATTGTATTATCATACCTTTGATATGCCTTTTGAATGCCTTGTAACACTTGATATCTTGAGATTTTCTCTTCTCTTGAACTCTTGTATTCTGTATCTTTTTTTGTTGAGGAATATTACAATTATTTGTTTGGAAATCTCTTGCATGAAAGGAGTCTTTGTTTGTTGTTTGATACTACGTCTCGTGTTCTTCACATTTCTAACAGTTCAAAGACTTGTCTTCATGTTCCCACTTTTCAGATCGAGACTACATCATCATCTTTTGTTATTCTTGATCAGTTTGGCATTGCCACATCCTTGGCCCTTGTTGATTCAATGTAATAGGACATACATCTACCAAACATAGCTGCATGAGATTCATATCTTGTAGACATATCAAATCCTTTTTTGTAGAGTCTCAAATTGCAGATTTGGAGGATTATTTTGAAAACATTCGTCTCCTCTTTGTTGATAGCCACATCACCATTGTTAGCCTGCAATCATCCTTATCATCTTCATAGGATTGTAGATTGACATCATCTCTTTTCGACATGTGGATACATGAGCAACTTTTAGAGGCACACATCATGTGGATTTGGATTCTTTATTCACACATATTTTTGGAGTGGCTTTGCCAATCACCAGTGAATCTGCTTCTTCCTAAGGGGAGAAATGTTGGTTGTAGGCAGTAGATCATATTTTATCTTCAGGAAAGTCATCATTGGTACAAGAGTGAATTATTTATGGGGGGATTCATATCCTTATTTTCTCTCTCCTATTGGGGGACATCTATTGTACTTGTGTGACAAAAGTAGTCATTGGTGAGTTGCATTGAGTCCTCTTGTTGGAAGTTTGAGTTGTTTGTGAGTTATTTGGGTGTTGTCATTGATGTCGACCCCATGTATGTAGAGAGTGTTGGAATGTCGTTGGTGGTCATTGATGTCTTACTTTAGTATAGTTGCAAAAGTTGTGTTTGGAAAGATAATTGGATGTGCTATAGTTGATGAGAGGTGTTGTAGATGCTCTAAATGTGTTTCAGAGATGTTAGTAGTGTTTGTGATGCAGTTGGTTCACTTGGTTTCCAAATGGTTTTGTGAAAATTTGAATAAAATAGAGTTTAGTATGATAGAGTGGTGTTCAGTATTCTACTCCGCATTTCTTCATGGTTAAAGATATTCTTGCGTGGTTTGGATATTATGATTAGAGGTTTTTAGAGGTTCTATACCCAGAGTTTCAGGTTTTGGATCGTTCTGTAGTGAAAGTTGTGTTTGACAGTATGCCTGTCTAGTGAAAGAGGGTGTTTAGGAGAAATGAGATTGCTCCACATTTCTCCGCAGTGAAGGTTCGTGTCTTGTAGATCTAGAAACATGCTTATATTATCTATATCTATCTTTCCTTAAAGTTTCAGGCTTTGAGGTGTTCCACAAGAATGTTTGGTGTGTTGGATGTCTATGCTAGTGTGTCTGGTTGCACAAAATAATGGTGTTCTTAAGTTTTAGGTGGTTACAGGAGTAGTGCTAAATATTTTGATGATGTGGAATATTTTGAGATGTTTTGGATTCTTTTTGTAAGGTCTAGGAGATGTTTCTAAACCTAGAGAGGCATGTTTGTGGTCGCTTGTTAGTTAGTGTCTATTTGGGTCTTAGTTAAGTTGTAGCATGGTCTGCCTTCACTTCTTTATACCATGGAAGTGTTTGGTGCTGACTTATTTGATGTTGCAAGGTTGAGGTGCATACATTTCCTTAAGGCCGACCTAATTGAAATTGTTTTGGGTCATGGTTGGTATAAATACAAGGCGAGTTGTTGTGTGGATCAAGTAGAGAGTGTGTGATGCAAAAATGCAAAAGTGATCAAGTGTGGTGATCTAAGTGTGAGCCTTAATGTCTATGACTCCTAGAAGTAGTGAGCAGAAGGTGTGTACATTTTAGTCTGTTGAATGAGTTGTTTGTGCTTTAGTGGAACTATATCTTTGGTGTAAGAGAGATGCATTATTAGCAGTTCAAATTGGCAGTGAGCCATCCCTTCTTCTATCTTCTTTCTTCTAGACAGTGAGTCCTTTGGCAGTGAGCCCTTCTTTCTTTTGGGAAGTGAGCCTACTGTATTCGGTGTTACTATTACTTTATATTTTGATCTAATCCTCACTGTGGTTTTCCCTTCTTGGGTTTTCCACGTAAATAAAGTGTTCTATTATGCATGGTGTTTGATGTGTTATTGTTTCACTTGTTTACTAAGTTCATGCTAAATTTAATTAAGGGTTTAAGGGGCTAAGAAATATCTAAATGTTAATGATGGTTTTTATGTTTTAATGTACAACTGATTCAACCCCCCGCTCCCGCCCCCCCTCACAGTTATTCTATGCATCTAACACCTCCTTCTATCCTTCTTTCACTAGTGCAGTTTTTCCTTTTTCTCTCTTTTGGAGAGGAGTTTTTTCCCATGTGGTTTTCTCTTTTTCTTTGGTTATGAGAGATTCATTTGTTTTTACATGGGTGCCTCATCAAGACTTATATCCGGGACCCATCCATACATCCATCATTACATTCTTCATCAGGGTTTTTAGCTTCTCCCTAAGTTGATCTGAAGGGGGGTGTTGGAGTAATCAAGATAATAACTTAATAGTTAATTAATCAATAATTAATTATTAAGTCGCTTAATACTTTAATTATTTAAGCTAAACCTAGGAATTCTTTTTTATTATTAGATTTGACTAAATATAGGTTAAGTTGTCTTATTACATGTGATTAAGAAACTTGCCACAATATAATGCAATCCTCATCTAGGGTTTTCTTTTTTATACTTTTATATGCATGCACATTCATTATAATAATCAATTCACGTGTATTCATATTCTTGTATTCACAATCAATCAATATAGAAGGCATATCATATGCTTGTGTGATATTTGTGTGGATCAATCTCTTCCTTCTCAAGGTTACATAGCATAATTATTGCTTTGATTTCTCATGTGTGATAGGTGTTTTAATTGCAGAGGATCACTGAGAGTTGTGGGGGTTCAACAATCAACTCCAACATTTGATGCAACTATAATGTCCTCAATGGATTTTAATTCTAATATTCCTTAAATCCCCAAAAAATATATAACTGAAGTGATATGCTCTAATAGCACTATAGTAACTCATCCAAAATATTATGAAATTAAATTATTATTTAGGGAAAATATTATTTAAACCAATTTTTTAAACTTTAACCAATTCTAAAAAAGCCTTAAATTCTATTGTATGACTTAAACATTAATTTCTATAATAACCATAACAATTATTTTAATAAAATAAACTTCTAATTTAATTAATTTAACTTGTGAACCTAGATATTTTCATAGATTTACATTTATTGATACCTTAGATTACATTCAAACTAAACTTAGGGTTTTAATTGGTAAACTTAGAATTCAAGTGTATAACCAAATTGGGTGAGGGCTTCAATATCCTCATTTTCTTAGATGACAATATTAATACTCCATAAGACTTATGAGATGATTAAAATAAAAAAAGTCCTAGATCTTGCTTATTAAAATAAGTCTAGAATACATTCAAGGTTACTACAACACTTACAAATTTGACAACATAAAACTATCATACTTGAGCCCACACCAACAATAAATTTTGTAACCTAATGTGTTGATTTAAAATTTGACCTAAATCTAACAAAAACTTGGATTATAAATTGAACTCATAAAGATGTAAGATAAATAATAGGGTATTTCCTATGTTACTATTTTGAAATACATTACAACATTGTAACAACAACTATGACAAATTAACGAATATAGTGCTCACTCCCATGATAATTAGAATGTCATGCAACTTGATACAACTAAAGATCCACGACCTTGAAGATCACACCCAATCTTTAGGTGATCAACATACTAGTTAAAGGGTTTTTATCCTTATTCATTGCTAACCAAAGGGTTTCTATCCTGTGATCTTTGTAAATTTAAGGGTTTTTATCTTGGGATTTGATTTCTTGAACGCTAGTACTTAGAATAATGTTGTCTAGGGTTTTGGATTTAGAGAATGGTCCATAATACCAAAGTAATAAAAATCCTAAAATATCTTCAAAATATTCATACGATCTGAGGAAGAGATCGACCATTGTTTCCCCTTAACATCATCATTATTAATGGCATCCTTTGATCTATGTGTCAAGGGTGGAGAAACGAAAACCTTGAAGTGGCGACTAAACCATAACCATTATATTAATGAAATATGGTTGTGATCATCCTTTAAGATGCATGCACATGTGAATCTACACAAATTTTAAGTTTAAATAATGTTTCTAGGTGGGAAACCCATTAGAGAAGTTGGCTAGTCGAATCTAGCATTAATGACACTTTTGTGTTGTATTGGAAGGTATTTGAGGTGAATATTATTAATAGGTCACAATATCAAATTTCATGGATCGAGGATACTACATGATGCATGCCATGGGTTGAGAAATGGGGTAAGGTATTTTGACAGGTAAAGGTCTAAAACTCCCATAAGAAAAGAGGAGAAGAAGAATTGGGTGAAAAGGCATGTCGGTATGGTAAAGTTTGAATGTTTGGTAGGAACCTAGGAGAAGTCAAATTTAGGCGAAAAGGCGTGGTGATACAATTAACTCTAAAATTTTGACAACATTCAAACACTTAGATATACGACTAGAAACACCCCACACCTAGAATTTTTAAGATATTTGTCACTTCTAATACATCGGAAAATATTTGAAAAATGGTGATGAACCATACTTAGGCATAATCTTAGCTTGTTAGAGATAGGGATTGGTCCTTTGTTCCACAACATGAATTGGTTAAACAAGAGACATTGCACCAACAACCTCCTTCATTAAAAGTTATGACCTTTAAAAGTTAGGCCTCCTCTCTTGGAAATGTAAAAACATACCAAATATATAAAAGAGCTATAAGAGGGAGCTAAACTTGTTGAGCAACTTGATGTGACATGTCATAATGTATTTTTGGATTCATATAATGGAGCTAAAATAGAGCACCCAAGTTAGTGAGTGGATTATGATGAGTTTTTGTCACTTGTACAAGGAATGTGCTATTTTAGCTTGTGGAATTGTCTTTGGATTTGGGTGTCATAATTTAGCTGTTTCTAGCTCATGGTTTCATAATTACCATTTGATAGTTTCATGCATAGTTGGAAAACTCGCAGAGAACTCGATGAGTTTTTATAAAAAACGAGTTTTAAAAAGTTTAACTTGCCAAAATTGAAAAACTCATTTTTTTCGAGTTTTTTCGATTTTTTAACAAAAACTCGCGAGTTTTTATGGCGAGTACTTGCCAAAAACTCGCGAGTCTGAGCCAAAAACTCGCCCGCGCAGGAATAAAGCACAAAACGTCTTTTATGTTCTTCATTTCATTTCAAAATAAATTGATACTTTGTGTGAGGAGCTGAAAACCCCCCCCAAGCAAGGAGATATCATTTCCAACGATTTTCCATCGAGGAGAGAAGATTCAAACGCCATTTTGTGTGGATTTTGAAGAGAAATTCGATTCAAAGGTAGGGTTTTTGTTTTTGTTTTTTGTTTTTGATTAATCATTTTCTTTCATTGTTCTTGCAAAATACTCATTCCAAATTGAAAAAAAGACATGATAGAGCACAAAGAAACAATTTTTTTGCATTTAGAATCCAAAAAACAAAATTCATCACAATCTTTTGTTGATTTTTGCTGATTTTTTTCATTTTTTTCACTATTTTTTGTAATTTTCAGACCTAGGTTCATTTTTTGTGTAGAATGATAAGATTAGTTAATAATGTTAATTGATAATTCATTTAAGCACATTTGTATCAATTTAAATGAAATTTAGCTCTAGATTTTTTAAGTTTTAATGATTTTAGGTTGTTTTTAAATTTTTTTTATATTAAAAAACTAATATGTTGTGCTTATTTTTTGAATGTGTAGATTGATCATTGATCAGTGAATACACATTACACACTATAATGGCTTCTGGCTCTGGTTCAGGCTCAGCATCAGGTTCCGCCCCCACCCCATCAACTTCCACCCCTCACACAGCATCATCATGGGTTCCAGGCACTCGTCCTGCAAGGGCTAGAGACCCTACATGGAAATATGGTGTCAGAGGGCCAGTGCCTGGAACAGTTGTTTGTAGTGAATGCAAAAAAACATATCATGGAGGCATAAATCGCCTCAAATACCATCTAGCAGGCATTCCTCAGCGTGATGCCAAGGTTTGTGAGAAGCCCAAAGAAGAGATTAGAAGAGAGATGCTTGCCCTACTTTCACTTGCTGAGGAAAAAAAAATGCAAAAGGAGAGGGCTAAAAAAGCCATAGCAGCAGCCATAGCCAGTGGACATGCGCATGCCCATGGGACTCAGGAGCACGAGGCCGAGCACATGGAGATAGAGTCAGATGAGGATGCAGAGCCAGATATTGTTGGCATTGTGGGCTCTCTTCGTGGTCCACGGATTCGCACTCATGGCACAACCACCACAGCCACAGCCACACCATCCTCTAGGCCCCCCTTGTCCTCTAGTTCGACTAGAGTGCCAATGCCACCACCACCTTCATCTTCACGCAACCCACAGAGTTTTTTGTGCCAAGAAACACACCAGGAGCACAGGTATCATTGGAGGCTATAGGGTGGAACAAGGAGGTGCATGAACATGCTAGCATGGCATGTGCTGATTTTTGGTATTTCAATAACATACCATTCAATGTAGCGAGTAGTCCCTATTGGCACAATATGGTCACTTCATTGACAGTTGCGGGAAAAGGCTTCAAGCCACCTTCTCGCAAAGATTTGAGTGGGAAGTAAGTGACAAATCAACTTAAATTTTATGTTCTTTCATTTAAAATTTAAATTAATTTATTATTTATGTTGAATTCAAGCTATTTTTTGTTTAAAACTTACAATTTTGTACTTATTTAATTATTTTACTTTGTACTTGTAGGTTGCTCACAAATGCAACCGAAAGGGCAATGCATGTGGTGGAAGAGCAAAAAAATAAATGGAAAAAATTTGGCTGCTCAATTCTTTCTGATGGGTGGACGGATGGGAGAAACCGCACCATCCTTAATTTTTTGGTTGCTTCCAAAGGTGAAGTTGTGTTTTGGAAGTCGATGGATGCTTCCAACAAGATAAAAACTGCAGATACATTGTGTACGTTGTTGGAAGAAGTTGTGATGGAGGTGGGGATTGCTAATGTGGTGCAAGTCATCACAGATAATGCAGCAGCGTATGTGGCAGCGGGAAGAATGCTTGAGAGTAGACATCCATCACTCTTTTGGTCACCTTGTGCGGCTCATTGCCTTGACCTTCTTTTGGAGGACATAGGCAAACTTGTTTGGGTGGCACCGATTGTAGATGATGCAAGGAGCATCACAAAATATATCTACAATCACCCTTGGGTTCTTAATTTGATGAGAGAGCATACGCAAGGGAAGGAGTTGGTGAGATCGGGTGCCACAAGGTTTGCAACAATTTTCCTAACGTTGCAAAGCATTTTGGATTCTTTGGGCTCTCTAAAACAAATGTTCGTGAGTCAAGCATGGAATGACTCTTCATATTCAAAGAAGCCCGAAGGAGAGAGAATTTCTGCAATAGTCTTCGACCCCTTGTTTGCACAAAAAGCTACAGAGATCGTGAAGGTAACTTCAAAACTTTGATTTTAATTTTAATCTCAAGTTGAATATAAATATATATATTTTAATTTAACTTTAAGCCTTTCAATGTAAATTTCTAACTTTTATCTTTTTGTATTTTTAATCTAGGTGTTGGAGTCCTTGGTTAGAGTCCTCCGCTTGGTAGATGGGGATGAAAACCCAATGGGATACATTTATGAGGCCATGGATAGGGCCAAGGAGGCCATCAAAAGTTATTACATGGGGGACAACCTCAAATTTGATCCCATATGGGAGATTGTTGATAGGAGGTGGAACAATCAACTCCACCAACCCATCCATGCAGCAGGGTACTTCCTCAACCCTTCTTATCTCTTTTCAGAGAACTTCTCCGATGCTAATGGAGAGGTTATGGAGGGGCTTACAACATGCATTCAGAGGATGGAACCCGATGTTGCAGTGAGAGACCTCATTGTCAAGGAGATGGATATGTACAGGGAGGCAATTGGTAATCTCTTTTCTTCAGAGTTGGCTATTAGAGGAAGAACCACTATAGCACCAGGTATAAAATTTGGAGTCTTTAAATTTTAAGTTTATTTCACATGCATCTTAGAATTTGATAAAATGTGTTTTGACTTTGTTTTCTAACTCTTCAATTTTCTTTTCTTTTTTTGCAAATGTTTGGTGGAAAAATTGCGGTGAAAAAACCCCAAATCTACAAAAAATTTCCCTCCACATTCTATGTCAGCCTTGTAGTGCATCCAATTGTGAGCGCAATTGGAGCTTGTTCGAGTCCATTTACACGAAGAAGAGGAACAAGTTAACACAAAAGCGCCTCAATGACCTTGTCTTTGTGCAATAAACCTTCAGTTGTGCATAAAGAGAGTTGAAGAAAAATCATTGGATCCTATTGACTTAGATGAGATAGATCCTTATAGTGATTGGACAGGGCGAGAGGAGTAGCCTCCATTGTTTAGCGCGGATGAGATCCTTGACTTCGAGAGACAAGCAATGGAGGATGTGGGTGCATCAGGAGTCGGAGATGTAGGGTTGGAGGACATTCCTGAGGTTGAGCATATGGATGATCTTGAAATTCAGTTAGATCCAACAGCAATAGCATCGCAGCCACTGCCACCACTTCCACGCCCACGCACACGCGGCAGGACTAGAGGATGGGGACCCACCCCTTCTTCCCTAGCTGCTGCTAGACTAGGGAAGAGGAAAGCCTAGCTGCTAGCATGTTGTATTTAGTTGTTTAGTTACTTAGTATTTGCTTCTAGTTCTAGTTTTACTTTTACTATTTTCATGTATTGATGTATCAAACTTTCAGGCTTTTAGCCATTGGGATTCCGCATGAGAATGCGATTTTGTAATCAATTTACATTAAAGTCAATCAAAATTAATAGAAAACACTTTTGTACTCATTTATGGATTCATTGGATTCATCTTGTCTTTGAATTTTGCAAAAAAAATGTGTTTTTAATGAAATTTAAGCAATTTTTTCATTTCCTGAGTTTTTTGCCGAGTTTTTAAAAACTCTCCAATTTTTCCCTTGGCGAGTTTTTCCTTGGGGCGAGTTTTCCAACTATGGTTTCATGTATTGTTCCTCTTATTTATTGGGTGCTTGATGAAGTTTTAGATCATGAGTTTTGTAAGTATTACCCTAATTATTGAAGATGTATTGTTGGTGATACTCCTTCAAATACTTAGACTTTAAAGTGTATTTTAATTTTTTATTATTGAATAATATATTGAGTTTCTTTGGTGTGTGGGTTTTCTCCTAAAATAGTTTTTCCCATGTAAATAAATGTGTTATTGTATATTACCTTTGTGTTTATTTTGTTGTATCTATATGATTTATTTAATTTCTACACATACCTCTTGTCATATTCGACACCTTTGCTTTCTTTGAAATTTTTTAATGTTATAAATAAATAAATAAATTTTGCTTATAATCTAGATGTTTAAGATTTTTTTTTTTTGCATTGAAGGAATTATTATATGTTTTTACTTTCTTATTCATCTTTTCCTTCTCAATTTTCTTATTTACCTTTTCCTTTTGAATTGAGTTATGAAATTGGTTTAAGGATTAAATATTGGTGATTTTTTAACACTTATGGTCATTTATTTCGTGTGCTTATTTTTTTAGTGGCCCAACAAATGAGTCACTAATTAACTTAAAAATTAATTATATTTTTTTTAACATATATTTTTCTTAATATACACATAAAATCGCAAGTATATTATAAACTATAAAAAGAAGGAATGTCTAAAATACTCTTTAACCATATAATGTTTCATTACTAGTAAAACTATTATACTCAAATTTTATTCATTTGTACAAGACCATAAATCATCACATAATGAAACTCGTTACTAGTAAAACTATTTATAAACCATACATTTTCTTCCTACGAACTTATATGATTGAAATCATATCACAAAATTAATGCTCAATATAATGTTCCATAACAATACATATTTCAGCCATATATCTATAGGTATAAGGGTAAAAGCACAAACCTGCATCACATTTTCAACCACTTAAATAGTTCAGAGAATTTTTTTTGCGCTTTAAACAATTTTGGGGGAAATAATTTTGTATAAAACTACATGGCCTATATGTGGCACATAGCCTATATGAGGCACATATAGTTTTGGGCATAAATATCTCGTCCAAAACCATAAAATTAAAATTTTCCCTTTCTAAATTTCAAATGTGTCTCAATTTAAATGTAAGGCTTCAACCAAAACCTTTTGATTGGAAGTCTTTTGATTGGAAATATTTCAGCTGAAACCATCTATGTGGAATCCTTGTAGGAAGTCACCTCATCATTTTCATAATTTTTTGAAAGTTTCTACTTGAACCAAATATTTTTTTTTAAAATAACTTTTGTAGAGTTTCGAGTCAACAATCCAAATATATATATATATATATATATATATATATATATATATATATATATATATATATATATATATATATATATATACACACACACACATACATACATATATATATTAGATTTTGATTAGTTGTAATATTTGTGTGCACCTAAAATAAGATTTAATTAAATAAATACTTATTTATTTAATTAATTTTCTCATTACCTTTATCCACCAACTTTAATTAAATAAATTTATATTTATTTATTAAATTTAACCTTTTTCCCACATTCCTCTAAATAACCTAATCCTTCTTATGTTAATTAATCCATGATTAATTAACTTTACCTATTACCTAAACATCATTATCCCATTCTCCAACTTTTAACTCTACCTATTTAATGAAACCATGTTTTATTAACTCAACCCATACCCATGAAATTAATTTATCCCTAATTAATTAATTTAATCTTTATGCCTAATCCTCATTAAAATTTCTTCCTAATTTTTAATTCCCTCAACCTACCTCAAGTTTGCCACCAAGTGACAAGTTTCATAGCCTACTCCTCTCACCTCCTCTCACACATGTGTGAATCCTACCTCGCACCACTAACCTCTTACACAATCCCACTAACTCTTTCCAACGTGTGCTCACACATGTGTGAGCATACCTCACTCTTAAATCCCTTTTCCTCTCTAATACTCCACTCCACCATTCAATCTCGGCCACTAATCAAGTCAATGCATCTTGGCCCTTGGTTTCCGTCATAGAATTCCTATAAATGAGAGGCCTCCCATCTCATTTTCATGAATCCTCTTATGCTAATGTTATGCTGCTAAAATTTCTAGTGAATCCTCTTGATCCTATCATCATGCTATTGGAGTATGAGCAACCACATCTAAGAAACCAACAAATCAACATACTACTCTTAAAATTTTGAAGTTTGCATTATTTGGTTTGATTTAAGCTATGTTTTATGCCTATTTCATTTATGTCATTTTACATGCAATACAATTTATTTCAATATTAAAAATAGGTTGTTATAATAAAAAATGAGGCTGATTAAAATTAAAAAAGTACTAAAATATGTTAAAATATTTTGAAAAATATATGGTACACTATAGGAGAGAATCCTCTCCAAAAGGGTATAATTTGATTTTTGAAAATGATAAAAAAAATTGATGTCAAATGAAAACTATCAAATCCTGGTAAGTTTGACTTTTAAATATTATTATGAGGAAAATATACATCGATTTTTTTCCATGCACTAGATATTGAAGTTATTTGGAAAAAAATCAAGAAGAAATAAAATTGTTTTTTTTCTTTGACATCAACTCAACATTTTTTTTGTGAAATTTTGAACAATTCAAAATATGCTCTTAAATTTATGAAAAAATATCAATTTTTGTTTTTAAATTTTAAAAAATAACAGGGGTAAAAACTTCATTAAGAGTTTTGCATTTCATTAGTTTACATCATTTTGAAATTCAAAACATAAAGACCACTTTTCTGTGGTCAAAGTTAAATTTTTTTATTTGTGTTGGATGATTCATTTATAAAAGTGTGACATAGGTTTGTATTTTTACCCTTTGTAGTTTGTATTGTTGAAAATTGTACTCCCTTCTTGGAGATAGTACAATTCACTCTTAGTTTGGACCTATTTTAGTACCCTTGCATTCATATCCCTTAAATCATCATTAATAGGCCCCTAAGTCCCTTTATTATAGATCCCAAGGCTCATTTTAATTGAAATCCCAACAAATTCATCAAATACATTTAATTTTCTAACACCTCGACATTTTCTTACCTCGAAAAACTAGGGTGGGACTGATACGCCACCTTGGACGTATGAGTCCCCCTAGGTGGGACCCATATGCCACCTTGGGAATATGAGTCCCGTTTGGCCCCTTTTTAGGGTTTGAGTGGGAAATTAAGGTTTTTAATTCAAATTTTTGGCAAATGTCGGTATTTGGGATCTAATAAACGGTAAATTAGATAGGATGCCCATAAATCTAAAATTTTGAATCATTATTTTACCTAGAATTTTCAAGCTAGAGAGTCTCACCTAGATTTAGAGTTTTCAAGAGAGAGTTTCAAGCATTCAAGAGCAAGGAGCAAGAAAATTTGAAGTCTTGGAGCAGCATAATAGTGTTTTTGCAGGTCTTCAAGCTCACTTTTTTTCAAGATCTAGCTTTGTCAAGGATTGAGGATGGATGCCTATGGAGGATCATGACGGATTCTAGGTTGGGGAGATGCAATTAGCCATTGAACCAAGCCTAATGACTTGTTTCCTAAGTGATCCCATCTTCCATTTTTTGCAAGTATGATGATGGTGTTGTCATTGATGTCAACTAGTTAGTTGGTTCTCAACTAGTTGTTGTCATTAATGTCATGGATAATGGTTATTAGCTGTATATGTCGAGGATAGTGAGAAAATTGTAATGAAGAAAGGTTGCAGGTGTTCAGTGGTTGCTCTGAGATTTTCTCCTATGTTCATGTGGTTCAGATATGTTGATCATGGTTGTTGGAAGTTGCTATATCCAAGATTTGTGCTTTTGGATCGTTGTACAGTGCGAGTTATGTTCACCAGTTGTGAACTCTATTTTTTAGGGCATCTGGTTAAGATTCGGGACAAATGTAGTTGCTCTGAATTTCTTCTTGTTCAAGTGTTATGACTTGTGGTTCTGGAGTTAAGGTGGTATAATCGTTTTGAAGATAATTTTATTATCTGGAAGGATTGGACCATGCTAAGGTTGTGTGTCCTTAATTGATTTATGTGTTTACCACATGTTTTGCTGACCTTGTGTTTAACCCTACTTTCAAAGCTTATAGAAGCGTGTTGAAGCATATGATTGGGTCACCCTCATTCTAAATTCACCCTAGAATTTTTTAGTGCCGACCTAATTTGAATTTGTAAATGCGAACCATGTATGGCTCACTTTGGATATGTTTCAAAGTTGAAGATGGCATTTATACAGGATGTGATAATGGTGAAAGGGGAAGTGCAAAGAAATAGAAAAAGATAAATGCAACATAGATGCGAATAAGTGTGTAAGTAATGCGAGTTGGTGCAGATCAGTGCGAAGTCTAATGGTTGATTTTTTAGAAGCAGTGAGCTGAAGGTGTACTCTATCATTCAAGCATGTCTACAAGAGTTTGAGAAAATTGTGGTGGAAATATTTCTTGCATTGAGATTTTCTTCTTTTTGTAACATATCTCTTCTATTTTCTTTGTATTTGTGTGGCACTGAGCCCTTTGGGTGGTTAACCCTTGTTTGGACAGTGAGTCCTGTTTTGGTAGTGAGCCTTATCCTACAATGAGCCTTTGTAATCGGTTTTGATATTCTCTATATTGTGAGCTAATCCTCACCGTGGTTTTTCCCTTATTGGATTTTCTACATAAATCTACTGTTATTGTGTATGTGTGATGTTTTTTAGTTTCTTCCTTTGCACTTAATGATTAATCAGATTAGCAGGATAAAGGATTTGTGATTGATTTAATTTCTGGTGAAAAGTTTTAAATGTTAAAGTTTGTTACTACTAATTCACCCCCCTCTCAGTTGTCTTGTTCAACAATTGGTATCAAATCTTGGTTGCTTGGAGAGCTTAACCACTTAAGTAAGGTCCGAGATGGCGAGCAAGATCACTTTTGAATGCCCTAGGTTCAATGGAACAAATTATGCTATCTAGAAAATTCTAGATGGAAGGATATTTGGAGTATTATGGATATGATGTTGAAACTTCCTACAAATCTACTTATACTCGTCCGGCTAATGGGTTGAGTATAGCTGATGAAATCAAGGTGCATGAAGCAAACAAAAAGGAGTTCATTATGAAGAATAGTCTTTCACATTCTGAGTTGATTAAATTCCAAAATTTGAAGACTGCTAAAGAGTTTTGGGATGCTTTAGAAAAGATGCATGAAGGAGATGAAAAGGTCAAAGAAGCAAAGCTGTAAAATTTAAAGGCATAGTCTGAGGTCCTACATATGTCTGAAGATGAGAACATTAAATCTTATATACTAAGAGTAAATGAGTTGGTAGCTGAAATGAGAGGACTTGGCACTATAGTAGATGAACCCAAGATTGTAAAGAAGATTCTTAGAACTCTTCCTGATGCATATAGTGAAAAGGTATATGCTATTGAAGAATATGTGGATTACGCGACTTATACTAAACATCAGTTATTGAACACTCTAACATCTTATGAGATGAGAAAACCAAATTTGAGAAATAGATCCAAATTGGAAACTGCTTTCAAGGCTACAAGAGCTGAATATCTGGATGAGGAGAACCTTGATGAGGTAGAAGCTAACTTTGGGAGAAGGATGAGGAAAGGCTCCAACAAGTATGAAGGTAAGTTACCCTTTAAATGCTTTAGTTGTGGTAGAATAGGTCATTATGCTTCGAGATGTTCAAAAAGAGCTAAGAGGGACAAAAAAAAATTGACAAAGAAAATAAAGGAAAAAAATAGGAAAGCATATTATGTGAATGAGAATGCTACTATTTTTTATGATGAGTTTGATTATGGAGAATTGGATGACAATGAATGATTTTTCTTAGCTATAACGGATGAACCTACTACTAAATCTGAAAGACAAGTGAAGGAATGTCCTTCGGAGAAAGAGAAAGAGGAAGATACTGTAATCTCTTCCCTACATGCTAAACAAGAAAAGAACTATTGGGTTGTTGACAATGGCTATTCACATCACATGACCAGTGAGAAGAGTAAGTTTGTTAAACTAGAAAAATACAATGGAGGTTTAGTTATGTTTGGAGATGATACTGATGCTAAAATTTGTGGCATAGGTTCAGTAAGTTTTGATGGCAAGCATAATACTGATGATGTCTAGTATGTTAAGGGTTTAAAGCATAATATCTTGAGTGTTGGACAGATGTGTAGTAAATGATACAATCTTGTATTTGAGGATGAGAGATGTGAAATAAGGAAATGATCCAAAACAGTGATTGTTGTAGGAAAGAAATCTGAAGGAAATATATATTAGCTTAAGGGTGCTAATAGATGTTGCTTTATGAATCAGATTAATGATAGTTGGTTGTGGCATGAGAGAATGTGTCACATAAATTTTGATAACTTGGCAAGGATCAGTGTAGTGCAAGCTATAAGAGATTTACCAAGGATTACAAAGCCTATTAATTCTATTTGCAGGAATTGTCAGTTTGAAAAGCAAGCAAGAAATAATTTCATATCGAAGGAAAAATCTACTATCGCACTACTGGATTTAATTCATACAGATCTTTGTGGTCCTACAAGAGTGAGAAGTCTACAAGGTGAAAGATACTTTATGCTTTTGATTGATGATTACTCTAGGTATACATGGGTTACTTTTCTTAGAGAGAAATTTGATGCATTAGATAGATTCAAGGCATTCAAAGCTATGGTAGAGAATGAAGTGAATTTAAGAATAAAATGCTTGAGGTCTAATAGAGGTGGTGAATTCACCTCCCTTGAGTTTAATATGCTTTGTGAAGTTCATGGAATAAAAAGATAGTTATTTGCTCCTAGAACTCCTTAGCAAAATGGAGTTGTTGAAAGAAAAAACAAAACAATTCAAGAAGTTGCTAGATCAATGATTACTAAGGCTGGTTAACTGGAAGTTTACTAGAGAGAAGCTATTCACACTATTGTCTATGTGTTCAATCATGTTTAAGCAAGAGCCAATAGTACTAAGATCCCATATGAGATATGGTGTGGAAGAATTCCTACTGTTAAGTATTTCAAGGTATTTGGAAGAAAATGCTATATTAGATGGGATGAAGGAAATTTAGGAAAGTTTGATGCTAGTAGTGATGAAGGTATTTTCCTTAGATATTCTACTAAGAGAAAAGCTTACATATGTTTCAATAAAAGATTGAGAAAAATTGTAGAAAACATAAATGCCAAGGTTGATGAAACAATGAAGAATTCAATTGAAGTTGATGGATATGTATCTGATGAACCTGATTGTATAAGAATTGAAGAAGTTGTAGAAGAATAGAAGTAGAATAATGAAGAAGAAGAAGCCCCAGTGGTGTCCCCTAAGACACCTAGATATGTGCAGAAAAATCATTTATAAAATCAAATCATTGGAGACAAAAGGAAAGGAGTATTGACAAGAAGCAAAGGCTCCTGCTACTGGTGAGATATATCTATGTTTACTTTTTGAGATTAAGCCAAAGACTGTAAGTGAAGCGTGCAAAGATGAGTATTGGATGGAAGCTATGAAAGAGGAACTTATGTAGATTGAGAAGAATCAAACTTGGGAATTGGTCCCTAGACCGACAGACAAAAATATAATTGGATCAAAATGGGTATTCAAAAACAAGTTGAATGAGAACGGAGTAGTTAGAAATAAAACAAGGCTTGTGCACAAGGGTTAATCACAATTAGAAGGTATAGATTTTTCGGGAGACTTTTGCATTGATGGCAAGAATGGAAGCTATCATAAATTTTTTAGCATTTTTTGTTCATAAAAATTTCAAGGTCTATCAAATGGATGTTAAGTTTGCATTCTTGAATGGTGAGCTAGAAGAAAAGGTCTAAATGGAACAACCAGAAGGATTCCAGTTGTCAAATCAACTAGATATTGTCTGCAGATTGAAAAAGACTTTATATGGATTGAAACAAGCTCCTAGAGCTTGGTTTGCAAGGTTAGACATATATTTCACTCAGCAAGGTTTTAACAAAGGTATGGCATATAGCAATCTTTACTTTAAAATTGAAAATGATAAAATATTGATGGTGGTTGTATATGTTGATGAAATTATCTTTGGAGGAAATGAAATAGTTTTCAAGATGTTTGTTGAAGAGATGTAAAAAGAATTCGAGATGTATATGTTTGGTGAGATGAATTTCTTTCTTGAGCTGCAAATTAATCAAATAGAGAAAGGGATCCTTATTTCACAGTCAAAGTATGCAAGATAAATGTTGAACAAGTTTAGGATGGATGGTTCCAAACCGGTATACACTCTTATGGTGCTTGGTTGCAAATTGAGTAAAGATGATGATTCACCTAAGGCTGATTAAAGCATGTATAGATCTATGATTGGAGGTTTGATGTATTTGACTGTTACTAGACTAGATATCATGCATGCAATTTCTTTTATGGCTAGAGTTCAAGAAGACCCTAAAGAGACACATGTTGCTACTATTAAGAGGATATTTAGATATTTTAATGGCACTCTAGATTATGGGTTATGGTATCCTAGGAATATTGATTTTACACTAAGTGCTTACACAGATGCATATTGGGCTGGTTGTATAGATGACAAGAAAAGTACAAGTGGTGGTGCATTTTTTCTTGGTTGCAGATTGGTGGCTTGGTTGAGTAAAAAGCAAGATTTAGTTTCTTTATCTACCGCTAAAGTTGAGTATATTGCTACTGCATCTTTCTGTACACAAGTGTTGTGGATGAGACAGACATTGAAAGATATCAAAGTAATATATGATGACCGTATTTCTATCTGCTGCGATAATACAAGTGCAATTAACATTTCAAAGAATTCAGTAATGCACTCAAGGATAAAGCATATATCTATCAGGTATCACATTTTGAGAGAGAAGGTTGTGGAGAATGAAGTAAAACTTGAGTATGTGCCGACGAAGGATCAAGTATCTGACATATTTATGAAGGCTCTTCCTAAAGATACTTTTGAGTATCTTTGGGAGAAGTTAGGGGTTATTACCCATCCTTTCTTAAACTAGATGTATATGGAGATGCATCAATTTGGTGGATCTATGAATCTATCTTTCTTCTAGACTAATATTTTGGTGGCTACCTCTCAGGGGAGTAGGTAGTGTTATGTGTTTTTATTGAAAGAGTATTTTGTTCTTGATGTCAAAGGAGAAATAAATGTTAAACATCATATGCCTTTGTCATTGATGTCAAAAGGGGAGAGATGTTGGCAAAACAAGGACAGACAACTAAGAGGGGGGGGTGAATTAGTTGTCACAAAAATTTGAACTTTTCTAACTTAACTTAACCTTAATATCAGATTTGATGAATAAACAATTAACCACAAGCAATTAACACATCAGATAGACAAAGAACACCAATTTTTTTTGCGTGGAAACCCTGTTAGAGGAAAAACCACAGTGGATGTTAGTCCACAAGATTATACTCTGCTAAAAGTATAATGAGAAATAATAAGGGGAATGCACATGCATTCAGGCACATTGCCTAGAGCTCAATGCTCAATTACAAAAGGGGCTTACTGCCCAACAGAGTTGGATTAAAAATCCGGAGGGTATGAACTAAGAAAATAGCTTTTACACAAGTCTGATTACAGTTCCAATTAAGCTCAACACTTCTTCACACTTCACACAAACTTCTTCACACTCTGCTCTACAATCGAATGATATTCGCACATACACACATGGGAGCTCACTAAGCATCATCTTCATCAATGAACTCATCACCCTTATATATCCACTACATGAGATTTCATCACAACTTCATCGGCCAAGAAATATAAAATATATTTGCAATGTCGGCCCAAATTTACAAATAAAATTTTAATGCGAATCCACCAAGGTCGGCCACAACATAGTGGAGACCCAAATTAACATCTCCAATACGAAAAGACTTTAATTAATTTCACCTTGAAGATCCACAACACGCTACCACCAACATGTCGTCTAGAAACATGAAAAACTGAACATGCGCAAGAAAAGATCTTCAACCATGAGCACACGATTAATGTGGACGTACCACAAAGATAGAGAATGATCTAGAGACATCTGAGAGCACCAATAAACAATAGAGAAACATCCACACCAACTGAGATAACCAGAATCACACAATCTTCTTTCAGGAACACTGACAGAGACTAGCAAAACATTGTTAGACCACAATGTACTCAAAACTTCACGCGGACGTCTGAAACTTCCGGTAGATGATCTAGATAAACTCGGAAATAAACCCTTTAATCCACATTAGCTAATCTTCAATGTACAGAACAAGACACCATCATGACCTACACAATTCCATTGGGAACATAGAACACCTTCTTTTACAATTTTCTCAATATACTCGACATATACAACAATTGATACACCAAATGCTAATAGTGTTGACATCAATAACAACCACATGTCAGCAACACATCCACAGCATCTAAAAATCTCCCCCTTTGGCATTGATGGCAACACATGATGTGAAAAATACCATCAACCCAACAAATTGACTTCTTCTCTCAACTGAACTTCTCTCCTCAAGGATTTTTCACATTACACTTCTCGCCCTTTAAAATAAATGACAAAGGTAACAATGACCTTCATGCACACGCTCTGAACCACATATCTGCACATCTGTCCCCCTGATTAGCAGCCACAAAAACATCAATCCGGATCAAAATGTAGCAATGAAGCTCACAGATTGATGCAGGAAAATGCATCATTTAGTTTTTATCAGGAGGGGTAATTACCCCTAGCATTCCTTTGAGATACTCAAAAGTATCCTTCAGCAAAGGCTTAGTAAAAATATCTACAATCTGATCTTTGGTAGACACATACTCCAATCTGACTTTTTTCTAATTTACTTTTTCCCTCAAGAAATGAAACTTGATTGATATATGTTTAGTCTTAGAGTGTAGTACCAGATTCCTTGAGATATTTATTGCACTTGAGTTGTCACAGTATATAGCAATAGGCTCTTCATATATCACCTTGATATCTCTCAACATCTGTTTCATCCATATCACTTGATTACAATTATTGGCAGCAACAATGTATTCTGCTTCAGCAGTAGATAGAGAAATTGACTTTTTCTTTTTACTCAACCAAGATAGTGTCATGTCCCCATTTTTTTGGCGAGCATCAGAGATCGTGAGTTTGGCCTATCAGGAGACCCTCGTAGGCTGACAGAGTGGTTAGAGGGTCGTTTGGGAGCTTGGCTCAGCATCAGATTGGCAGTTTTGATCAATTGGCTTTCGTTCGGGCTCATTCGGACGTTTCTTGCAGAATTGCTATTTTTAGCAGTTCCTGGCAGGCAGTGTGGGACCCCTGCTATTTTTAGCAGTATGGTTGTGTCAGTATTCGGAATCACTTCAAGGTTCGTCAACTTCAGACGGAACAGTAATCGGATGATTAACGAGGAAGATATTAATATTTAATTATATTGATTAAATATTAATTATTTAATGTTTATAATATAAAGTTATAATTTTAAATTATAACTTAAGTGATTCTCATAAAGGGGGCGCCCATCATCAAAAAGGGGCCAGTTAATAATTATAATTTATTATAATTATTTGACGGAGAACTATTGAAAGATTAAAAGATTAAAAGTTGAAATATTTAAAAATTCCCTATCTTTAAGGAAATCGCACTTTTGAGAAGAATAAAGAGTTTTGCCTTGGGAATTATGCATTATGACATTTGTGAATTAAAAATTGATCAGTCTTGCCAGAGAACGGAGACCTTAGGGTTTGAGTTCGAAATTCTGTGGAGAACGAGCCATCTCCATCGAATCAGTTCAGAGGGTGTGAGATATCGCTTGATTTACTGCCAGTGTGAGATTTCTTCATCCAGAGGAAATCGTTGAGCTTCACAGGAAATAGAATATACAGGGTTTACAGAGAATTCTTTGTCCAGAAGACATCTTGCAGACTAGGCGCACATGTTTTATGCAACCAGAGATACCAGAGAGAGAGAGCCGTACATTTTGATTTAATTGCTGATTGCTGCCTCAGCCGTACAAACTGTACCTGGCCGTACATCTGCAAGTTGAATGGTGATTAAAGATCTCAGAGGGTTTGTCAGGGTTTCCACTCCAGAAGATATTCACTCATTCATTTAGGCGCCTATTCTTTGTTATGTTGGAGCCTTAAAAAGGGAGCCGTACAAAGTGTTTTGTTGCATGCTTCAGCCGTACCAGTCAGTACAGCAGACCGTACTGTTTCAGGGAAGCTGTACCTTGTGTACAGAGAGAAACACCTCCTTATTTGCAGTTGGATTCCATTGACAAGGGCGCATTCTCCACTGGCTTTGGTTTCTTCCTTCTGGCGCCAGACAAAGAGCATTCAGCACAGCCGTACCATTACAAATAGAATATCATTAATTGCAGCAACAGAAAATCAGGTTCACAAATTAAATTCTTGCTTTTTATGTTGCATGTAACTAGGTATGTTTGAAATCTTTAGAGAAGATCAAATAAAGACTGGCATCTTAATTCCTATCAGTTTCTATCGTTATTTAGAGTGGATTTATTTTATTAGAATTTATTTTCAATTACTTGCAAAATTGCCATATTGCATTTAATGCTCGAAAACTCAAAAATGGTCGAAAAACCTAAAACATCAGAAAAATAGTCAGAGACAGAAATAGGGGAAACAAGGGGTTTCTACAGATAGTAGCTTCTTCCCTAGGAAGAAGGCACCACCACTAGTAATTTTCCTATCATCTACATCACTAGCCCAATCCACATCAGTGTATGCACACAAAGTGAGATCATCATCCTTTGGACACCAAAGTCCAAAGTCAACTGTTCCTTTTAGATATCTGAAAATTCTTTTGACAACAGTCACATGTGATTCCTTTGGATCAGTATGAAATCTAGCAACCATTCATACAACATTCATAATGTCTGGTCTAGTCTTTGTCAAGTAGAGCAATCCACCAATCATTGATCTGTACGTACTTTGATTTTCCTTTGGAGAATCATCATTCTGTGTCAACTTACATCTGGTCATCATGGGAGTACCAACAGTTTTGGAGTCATCCATTCCAAACTTCTTTAGTAGTTCTTTCACATATTTGGACTGAGATATGAAAATCCTTTGGTCCAATTGTGTAATTTGCAATCCCAGAAAGAACTTCATCTCACCAATCATGCTCATCTCAAATTCACTCATCTCATCAACAAACTTCATACATAGATTGTCATCACCTCCAAAAATTATGTCATGAACAAAAAATTCTATAATCAACTCCTTATACTGATTTAACTTGAAGTATAAGTCGCTATCAGTAGTACCTTTAGTGAATCCAAGCTTTAGTAGATATTTATCCAATCTAGCGTACCAAGCTCTGGGGGCTTGCTTAAGTCCGTACAGAGCTTTTTTCAATTTGCAAACCATATCTCCCTTATCTGTTAGCTAGAATCCATCCGACTGTTCAATGTATACTTCTTCTAGTTCTCCATTCATAAATGTAGACTTCACGTCCATTTGATAGACTTTATAATTCTTGTGTGCAGCATAAGCAAGAAATAATCTCACAACTTCAATTCTAGCTACAAGGGCAAATGTTTCTTCAAAATCAATACCTTCCATTTGAGAATAACCTTTACATACTAGTCTTGCTTTATTCTGGACCACTTCACCTTCTTCATTTAGCTTGTTTCTAAATACCCACTTAGTACCAATCACATTTTTTGTCTTTAGGCCTAGGAACCAATAGCCATGTGTCATTCTTCTCAATCTATGTCATCTCTTCCTTCATAGCTTCCAACTAGTCTTCATCTTGACAGGCTTCAGTGACATTCTTAGGTTCAATCTTGAAAATCAGACAATATTCTTCTGCTATTTTTCTTCTGTTTTGCACTCCTTTACTCTTATCTCCTATGATTTGACTTTCATAATGATTCAGCTTTACATATCTTGGAGTTTTGGGACTTAATTGGACTTCTAACTCTTCTGATCTTTCTTCTATACTTGCACTTGTCTGTGCTTCTGCACTTGCTTGATTTACTGGAACATATGGAATAATCTGAAGTAGATTCGGTGTCTGAGTGTTCTTCCCTTGGCTTGCGTTGTCTTCATCTGAATCATAGCTGCATCATCTGGATGATTTGATAGAGTCCTGATCAAATCTGACATTTGCACTCTCAACCATCTTTCTCAGTCTTTTGTTATAGCACCGGTAGGCCTTGCTTTTAGTGGAGTAACCTAGGAAGATCCCTTCATTGCTTCTAGCATGAAATCTGCCTATATCATCATCTCTCATGATATAACACTTGCTTCCAAAGATCTTAAAATACTTGACAGTAGGTTTGTGATGAAACTATAACTCATAAGGGGTCTTACTAGAATTGACATTCACATTTACCTTGTTCAAGGTATACACAATAGTGCTTACAGCTTCACTCCAATACATCTGAGATACATTTCCTTCCATCATCATGGTTCTGGCAACATCCAGAATTATTCTATTCTTTCTCTCTGCAACTCCATTCTGTTGAAGGGTTCGGCGAGAAGATAACTATCTTTTAATTCCATGCTCTTCACAATAAGAGTTTCACTCCTTAGAAATGAACTCACCACCTCTGTCAGATCTCAGGCACTTGATTTTCATACCTTTCTCATTTTCTTCCATAGCCTTGAAACTTCTGAATTTCTATAGTGCTTCACATTTTTCTCTCAAAAAGGAAACCCAAATCATTCTAGAGCAATCACCAATAACCAGCATAAAATACCTTTCTCCATGAATACTTTTGACTCTGGAGGGACCACAAAGGTCAGTATGTAGCAACTCCAACAAATTATTTGAATGAAATTGTTTGCTCCGGAATGAGACTCTAGTTTGTTTACGCATCTGAAATTCCTTGCAGATTACATTAGCAAGCTTCACTAATCTAGGCAGATCTCTTACTACTTGAGTAGAACTTATCTTGATACTGTTGTCAAATTTTACATTACACAATCTCCTATGCCACAACCAGCTTTCATCTACTTGAGCAATTAAACAACTGCCACTAGCAGAATTCAGGTGAAAAATATTACCTTTTGTTTGCTTGCCTGTTGCAATCATGTTCCTGAAACTTCCACGTGCATCTTCCATCTTTGAACTGAAGATCATATCCCTTGTGAACCATGTGTCCAACACTCAACAAGTTATGCTTCAGGCCTTCAACATAGAGGACATCATCAGTGTTATCCTTACCACCAAGGCAAATAGATCCTCTGCCACAAATCACACCAATATTGTTATCTCCAAATTTTATAACCCTACTGTCATACTTTTCTAGACTCATAAATTTGCTTTTATCACCAGTCATATGATGTGAGCATCGACTATCAATGACCCATTCATCTTTTTCTTCAACTTGAGCTGCAAGAGATTTTTTATGTTTAGGAGATTCAGTAGCCACAGGATTATTTTCAATGGTAGCAATGAAAGCCCAATCGTCTTCTTTACTATTATCTTTATTAGACTCATCATCAGTCACTGCTTCTTCAACAAAGTAGCATCTCTTTGGGAATCTAGACTTCTTAGGCTTAGATCTAGGAAATCTTTTAGGACATCTTGATGCAAAATGACCTATTTTACTGCTTCCAGTTCTTCTACCTCTCTTTCTTTATCTTCAAGCTGTTTCAATTCTTCATCATACTTGGATATTTTTTTGGAACTCTCTCCCGGACTATATATTTTCCTGTTACTTCTGGATACAGTAGCCTTGAATGCAGATTCAATCTTCGGTGTAGATTCACCAAATTCACTTATCTCAAAGGCAACAAGCTTCCCAATCAGCGTATCTCTTGTCATCTTGTTTACTGATCTGAACTCTTCAATAGCATGAACCTTCATTTTTTAGGAGGGAGGCAAGGATCTGAGTACTTTAGCCACAATTTCATCCTCATCCACAGAACCACCAACACATTTAATACCCATCACTATATCATTTAATCTCTGTATAAAAGAAGTGATATTTTCATCTTCACCCATTTTCAAATTCTTATACTTTCCTTTCAAGCTTTGTAGCTTAGCCATCTTCACCTGTGCATCTCCTTCATACAAAGTTTCCAGTTTCGTCCAAATCTCATGAGTTGTCTGCAGACCTACCACATTAGCTATCTCTAAATCTGTCAGGGCACTCACCAAAGCTTCAATAGCCCTAATATTACTTTCAACATCTTTGATCTCATTAGCAATAGAGGGCCATTCTGAGAAATAGTATATGGATCTCTTGTGATCTTCCAGAAGACTTTACCAATACACCTTAAGTGACATTGCATCCTAATCTTCCACAGTGAATAGTTAGTGCCATCAAATCTAGGACTGCCCTTCTTGAATGTTGATATCCCGGATCACCTCAAGTGTTTAGACTTCTTCAAAGGAACAGGATCTGATACCAATTGTTGGAAAAACAAGGATAGACAACTAAGAGGGGGGGGTGAATCAGTTGTCACAAAAATTTGAACTTTTCTAAATTAACCTTAATCTCAGATATGATGAATAAACAATTAACCACAAGCAATTAACACATGAGAGAGACAAAGATCACCAAGATTTTTTACGTGGAAACCCTGTTAGGGGAAAAACCATGGTGGATGTTAGTCCACAAGATTATACTCTGCTAGAAGTATAATGAGAAATAATAAATGGAATGCACATGCATTCAGGCACACTGCCTAGAGCTCACTACTCAATTACAAAAGGGGCTCACTGCCCAATAGAGTTGGATTAAAAATCTGGAGGGTATGAACTGAAAAAATAGTTTTTGTACAAGCTTGATTACAGTTCCAATTAAGCTGAACACTTCTTCACACTTCGCACAAACTTCTTGTCACTCTACTATGCAATCGAATGATATTCGCACATACACACATGGGAGCTCATGAAGCATCATCTTCATCAATGAACTAATCACCCTTATATATCCACTACATGAGATTTCGTCACAACATTGTCGGCCAAGAAAAATAAAATATATTTGCAATGTCGGCCCAAATTTACAAATAGAATTTTAATGTGAATCCACCAGGGTCGGCCACAACATAGTGGAGACCCAAATTAACATTTCCAATATGAAAAGACTTTAATTAATTTCACCTTGAAGATCCACAACATGCTAGCACCAACATGTCGGCTAGAAACATGAAAAACCGAACATGTGCAAGAAAATATCTTCAACCACGAGCACACGATTAATGTGGACATACCACAAAGATAGAGAATGATCTAGAGACATCTGAGAGCACCAAGAAACAATAGAGAAACATCCGCACCAATCGAGATAACCAAAATCACACAATCTTCATTCAAGAACACTGTCAGAGACCAGCAAAACACTGTCAGATCACAATGTACTCAAAACTTCATGCAGACCTCTGAAACTTCCGGTAGATGATCTAGATAAACTCAAAAACAAACCCTTTAATCCACATCAGCTAATCTTCAACGTACAAAACATGACACCATCATGATCTGGACAGTTCCACTGGGAACACAAAACACTTTCTTTTAGAATTTTCTCAATATCCTCGACATATACAACAATTGATACACTAAATGCTAGGAGTGTTGACATCAATAACAACCACATATCAGCAACACAACTACAACATCCAACAAGAGAAAGATGTGAAAATGAAAGAAGAGAGAAAGATGTGAAAAGAATATCTTCTAAGAGGGAGAAAGTAAAATCATGAGAAAGTGTGTTGTCTTTGATGGTTTCTCACATCATGTGTTTCCATCAATGACAAAGGGGGAGATTATTGCAAGTATGAAGGATGTAAGATGATGGTGTTGTCATTGATGACAATTGGTTAACTAGTTCTAAACTAGTTGTTGTTGTCATTAATGTCATGGATAATGGTTATTGGCTGTATATGTTGAGGATATTGTGAAAATTGTAATGAAGAAAGGTTGGAGGTGTTCAGTTGTTGCTTCTGGTTTTGCTCCAAGATTTTGTCCTATGTTCATGTGGTTCAAATATGTTGATCATGGTTGTTGGAAGCTGCTCTATCTAAGATTTGGGCTTCTAGATCATTGTATAGTATGAGTTATGTTCACCAGTTGTGAACTATGTTTTTCATGGTATGTGGTTGATATTAGGAAGAAATGTAGTTGCTCTAGATTTTTTATTGTTCAAGTCTTATGACTTGTTATGGATTTAAGGTGTTATGATCGTGTTGAAGATAATTTTGTTATCTGGAAGGATTGGACCATGCTAAGCTTGTGTGTATGTTTTTCATGGTATGTGGTTGATATTAGGAAGAAATGTAGTTGCTCTAGATTTTTTATTGTTCAAGTCTTATGACTTGTTATGGATTTAAGGTGTTATGATCGTGTTGAAGATAATTTTGTTATCTGGAAGGATTGGACCATGCTAAGCTTGTGTGTGCTTAATTGATTTATGTATTTAACACTGGTTTGGTTGACCTTGTGTTTAACACTACTTTCTTAACTTGTGGAAGCGTGTTGAAGTGTGTGATTAGGTCGCCCTCATTCTAAATCCACCCTAGAATGTTTTTGCGCCAACCTAATTTGAATTTGTTAATGCAAATGGTGTATGGGCGACTTTGGATATGTTTCAAAGTTAAAGATGGAATAAATACAGGATGTGATATTGGGGAAAAGGGAAATGTAAAGAAATAAAGAAAGATAAATGCGAGATAGATGTGAATAAGTGTGTAAGTAATGTGAGTTGGTGTAGATCAGTGCGATGTCTAAATGTTGAGTTTCTGGAAGTAGTGAGCTGAAGGTGTACTCTATCATTCACGAATGTCTGCAAGAGTTTGAGAAATTGTGGTGGAAATATCTATTGCATTGAGATTGTCTTCTCTCTATAACATATCTCTTTTATCTTCTTTGTATCTGTGTGGCAATGAGCACTCCGGGTGGTTAACCCTTGTTTGGATAGTGAATCCTGATATGGATAGTGAGTCCTATTTTGACAGTGAGCCTTTGTAATTGGTTTTGATATTTTCTATATTGTGAGCTAATCCTTACCATGGTTTTTTCCTTATTGGGTTTTCCACATAAATTTGGTGTTATTGTGTATGTGTGATGTTCAGTTTCGTCCTTTGCACTTAATGATTAATCAGACTAGCAAAATAAAGGATTTGTGATTGATTTAATTTCTGGTGAAAATTTTTAAAGGTTAAAGTTTGTTAGAACTGATTCACCCCCCTCTCAGTTGTCTTCTTCAACACCATCGTCATTCTACTTTATACCTAAATGAAGGTACATGCATTCTTATGGCTTATTAGGGTGATTAGAGATCTCCCAAAGTGAGTCATCATCTTTATGTTTCATTCATGCATCCTATTCAAGAACATTAGAGTAGAATTTTATTGCACTTTAGATCTCTTAATCTTAGATACACTTAAGATTATGACTTTCACACACATTTCCTTTCAATATCTATACTTTCTGTCAAGGTTTAATTAACAAACTAGGGTTTTACTAAGGAAAACCCCCTATAAGAAAATCAACACAATATTTTGTTGTACAAATTTTTGCTAGGTTTAGATTTAGAAGCGAAGTTTGAGTGATATATGAAGGAAGTGTAGAGATAAAAGAATAATTTCAGATCTTGCTTTTTCAGAAAGGCATAATGGGACTAAGTCGTCACCTTACGCCTATGAGTCCTGGTATAGGCATTTTACCAGATTTTAGTGGATTCTAACTTATCACTATGAGATTCCAATTTCTGCCCAGAAAGCCTATACTAGGAATAAATCGCCTAGTCTAGCGTATGAGTCCTTGTGCACATTAGCAATGAAAAAATTCAAGGTTTTTAAATATTTTTTAATCATCTCCAGCCTTCCAGGTGCTTCTCTATTTATCCTCAATTTATTATTCTAATTTTAAGTTTCTTTTTCTAGGTCATATAGTTAGAAGTTGCATATTGCTTTCATTTCCTTCTTTCTAAGCATTTTCTTAGTGGTGAACCCCCCTTTTAATCACACCAAAGGAAACCATCCTAACCCTAGTCCATTCCTCAATCAAGTCAATTGGTTGAGGGATCTTGGTTTCCTAATGAAAGAAGTGTGAAGTAGGGTCCCTAAAGTTGTCTATCTCCTAGAAGGTGAACACACCCTATTTCCCCTACTTCATAGATCTAGTTTACATTAACTTTGCATTAAATATTGTATTAGCTAATTTGCATTTAGGGCTTCTAAATCTTGCATTAGTGAAAGTGCATATAGGTTGCATTCTTTTTTACATCTTAGATCATTCAATTTCACTGAAATTATGCAATTACATATAGTTAAGAAAATATACACACTAGAAACCTTAACATTCACTTAGAATTTGCTAAATTTAGTGTCAAAACCCTAATTTGGGACTCATTCACCCACCTGGGTGATTTAGTCCCAATATAGGTTGTATTACCTGATTTTTTAGAATCTATGTTGACTGTTATTTATTGTTTGAAACTTCCAAAAACCCTAACTGAGACTCATTCACCCATCTGGGCAATTTAGTCCCATATCAGACCTAAATCTGCATATTATAGTATTGAAAGCTTCATTTCTATGTTTCATTTTGTTGTTATTAGATATCTATTTCAGTTTACTGAGTTTCTGTTTCATTCATTTCATTAGATCTACCTTAATTTGGTTTCATTTTAGGAGATGGAACACACACAAGAAGGGTTCCCCTATTTCACTCTATTTTATTCATGGAAACCCTAGAGATCCCAATCTAATGGTACAATTGAGAGAAAGGATTTGCTATAAGGTTTCCTAGGGTGTGATTAAAGACAAAAGGAGGTTCACCACTAAGCAAAGGCTTAGAAAGAAAGAAATGCAAATGATATGCAAGTCTAACAATGTAATCTAGAATGTGAGACTGAAAAATCAGAATAATGAACACTAGATGAACAAAGGTGCACCTGGAACACTGAAGATGTTTAAGACAAGGTTTGCAATCCCAAAATTATGAATTTTGAAGCAAACTAGGACTCATATGCCAGTAGGGGTAATTTAGTCCAAATTTAGGGTTTAGGGCTGAAACTGAAATCTGCAACTAGTTAGTAAACCAGGATCTATAGAAAAGGTCTGAAAACTTGTATACTGGGACTCATATGCCACAAGTGGCAATTTAATCCCAGTATTAGGGTTGATCTGAAACTTTGATATCCTGTAGTGTTCTCCTATAGCTTCTCTCCCTTCCAATCTTTGAGTCTGAAACTCTGAATTTTGACCTGTAGGTGACTTTTTGTAATCTTGCAAAAAAGGTGACAACTTTGACAACTTTCTCTAATCTTGCTCTTTCGTGGATCTCCAACCTAAATCTACAAATCAGACATCAAAGAGAGGGAAAAATGTTGTTTTGTTAGTGGATAGGGGTTTCCTTGGTCAAACCCCATTTTGGTAATCAAACCTTGAAATAAAATGAAATAGAATGGAGGAATGATGAATGAATAATATGGAATGTTGCAACTCACCAAACCCTTGGAATAAAGGCTTCATTCTTGTATGAAATGGTTAGCATGAATGTAGATCTTGACTCTTAATTGTATGTTATGGATCTTGAATTGAATGCTTGCTTGAATCATGAAATACCTACATCATAAATGTTAGCTCAAAAATAAACATGATGCATGATGACTTTGACATGTTGCTTGATTCTTGAATATAGCTCCAAAATTGTTGATAATTAGCTCTTGAATTCTCTTGAATGATCCTGAATTGCTAGGATGTTTGGATTCTCATGCTTGCTCAAGAAAATTGCTAGGAGAAAATATGTGAAATAACCTTGTATTTATACTTGTTTATGCCATTTTTTTTTAAATTACAACACTACAAGCTGACATCAGATCTAGGAGAATAAAATGCCACCGAGAATTTGAATTTAAAATAGGTCCAAGCTAAGTGGGTCTCATATGCCAATTGGGGCATATGAGTCCTAGTAGCCTAATCTTGGAACACAAATTTTAAGAAATGTGAAGTTCTATGCCAAATTAAGGACCAGGCCCTAAAACTTAGGTGGTACCCATACGCCCAAGGTGGCGTATGAGTCTGAGATCACTAAATCTGGATACAATCGAAAATCATTAAATTATGATTGGTTATTAGATATGTGTTGGGATTATCCTCAGAAAGATGCATTAAATAAGGCTCGTGGATGCAAAATAGGACCAAATAAGGCATAAAAAAGTCTAAGTTTAGCAGGGAGGGCCCAAACAAGTGTAAAATTATAAAGCAATACATTTTTCTACACTACAATTTTAATTGTGGATAGAATTTGATTACTGCACCTTTGTTTCATTTGAACATTAGTTCATAGATTGATAAGATTAGATTACATTTGGCATTCATTAGAAAAGCAAAACCAAAACAACTATAAACCGATGAAACCCTTGGAGAAAACATAGTTATTTGAATATGTGAAATCTCTTTTTTAGAAGTTAACCTATCTGTTGAAGTGATTTTTGTGACCACACCAATCAGCAGAACAAAGTAATCCGAAAGCTACTCCATTCTCTCTTGATCAAAGTATTATGTGTGCTAGGATTGCTAGTAAGATCGCACGTTCAACTCCAAGGTTCCGAAATGCTTTGGAATACCCTCGGTTCGTTGTGAATTGTTGTTTTCACGAGGGGACTTACACAATTGTTCTTAAGGTTTGCAGTTGACAACAGACGGATGATTGGAAGGGAATTTACGCAATGCGGATGATTTAGCAATAAGGTACGTTTTCCTAAAATAACCAGAGATGAACGGAATTGAAATGAGTGTAAGGGTAAGAAGGTTCTAGATTCTATTCTAAGGCGGGACGTGGGATCAATCTCAATAGCTTCAACCAAACTCTGCTCCACCTCACGTTGGACAATTTACGCAAAGTTGGTGCAATCTTCAAGGGGATAGCAAGAAATTTTCAAGCTACAATCCGACACCAAGACATCGTCAAGACGACGCATACCCAGATATGAATTGCAACTAAAGTTAGGCTTATAAAATTCTCCAGTTGACCACACAAGGAAAACTTGTCGTCAGCAAGCTGCTAGTGGTATGGAATAAAACGAAGTTGCTTTGATCAACACCACAAATCCACAACTAATATCTACTTGCATGAAATGAAAATACTACTTTAAGCTATTTTACGCTCCTTGAAGTAGAAGGGATGAAGAAACCTTGCTAGCTATCCATAACAAAGACGAATTTCACCATCAATGAAAAGATCTTCTATTATGAAAGTTTTACACAACAATCTCTTACAAAAGTTTTTAAAGGAAAACTTTCTTTCTCCTCCAAACTATGCTATGCTAAGCTACACAATTATACTATCAATCTCTCTGCTCTAGTCTCTAGTCCGATGTCTAATCTAATGAATTACAAATGAGGGGGACTCCCCCTTTTATAGATAGCCCAGTCCAATGGATGGCTTAGATTACAATCAAAAGAATGGCTTAGATTAAGCCACGTCAGCCCTAACCCTAAAAACTGCCAGAATGGGGAGTGGTATAATAAATGAATCAAAGATTCCCACTCACTCCCAAAATAGTAAAGGCAATTAATGCCCATAATCAATCTTCTAGAAGGTCATCATCTAGTAGTGCATTCACATTCTCCTTCTCTCTAGCTGCAAACTCAATGAACCTGGAAAACACAGCCTAAACCTCCTAGATTGAAATCGCTGGAATACAATCAAGCTGAAACTCAAGCACCGTGACTGACTGCCCGTGCCTCGTACAAGATTTTCTCCAAGCAACTAAAGCATTCTGTGTATTCTGAATCAAGCTGGAGAAAGTGGAAATGTTCTCAAAGTCATCCTCCACAAAGGTCTTCACCTCAGAAAAGAAAGGTGCCAGCCTACCCCTCAAATTATCAGTAGTCACCTCATCGGAATTCAACCGTCTAGCAAAGATTGCCTCCAAAGTATTCTAGACTCCATCAATGATGTTCACCATAGCCTTCTGAACTCTAGCTGAATCCGCCTATGCTGCATCGAAGAAACCACATCTTGTGACTACTGAAGAGTACCATCTAGAAAAATTGTACCTATCACCTTCCTATATAACTCCCCCATCAATCAACATCTGCAAAGGAGTATGCATCAATGCCTCTAGATGCTGAATAAATTTGCTCTGATAAACAAAAGCCTCACCCTAGGCCTGATCAACTACCTCCATACGTGCCATAATGTTGGAAGCTTGTCGGTAAGCATGAGCAAGGTCTTCCATTAACTTTTCTGTCTCTGCACGAACTCGTGTAACCCATTTATCTACCTCCTATGCCATCTTCCTCAAATCCTCCAAGCCACTGACTGATTCTTTGGATAATTCGGCTGGAAGCTCAAGTGCTGGATTCTCCTGTCCACAAGGACGAGACAAGTGTTGCATGTATCCTATCAACGTCTTGTGCTCTTGTTTCAATTTTTTATACTTTCCTTTAGTCCTGAACAATCTATGTTTAAGCGCCTGATAGGAATTATCACACTCCTCAATAATTTGTGCACCTATGGGACGTCCTAACTCCATAGTTGTGATCATGTAATTCTTTGGCACTGCTTCATCCCGATCACAATCCACTTGTGGCACTGCAATATGAAGGGTGTGAGAACCACCCTCATCAGTTGAAATCTTCAAAAAAAATTGTGCTCTCTTCTTTGGTGGAGGCACACTGATCCTATTCAAAAACTCTTCCATCTCAACTGCTGGATCAACCTCTTCACTGGGGCTCCTTCTCATTCTATCTCTAAGCCAATTAGGTACAACCTATTGAATAACAAATGGTTGCTCCTCTCTAGCTTCTACTTCACGGACTTGTTCAACTTCAATATCATTCTGGCGAGGCTCATCGGCCTCTAATGGCAGAGTATCTCCTGATACTGCATCATCCTCTAGCGCCGTCTCTAACTCATGCTAAAAATGAGTGTCAGTAGCAGTCTCATCATCATCATCATCATGCTGATCATCTCTAGTAGGTGCATTGACACTCTGGCCAACTGATTCTCTCCGTGGTGGCTGATTTTCTTCATGTACCTCCTGGTCTTGATTCAGTGCATTTCTCTGATCAGAAAACAGAGAAACCTCCTGTATGCTTGGAGAACGTGTCTCCAATGGTGTGGGTGACTCTACTACAACTCTTGGAGGTTTCGGCTGAACAAGCTCTTGTCGAACTAGCTCCTTCCTTCGAGATTCTGGACCTCGAGTAATCTGTTTCTTCCTATTGGTAGTGGGTGTCTTGTGATCTCCCATCAAATTGTAGGTCAAGGAAATTGGCCTACTCTTCAGTCTGCTCATGTGCCTATCAACCCATGCTTTGGTGAAAGCCATGACTGGAATGCAAACTGTGTCCAAATCGGCTATCTCAGGCTTTGACCAATCTGGGAGTGGAAGTGGAGTATCTCTCACTGCCTCATAATCTGGATGGAGAACATTCATGTCCTCATACACCTGGTCTGGTACCGGAATGACTTCACACTCTCTGATCATACTCAATGGCAACCTAGAGAACATTCTCTTCCTAACTTCAGCCTCGTCTGATGCACCAGCCCAGTAATCCTTAATGTTTGCCTTATGTTTGAATTCTTCTGACAATATCCACTTGATATTGCTATGCGGATCATAATGTTGTCTGCTGGTGTGATAGGAAAAATGAAAGAATTGAAGCTCACTTTCAGCTTCTCTAGCTGCCTGAATTGAAGGACACACTTTGTCTGAATTACCATGACAATAGGGAAGTCAACTCCTCCCTTCTTCTTTCTCTTCTGAATCTTATCGTAGGCAACCAGTTGCCTAGATATCTCTAACATTAAAATTCTATTGGTTGGGTACTTAGGCAGCCTATATGGATATGAAGAAAAACCTTACAGCCTGATGTAAGAAAACTTTGAAAACTGTATATACCAGCACCCATACCTTTCAATTAATTCTTGAGCTTCCCTCGAGATTCTATGATGTGTACGCTCTTGAAGTAATCTCGTGATGTGCATGGTAAAGGCATCATTGACACACTTGTAATGAGTGGTACTTGTCAGGTGCAGCTTCAGACAAGCCTCATAGATTTTGAATTGATGAGAACCACAACCAATAGGCTCCTTATATGAAATTCCCCTATACTTTGTCATACGAGCCAGCATGTAAATAATGTAGGAGCCCATGTAAAAAGTCTTTGTCCTTCTCAGACTCAGGAGCTGCTCGTGCAAATTGTCACTAATCATCATAGCCCAATTGATATGCTCCTTTCCTTCTAGCACGAGGTTGATGTAATAAAACATCCATGGCTAAAAAATAAACGCTTGAGGGCAGCCACCAACTCTACTCAGCATCATGATCAGGTCACAATACTCTTACTTCAAATCATCTGATATAATCTGTCTTGGCAACTTTGTACGAGAGGGCTTGGGCTTATTCATCCAGCGAGTATTAATCACCACTACACATCTCTCGAATGTAGAAGCATACATTCATTCAGCACGTTCTCTTGATTTGTAAATCATCTTCTAGTGAGCTGGGATTCCAAAAGCTTCGCCGATAGCTGCAGGAGTGAGGTTGGCGAATACTTGGCCATCTGGTGAGACAATTGACCTGTGATCAGCCTTATAGTAATTAGCACACTCCATCATCAGCTCCAAACACTGAATAGCTAGCGGAAAACTAGTAGCTGCATACAGGCCACTTCGAACAATATTGTGCGAAGTGATTGAAGGACGATGGCTGCCAACTCCCATAATCTGACTCTTGAAAGCCTCGATGTTGAAAGAACCCAAATTGGTATCAGCCAACTTGCCCAACTTTGAAGTAAACTTAAATTCCGGCAGGAAAGGCTTGCTCAGCTTCTTGATAACAGCCTGCTTGGATGCACCATTGCTATCTTTGCCAGTTGCTCTTACTTCAGCCATCCTGCAAAACAATAAACAACCATCAGCAAATTAACTTAGAAAATAAATAAAATATCATGCAGGGGCTGCCAGTCAACTTTTAAAAACTTGAGAAGTTGCAACATTCTATTCATCTACAAACCTCAACTTCTCCTTCACAATTTTGAACTTTCAACACTTAGAACGTTTCAGCAAGTAAGCAACAACAACTTCGACTTAGAAAATTTTCTAAGTTGGCTGCAGCAACTTCACACTTGATGAAAATCGTCCAAATTCAATCAGCAACTTGCCATCACTTGGTCTTTTTAAAATTTGCACTTCAACAACTCCAGACTTAGATTTTTTTTTAAACTTCAGCTTCAGCCACTCACTTCAAGTCGTACTTCTTCAACAACCTTCAGCTTCAGCCACTCACTTCAAGTCGTACTTCTTCAACAACCTTCAACTTCAACAATCCCCTTCAATACTCAGCTTAGTCACTTGCACTGTAACTTCAAACTCAGAGCCAAAATCGAACTTCTTCAACTGGTGAAGAGAAATGAATAAACATCAGCTCATATAGGTAATTCGAATTCTAGAAGGAGGCCAATTTTAGCCAGTGCATTAAGTCTCCACTACTTCTCAGCAGGAATTCGAATTTCCCTCATTTGCCAATTTCAACACTTGTCTCCTGACACCTGGAATCTTGACCTTCTAGAACTTCAACTTGACTGGCGTACTTTTAATTTACTTTCAAAAATATTTACTTTAAATTCACTCTTTAGCAAATTTTATTCACCAGCCGGAGCTTTGTTATTCAACTTTTAATTTTATTCACCTCTAATGCTCTGGAAGATTCATCCTATGAAGAATTTGATCAAGTTTATCTAGGCAACTCATTTTGATTTCATCATCTGAAGCACTTTTCTTTCGAAAACACATTTTATTCACTTTGCCTTAGAAAATTTTAAATTTTCCTTAGGAAAATTCCATAATTCAAGTGCCGATCAAATTCTCCATCTCGAAAAATTTAGGAAGTGCATAAGACTTTAAAATCCATTCCTTGTCGACAATCTTCAATACCCAGAAGAAAACTTTCTTCAGAATGTGTCGAATTCATGGGTATACAACGAACGGGTTCATTTAATTTTCTTGAATTTTGAACCTTAGAAAAATAATTTTCAACAAATTTATTTCAGTTCTTTGTTCCTGTGAGTATCTTGTTGCTCTGACTTGAAAACTTTACTCACCTTTGCGATGCCAGCATCCTCTGACTTCATCCATTAACAATTTATTCATGCTTCAGGAAAATTTCACATCTCCACCAGACTTAGGCGTATTTTTCCTCAGGAAGAAATTTTTGTGCCTTAGAAAAATTTAAAATCACTTAGCATAGGCACATTTTGAATTTTGTCTTAGAAAATTTTCATTCACTTCAATCATCTTGCCCATGGTGAGGAATTCTTTATCAACTCACTTAGAAAATCTTCTCCATTGCCTTGGGCACATTTTACATTTCATGAGGGAGATATTTCTTTTTAAAATTCCAACGCCTAGCATATTTATCTCCTCACTTTACCTTACCTTGGCGCATTTCACACATGGTGAAGGATTAACATCTTAACATCTTATTTCCACGCCTTGGTAATTTTATTTCATTTCATAGTTCATGCACTTTGGGCACATTTTTGATGTCACGAAGGACTTCACTTTTCAACGCCCTCAACTCTTTTGTCTTCACATGCCTTCATTTGGGCGCATATTGCATGTCCAAGAGGATGAACTTCATTTCAACGCCACCTTTGACTTCTTCTTCTTGGCGCATTTGAGGGGGTGAGAGGGATGGGCACATTTGAGCATGGAAGGAGGACAAAGCATCTTTGACCTTTTGACTTTGCTAGACATGGGCGCATTTCTTATGGTGAGAAGGATTTTAAAATTTTGTCTTCTTCCTAGCTAAGCTAGGCGCATATTGCATGGGGTGGAGGATTTCAACGCCATCTTTGACTTTCTTTTGAACTTGAGCGCATTTGAGCATAGGAGGAGGATAAAGTTTTTACACTTAGAAATTTTTTATGTTTCTTCATCCTTGAGGGCGCATTTAGGGGGGGCAGGAGGATATTCCAATACTTAGAAAATTTTCTCATCATCTTGCTTGTGAGGAGGGCGCATTTGGCCTAGGCAGGAGGATAAACATCAAACTTAGAATTTTTTTATGCTTCTTTATCCTTCCTTGGGTGCATATGGAGGCATGAGCAGGACATCTTCACTTAGAATTTTTTTTAATCATCCTGAAGGCAAGTTGGGCGCATTTTGAAGGTGGAGCAGGATATAAGTCCAGACTTAGCAAAATTTTCATCTCATGCCAGCTTCTCCATGTCTTGCTATTTATAGTAAGTTTCTCAATTTTCACGCTTCTGAAGCTCAGATCAGTTTGAAATTTTAAGCACGGGACCTTCATGACCTTGTAAGCCTGTTCATACTGCCATCCTGAGTTGTCCTGCTAAAAATAGCACATTTCTGAAGGTGGTTTACTATTTATAGTAGCTGCTCATTTTTGAGACCTCCACAGCTCCGTTTGACTTGAAATTCGAATGTCGTGCTCCTCATTGGGTGACCTGCCCGTTGGCACTGGCGCCTGCTGCTGATTTACTATTTTTAGCTAGTTTCTGGAATGCCTTACTATAAATAGTAAGTGCTCCGTTTGCCGTCAAATTGTACCGGTGGATAGCTTGAAAGATGCTGAACATAGTGGGATACAACGGTTTTCGGAAATTCTGGCGTTTTACCCCTCATTTTGGGTCCCGAAGCTGGAAACCCTAATTTGTCTTGCATGCATATCAAACAACTTTCGTTTGACCTCGTTTCTGTTGCAGTTCGCCCTGTTTGTGGTTCTGATGCGCTGGGCAACTACCGAAATGGAACTGCTAAAAATAGTAAGCCATTGAATACTGATCATCCTGCTTTGCATGTCACACCATTGCGAAGCTCTCAAAAAACCCAGCAGGAATCACTCGACATGCAAAGAAAACCCTGACATGCAAACCCTAAAAATAGCCTCCAAATGCCGAACTTTGAAAGTTGTTATCTCACTTTGCATGTTATACCATTGCGAAGGTCTCTGAAAACCCATAAGGAATCTCCAGACATGCAAAGAAAAACTCTGCATTTAAACCCTAAAATTTGCTTCGGAAGCTGAACTGCTAAAAATAGCAAGTTGTCTGTTTAAGCTCAAAATTTGGAGACGAGCAGTTTGATGTGTTCTGAATGCAGTGTGACCATTGAAATCTCAAAAATGCTGAGAGAACACCCTGAATTGCACACTTACTAAAAATAGTAAGTTGCCAGAATCTGATGAAATTTCAGTGGAAACTTGCTGGAAGCACACTGACATCAACGTCAGTCTCAGATTTCAAGTTATTTACTTCATTTGACCTCAAATTGGCTGGAAAGTACAAACCCTAATTCTCAGAGTCGGCCAAAATTTCATGTTTAAGCTCGACGGGTGGGCACAACCTCGGAAAGGCAGACGGCAGAAAAGAGACAGAAAGAGAGAGAGAGAGAGAACCAAAGCCAAAAGACCAAAATGGAGAAAAATTAGAGGGTCCCCATCTTTAATGGGGCGATGTGTGAAAAGGTCACAACATCTGGCGACTCCACAGGAAAGTGTTGAAAAACACTTTAAGAATTGAACCTTGATTAAATCTTTCTCAGACCATCGTACAAAAAGATACTTACTCAAAAAGGGGAGAAGAATTCGATATTGGATCAGAATACTTTCATCCAAGACCCCGTGAGTGTGTGCATTCGTTCCATCTCTAAACCATCTTGACTTTCGGAATCGGCCACAACAAGTTATATAAATATCTTAACTTCAAAAGCATCTGGGACATTGCCTCACTGCCAGTCAGGCGTCCATAGCCCCGACGAGGTCTTCGCTACAATTCTCACGAATATTGCTCCACTGCCGGCCAGGCGCCCATAGCCCCAGTGGAGTTACTCGTATGTTCCCAAAACCAATATTTCATAATATTTTCTTTCATTTTCATTTTCTTTCTTTCTTGTTTTTCAGATATTTCTTTTAAGCACATTTTCCTTTTGTTTTGTTTCTCTGTTAATTCCATAATTGGTTGGTAGGCAATGAAGCCTCCAATGGGTTTGAGAATTGTAGTGGCGGTGAAGCAAGACGTAAAATTTTCACTCGCCATAACCTTTCCCAAGAAACCAAAATGACTTAGAGTGGAGATAGGTAGGGCCTTTGAGATCTTTAGACTCGTGTTAAGATACAATAACGGGTTAACCTCCCGAGACGAGTTTGATTCCAAACTGGATGATGACAAGAGGAAGAAAACCTTGAATTTTCAACATTTACACAAATTCCGATGGAAAGAAACCATGTTGTAAAAGTAAAACCATCATCACCCCCTTCGCCATGGGAAACTCCAAAATCGTTGCTCATTCCAGACCAAAACCACTTGAGTGGACAATTGAAGGGATGAAAATGCCAAACCAAAAACCCAAAGGGAAAAAAACCAAAAATCAAAACGGAATGAACCGAAAAGAAAATAGAAAAAACAAACGGGAAAGAAAACCTAATCTAATTATATTACAACGTAGGCTTTTGGAGAGAACCTAGGATTGGAAATAATGCTTGAGGAATATCCCATTGACGGGCAATGGGACATCCTCTCCTGTCAGTGTGCGTAGCCTAAATGCATTATCTCCCAGGATTTCAGAAATTTGATACAGGCCCAACCACAATTTGTCAAACTTGTCGTGATCTCCCTTCTTTTCGTGGGCTGTAATATCCCCATTTCTAGCTCTACACTTTCCAGTGATTGATAGCCTATTCCCGGTTTGTTGTTGGCTAGTCAGAGGAAGAATTAGGGTTTTCGGCTACTTGATAGTCCCTTTTGAAGATTCAGGGGTTTGCGTGTTGGAGTTCGGTTGTTTGGTTTCTGGATTCCTTCAGGGTTTTTAGAGAACTTCGCAGAGGTATGACATGCAACTGCGTCGAGCAAATTTTCCGGACTTACTATTTTTAGTAAGTTATGACGGCTACAGCTTGGAGTCGGGGATTTTGGATTGCAGATTCTTTCTGGGTTTTCAGAAAGCTTCGCAATGGTGTCGCATGCACTTTGATCCGAGCAACTTTCCAAATTTACTATTTTTAGTAAATTCTATTTTTAGCAGTGGTCCAGTCAGCATTAGCTCAGCAAGCTTTCCTCTTCTGGCAGTTCAGTTGGTAATATTGATTTTGGCTTTAAGGTGCTCATTTTGGAGAGATAAGTTATTTTAAATTAATAATGTTTCATTTTCATCTTATGACCCCTTGGTCTAGTGTTACAACTTTAAGTTGTTTTAAAAAGGGGGACTTTGAGGGTGGTCATCTCATGGGGAATTATTTTGATATTTCTAAAGTCAAAAATGCACAAGGAGAAAGGTACGCCAACTTTGTTGAGGAGATAAATTTTAAATAAAAGTCAAAATTAGCTTTGAAAGTGGGACGCCTATGCTTGGAGGGAAATTGAAGTCAAATTCAAATTGGAATTAGGGCGCACTTTCTAGAAGTTTCTGGAGATTCCTTGTTGAGCTTATAAATGGAGACCTCTTCTCTTCATTTCAGTATCTTATGTCTTGAGTAAAGTTATGCTGCCGGAATGGTATTTGGATTGCTTCGAGGAATGAATGCCTCCTAGCCTTGGCTCGACTTCTTGCTTGAAAGACAGCAACTAGTGGAGAGTTAGATTGTAGTTGAGTGAGATTTGTAGTGAGATTTTGCATTGTAGAAGTTGTTTTGCATTTGTAGTTCAGTTTCTTGCATTTTAATCAAAATCTGGAGTTGCTGATTTTGTATTGCAGATTGAAGTTTATACTCATAAGTCTTTGGGCGAATTTATTTTGGTTCTGGGTAGTTTACCCATGCATTTGCTAGCCTTGGGCGCCCCTCTATGCCAAGCTGCAGAGTTTTTAGAGGTGTCTTGGATTTTATCTTGTTGGTAGAACATCTCTTGAGGCTGTACCATTTTGTTTTGCCTGGCAAGTGTTTAGAAAAAAAAATACTTCAATTTGTTAGCTGTTTCTTTGTCTAGTCTTCATTGTCATCATCCTAGCTTTTGTTTGCATCAAGTCTCATGTCATTCTGGCAAGTATTGAGTGAGTTGTGAGCATTTTAGTGGATTCTAGGGTTGCTGGTTATGCATATTAAGTTATTGTTCTGTCATATCAACTTGCGTAAAGTCTATCTTTTGAGTTGGGTTTGGGTTGAAAGTCTTTGTGATCATTGAGGAGACATTATACTATATTGCAGCATGGTTAGACTTTCTTATTCTATGTATTTGGCAGGCGAATCTCTAATTATTGTAAGTTGAATAGTAGTACTATCAACAATCTTACTTCTTTGTTATTTCATTGTAATACCCGCTGGATAAGTGGAAGAGGCTGGCTTGCCGCCTATTTACTTTGATTTGTATTGTAATATCTTACATCTCCGCCCTATGGTAGCTCCATTCCCACTCCGGGTTTGAAAGCACATTCTGGGTTTGAGTTTACTTTCAACATAATAGAAGTTAGGGATCCTCTAACCATATGCTCGTCGTCGTCCGACACATTCTTGGTTAGAGTTCTTTATTCAGCTTTGCTTTGAGATCCTCTGACCATATGCTCGTCGTCATCCGACACATTCTTGGTTAGAGTTGAATTCCGCATCGTTTTGGTTTAAGTGCTAACCCTAACGAATGTGTGTTGCATTGTATCTGTTATTGAAAAAATTGAAAAAAATTGGTTTGAAATATTTCATGGGCCTTGTCCCAGTATAAGACCAAGTCAGAAATCCAGAAAGACTTGATCTTAGCTTGCTTGTTGAACCATCTTTTCACCACTGCTTGGTGCTTTGCCAGATTCTCAAGTGCTTCATCTCTTTTTTCCTCTAAGTGCATTAACTGAGATAATCTGGTCTGAATTTGATCTTCTCCTTCGAGATACTCTTGAATGAATTGGAGAGTTGGAATCCTCAGTTGAACTGGAAAGATAGGATCCTGTCCATAGACCAAGTGATATGGGGATGTTCCTAATGAACTCTTTGTTCTAATCCTGTCTGCCCATAGAGCAAACCTCAGCTATGTGTGCCAATCTTTAGGATTCTTGTCCAGCAACTTCTTAATAGCATTCAATAAATTCTTGTTTGTGGACTTTGCTAGTCCATTCCCCTGCGGATAATAGTTGGAAGAAAACTTCAATGTAATCCCATATTCAAATGCCCAATTGGAAAAATTTAGTGACGAGAAGGCTGAACCGTTATCGCATACTATGGCATGAGGGCATCCAAATCTTGTGACAATGTTTTCTTCAAGGAATTTGATGACCACATCTGTCGTGCATTGCTTCAAAACGTGAGCCTCAGTCCACTTAGTGTAGTAATCCGTTGCTGTCAAAATGTATCTGTGCTGGCCTGAAGACGGTGGATTGATCATCCCAATGAAATCTAATCCCCACTTCGCAAAAGGCTTAACCTCAATCATTGGTTGCAAGGGCATAGCTGGATGTCTTCCTCTATTTGCTGCTGTTTGACATACATGACAAGCCTTCACATGCTCATATACATCTTTGAAAAGTGTGGGCCAATAATATCCAGCCCTTAAAATTTGATGAGTTGTGGTAGACTACCTCTGTGTCCAGTTCCAAACTTCTTGTGAAAGTGCTCCTTCAATTGTTTAGCTTCTTGTTTTCCCACGCATCTCAAATAAATTCCTTCATAATTTCTTTTGTAAAGAACTGACCCTTGGAGCATGAATCTCTGACTTTTCATTTTTAAAGCTCTCCGCTGGACTGGATTCAAGTGGCAAGGGCATCTGTGATTCAACAAGTAGTAAACCGCGTCGTCATACCACTCCCCTGAAGATACTTCTTCCAACACATACGTTTGTTGTACTAACTTTGGACTAGTCATTGCAATTATCTAAGCTAAAGCTTGTCCTCGGACCAATTCCATAGGCTATATTTCTATGTCATACTCTTGCAAAGTGGCGACCCACTTGCTTTTCTTTCCCCTAACTCGTTTTGCATCAACAAAGTTTTCACTGTGGCATTTGGAACAATTGCGTGGACCTTGCTTCTTAAGATATAATGTCTAAATTTCTTAACAACCTTCACCAAAGCATAGGCTTGTTTCTCAATGCTGGGATATCTTAATCCTGCTTCCTTTAAGGGTGAACTCATAAAAGCAATCGGGTGTTCATCCCTTTCTTATGTTCTTTGGGTTAAAACTGCTGCACAAGTGTGTTTTGAAGAAAATGAATACAAGTAGAAAGGCTTTGTGTAATCCGGACTGACCAGCACTGGAGCATCCACTATTGCTTGTTTAATCTCATCAAAAGCTTTCTTAGTCTGTGGAGTCCACTCAACCTTTGCATTCTTCTTCAGCATCTCATTTAGTGGTCTCACGATTTCAGCAAATCTAGTGATAAACTTCCTGACAAAATTGATCTTGCCAAAGAATGATCTCAATTCCTTCTAACTACTTGGCAAGCCTATCCTTGAAATGGCCTTGATACGCTCTAGGTCAATTGAAATACCTTTCTCCGAGATAATGTGACCTAGCAATTTTCCCTCAGTGACACCAAATATACATTTCTTAGAATTCAGGGAGACACCGAATCTTCTACATCTTTGAAAAATCTTCCTTAAATCTTCAACATGATCCCCTCTTCTCTTTGAAAACACAGTCAGGTCATCCATGTATATAATTATGCACTTTCCTACCAAATCTCGAAAGGCGATATCCATAGCTCGCTGGAAAGTGGCTCCTGCGTTAATCAAGCCGAAAGGCATTCTTTTGTATGCAAAGGTCCCCCATTTTGTGATGAACGTTGTCTTCAGTCTATCTGCTTGTTCCACCATTACTTGATTATAGCCTAAATATCCGTCCAAGAAGGACATCATCTGTGAACCATTTACTACTTGCAATACCTCATCTAATGACGGCAATGGGTAATTATCCTTTTCAGAGGCCCTATTCAAATTGCGGAAATCCACACATAATCTCATTTCTCGATTCTTCTTCCTAACTGGAACTAGATTGGCGACCCACATGGAGTGCCTCATTGGAAAGATGATCCGGGCAGAAAGAAGCTTCTAGACTTCTTGGTAGATTAACGGTTCTAACAATGGATTCACCGGTCTCTACCTTTGTCTGAATGGCTTATTGCCTGGTTTCAATGGTATTGTGTGTGTAATCAATGAGGTATCATATGTCTTTAAATCTTCGTATCCCCAGGCTATTACATCTGGAAATTCTTTCATGACCTGCAAGATGCCTTCTCGTTCTTCAGGTGTGCAAACTTTTCCAATAAAAACATTCTTTACTTGTTCTTTTGTCCCCATATTGATGGCTTCGCAGTCATTTCCTTGGGTGCTCTGGTTCCTACTTAGTCTATCAGGGTCAAACAATCTTTCTAATTTGACCATCCCTCTTGGAATAACATTTGTCTTCAAATTCAGGATCCCTTCTTTATCAAACTCTACTTCCTCAGTTTCTTCTTCGTCAATGATTTGTGCTTCAAACACACCTGAGCATGTGAGAAAATCTAGAATTTGTTTATCATCATCAAACACTTGGAAATTCTTTATATTATTAGGGACTGCTGGGGTTGAAACCAATTCCACTGTGAACTTCTTCAATCCTTCCATAGCTAAGGGTTCTAATGAATTGGCAGCTTGTGCGAGAGAATTAGCAATAGGATTCTTGGACTTGTACACTTGCTTTATATTAAATGCATCAAAACTTTTTGTGAGGTCCCACACTCTATTACGGTAGTGGCCTAATCTTTTATCGTGGCAAGAAAACTGCTTTCTTACTTGGCGGACCACAATGTCAGAATCTCTGAAGGCGTGCACAATCTTGGCTCCCTTCTGAATTGCAAGGATCAAGCCATGAATCAAAGAGTCATATTCAATAACATTATTAGTGCATGAAAACTAGAGCCTGTAGGCACCTAAGTATGCTTCTCCTGTCGGGCTTATGAGCTCAAATCCTGCTCCATTTCCTTTCTTTGACTTCGATCCATCGAACCTCAAGGTCCATACTTGATCTTCTATGAGGGTATTGAGAGGCTGAACACGTGCATCTTCTTGACTGTACACTTCTGGAACTTTTTCTTCAGTCACTAGCTGAACTCTATCATTTTCCACAAGTTCTTCTACTAAGATCTCCTTTTCTTCATTTATTTTTTGATACTTTTCCTGTAGTGAGGCTTGCGGGACGAGCCTTACGAGTTGCTCTAATGTGACTTCGCACATAGCAAAAGTGATCTCAGAGTGAAATGCCTCATGTATTCTACACCAATTTGGTAGCAACAAATTCTCGACGGAGGCGTCCTTTCCCAACTCTGTTTCTTGTTTCACACTTTTAAGGAAAAAATCTCTAAAATTTTCAAATGTTCGTCCACTTTCGCTATCACTTGAATCATTTTCAACCAAAACTTCAGTGGAAGCAGTGGCGTCTTCTAAAAATGTCCCTTCATTTGAGCTTTGTAGCATCAGTACTTCTTGTTGGACGGGTTTGTATGAGCCCAAATCGGTTTCTACAAACATAATCTCATTACCTTTTCCATACTAGGTGATCATCAATCGAAGCCTAGGTGTGTTATTGATCTTAATCTGATTCGGGACTCCTCTCCATGGAAGCCACATGTGGGAGAAATCTGTTGTGATATATCCATTCAACTTTCTTGCCTAATCTCTGCTCAACAACATTCCATATCCATTAGGTATGTCAACCACTGATATATCAATAAAGCTTTGAATTCAGGGATCAGCTGATAACTGCATATGAATGTTATTCAATTCTCCAACAACTGGAACCTCTGTTTTATCTAGCTGGGTTACCTTCTTAGTAGTTTGAAGTGGGACTATACCCAACCTTTCACACACCTTTAGCAGCATGACATTGCTTGAAGCACCGGAGTCAATCAAACAGTTGTGTAATAGTTTTCCAAAAATTCTAACCGACACAAGGAATGGGGCTGGTTCATCTCTCCCCTGATAAAATACGACTGGTTTTCTTCTTTCCTCTGGTATAATATTCTTGTTTTCATTCTTTCTATCCAATGGGATTTGATTGCTCTGGGCAACCTTCTGCGTTTGCTCTTGCTTTGTAGGTAGATTGAACCTAACTCTTCTTTTATCTTCAGTCTTTGGCTTCTCAAGCATGCTTGAGGATCCTTGTACCATTCCTATGAATCCTTGAGACTGTTGCAAAGTCTCCCAAGTGTTGAAGGGCGCATGACGCACCTCTTCTACCATATTCGTGTTCTGCGCAAGACGAGACTGCTTGTTCACAGGAGGGTTCCTTGACGAGCTAGATGCTTCCTGAGAAGTGTTTTTTGCAGCGGGCGTTTCATACAAACTTCCCAAAATTGTGACTCTGACTTCTGAAATCTTCATTAACTCATATAAGGGAAGACTGACTTTGATTTTCTTTACTTCGTCCAACACATAGGAACTTAACTTTTTCATATCATCTCTTGGAAGATTTTCTTTCTGTGGGTGTTGCATTAGGTGGACAGGCTGCTGGACAGTCTGTTGTCCATTTCTATTTTGCATCATACCTTGTTGCCTGTACTCCGGAGAATCCTTAGGTACATTTGGATTATTACTTGCATTAGGATTCGGTGGAGTTGAGAAATTATTCGGAGGAATCGATGATGTCAGAGGCTCCTTCTAATGGTGTGGATTAAAGGGTTTATTGTTGAGTTTTTCTAGATCATCTACCAAAAGTTTCAGAGGTCCGCGTGAAGTTTTGATTGGGTTGTGGTCTGACAATGTTTATGTGTCTTTGTCAGTGTTCCTGAATGAAGATTGTGTTATTCTGTTAATCTCAGTTGTTGCAAATGCTTTTCTATTTTTTCTTGGTGTTCTCATATGTCTCTAGATCATTCTCAATCTTTGTGGTACGTCCACATTACTTGGAGAGCTCGTGGTTGAAGATATTTTCTTGTGCATGTTCGGTTTTTCATGTTCCTGGCTGACATGTTGATGGTAGCATGTTGTGGATCTTCATGGTGAAATTAATTAAAGTATTTTTGTATTGGAGATGTTAATTTGGGTCTCCACTATGTTGTGGCCGACCTTGGTGGATTTGCATTAAAAAATTTATTTGTGAATTTGAGCCGACATTGCAAATATGTTTTATTTTTATGGCCGACTAAGTTGTGATGAAATCTCATGTTGCAGATATAAGAGCAATTGGTTGAGTGAATTTAGGGTGTGCATAAGTGTGAATGTATGCCAGAGAAAGTGTAAATGTTCGAAGAGTGTTTCTATCATTTGATTGCAGAGTAGAGATTGAAGAAGATTGAGCAAAGTGTGAAGAAGGTTTTCTAAGCTTAATTGGAACTGTAATCAGGCTTGTGTAGAAGCTATTTTCTCAGTTTGTATTTTTTGGATTTTAATCATATTCTGTATTGTTGGATAGTGAGTCCTCTTTTGTATTTGAGTAGTGAGCTCTAGGCAGTGTGCTTGAATGCATGTGCATTCCCCATATCATTTCTCATTATACTTTTAACAGAGTATAATCTTGTGGACTAACATCCACTGTGGTTTTTCCCCAAACAAGGTTTCCACGTAAAAAAATCTTTTTGTTATTTGTCTCTTTGATGTGTTAATTGTTTGTGGTTAATTGCTTATTCATCAGATCTGAGATTAATTTAAGTAAGAAAATTTTAAGTTTCTGTCACAACTGATTCACCCCCCCTTTCAATTGTCTATCCATGTTTTGCCAACAATTGGTATCAGTGCAGGTTCCTCTGAAGAAGTCTAAAAGCTTGAGGTGATCCGGGATGACAACATTCAAGAAGGAAAGTCTGAGATTTGATGGCACTAACTATTCACTGTGGAAAGTTAGGATGCAATGTCACTTAAGGTGTATTGGTGAAGCTTTCTAGAAGATTACAAGAGATCCATATACTATTCCTCAGAATGGTCCCTTGACTGCTAATGAGATCAAAGATGCTAAAAATAATATTAGGGCTATTGAAGCTTTGGTGAGTGCTCTGACAGATTCAGAGATGGCTAATGTGATGGGTCTACAGATAGCTCATGAGATTTGGATGAAACTGGAACATTTGTATGAAGGAGATGCACAGGTGAAGATGGCTAAGCTACAGAGCTTGAAAGGCAAGTATGAGAATTTGAAGATGGGTGAAGATGAAAATATCACTTCGTTTATGTAGAGATTAAATGAAATAGTGATGGGTATTAAATGTGTCGGTGGTTTTGTGGATGAGGATGAAATTGTGGCTAAAGTACTCAGATCCTTGCCTCCCTCTTATAAATGAAGGTTCATGCTATTGACGAGTTCAGATTAGTAAACAAGAGACAAGAGACACGTTGATCGGGAAGCTTGCTGCTTTTGAAATAAGTGAATTTGGCGAAACTACACTGAAGACTGAATCTGCATTCAAGGCCACTATATCCGGAAGTAACAGGCAAAGATATAGTCTGAGAGAGAGTTCCAGAAAGATATCCAAGTATGATGAAGAATTGAAATAGCTTGAAGATAAAGAAAGAGAGGTAGAAGAACTGGAAGCACTGATTGCAAAGCAAGAAGGGAGAGGAAAAGGTAAGTATGAAGATGTATTGCCTATTAAACTTTTTTCATGCAGTAAAATATTTCATTTTGCATTAAGGTGTCCTAAAAGAGTTCCTAGATCTAAGCCTAAGAAGTATAGATTCCAAAACAAATGTTACTTTGTTGAAGAAGCAGTGACTGATGATGAGTCTAATAAAGACAATGGAAATGAAGATGAATGGGCTTTCATTGCCACCATTGAAGATAATCCTATGGCTACTGAATCTGCTATAGATAAAAAGGCTCTTGCAGCCTGAGTTGAAGAAAAAAATGAGTGGGTCATTGATAGTGGATGCTCACATCATATGACTGGTGATAAAAGCAAATTTGTGAGTCTAGAGAAGCATGACAGTGGGGTTGTAAGATTTGGAGATAACAATGTTGGTGTGATTTGTGGTAGAGGATCTATTTGTCTTGGCGGTAAGGATAACACTGATGATGTTCTTTATGTTGAAGGCTTGAAGCCCAATTTCTTGAGTGTTGGAAATATGGTGCACAAGGGCTATGATCTTCAGTTCAAAGATGGAAGATGCAAGATACATGGAAGTTCTAGGAATATGATTGCAACAAGCAAACAAACAAAAGGTTCTATTTTTCATCTGAATACTGCTAGTGGGAGTTGTTTAATTTCTCAAGTAGATGAAAGTTGGTTGTGGCATAGGAGGTTGTGTCATGTAAACTTTGACAACATTATCAAGATAAGTTCTACTCAAGCAGTAAGAGATCTGCCTAGGTTAGTGAAGCCTGCTAATATAATCTGCAAGGAATGTCAGATGGGTAAACAAACTAGAGTATCTTTCCAGAGCAAATAGTTTCATTCAAATAATTTATTGGAGTTGCTACATATTGACCTTTGTGGTCCCTCCAGAGTTAGAAGTATTCATAGAGAAAGATATTTTATGTTGGTTATTGATGATTACTCTAGAATGATTTGGGTTTCCTTTCTAAGAGAAAAATGTGAAGCATTTGAAAAGTTAAAATTTTTTAAGGCTGTGGCAAAAAATGAGAAAGGTCTGAAAATCAAGTGCCTGAGATCTGACAGAGGTGGTGAGTTCACCTCCAGGGAGTTCAACTCTTTTTGTGAAGAGCATGGAATTAAAAGACAGTTATCTACTCCCTGAACATTTCATCAGATATGTGGAGTAAAACGGGCTCCCACAAGGGTTGAGCTCGGCATATCAAGGAAGACACACTCTCAGGTTACATGTGAGAATTCATTAATGTCAAAACAGTCATCAAAAGAGCTGTTGAAACAAAGAAAATAATCAAATAAGCAGCTTTATTTCAAAGAGATTCAAGAAAAAAAAATAGTTTGAGCATACAACATAACTTTGCTCTTCATGTCAAGAAAGGATCAAATAGTGTGTGAGCTCATCATAGTTTTCATTGGTACCTCTGTTTTCAGCTCTACTTTACATTTTCATATTACATTCAAATGAAGTATCGAGCCTCTTTACACTAAAGAGAAACTGAAATAGAATATCAAACACTTACCTATTTCATGGAGTTTTGAAATTTATTTCACAAGATACAATGAGGTTTAACTGTACTTGCACACATATGTTAAAACCAACTGTTATTTCTCTTTTGGAATTTAATAGAGCAAGAGCATGTACAACACAGCATTGAATATCATACAATTACCAGTATTGAATAAGCTTTTCACACTGAAAATACTTCCCAGGTCAGAGGCTATATTATGATCTTTAAAATGCAGTAGAAGAGCTCATCAATTTCATATTTAAAACATCCAAGTGCCATTACCATAATACCTACAACAACAATCATTAAGAGCAGCAACTATGAACATTTCAATATATGCTTCAAATGGACAGCCTTAGTAAGGAACAATGGAGTCACAATGTAGAGAATAGTCATGAATGCTATTGCTGCTTCAAAGTTGATAAATTAAATAATACTGTTGTTATAGCGTTCATGGTAATGAGAAATGGTTACAGTAGTTTATGACAGTCATAAAGGAATGAAAAGCATCCTTGGACAGTAAGAAAGGACAGTGAGAAGCTTGAAAATGAAGGAAACAACAGCATAGATTTGGAACAATAATGGTTCAGCCTGCTCAATTACACATAAAATAGTATGATGAGAATCAAAATGGAGCTACTGTTAAAGTAAAATTGCATAGACTTTGAAGTCATAATCATCGATTGGAAAAGCCTTTATGAAACAACAATATATACTAGAAAATATTTTCATACCATTCATGGAGTTCACTACATAAGGGGTTTTCATCTATTTTCATGGATTTTATCTTGTTTCATACTCAGAAAAATCATATTAAATACACAAAGGTCAGCTTAGTATGTCAGATGATTAAGCTTCAGGAATGGAGATTCAGATTATGACATTTGAAACTCAAAAGAACAAGGGCTGAGTCATTTTAATTTTATATATAGAGTAAAGGAAAAGTTAAAAGCTTCTCATGACGGCCTGGGGTTCTTAATACCCTTGCATACCTTTGTAAAAAAAAAATAATAAGAAAGGTTTTGATGACGCCCAAACAAGAAGAATGAACGAAAAGAGCCATTAACAGATATTTCAAATAAAAGAAATTCTTAGTAAGCCCATGGCTGGAAAATATGGTATGAGAAGAATGATAAATTCAGAAGCACAAGTACAACCGCGCCCATGAAGAATGGAAGAGCTTCAGATATATAAAGAAAAATGATGACAATTGGAGTGCTAAGAACTCTTCATTTTACAGAAATAATCAACCTTTTGAAGCCGTTGTACACAAAATATATGGGGAAAAATAATTTCATTCATTGTTTTTGCATTCACAGGGGCTCGAATTCAGCATTTTATCACCAGAAAGTAAACAGGGAATGCAAAGTTAAGGCTTACCTCATTTGTATATGAAGAGAATACTTTCAAAGCCAGATTTAGTTTGCAAATTACCAGAAGGTTCTCAATAGCAGCTAGAATGGATGCACAAAAAATTACAGAATATGCTTATACCACTTCAGAACCCTTCATGGCAGCGCAACAGAGGCTTTTTCAGTGAAAATGCAAAGTGAAAAATGCTCATGAATTTAGGGTTCGAGCTTTTTCATCCTACCCTAAGTTGACATGAGAAAATGATTTTAATTTAATCATAATCTTTTATTTATCTCCCATGGTCTATGTTTTTCAAAGTCAAGCAAAGCATAATTATTGCATTAGTCCATGCGCATTATTTAAGTCGTTATTTCCTTTCTAGGAAAAAATGATTACTTTGACTCATGTTTATTTGCATGATTTTACTTGGAGCTATCAATGTAATTAAATATTAATGTATATTACATTAGTATTTAAAATGAAATAAGGAGGGCTTTTCCACATTTAGATATTAAAAAAAATCATATAATGGTTTATTTTTTAATATTTTAATTTAATCACTTAATCCTCTTTAGGTAAAATCATGCAAATGATGTAAATCGAACTTGAAGAATCAGATTGTCAACTGGAGATTCATAATGAGAAAGATGGACTTTAAAATATGCATGTGCGAATTGGTAAAAACGAGGCAATTTTGCATGCTTTAATCACCTTTTCAGGGATTTCAGTTTCAGTTTGAGTTGCAGTTCAATTATATGCTTTATGACGGCCAGTTCGAGACTGAGTTCACTCATTTTACATGAGTTTGAGCCACATTTTCAGGGATTTTTACTTGTGCTTGGATTTCACTTTGGGATTGTCATCTTTTCAATTTCAGATCACTCTCAGTTGCTTATTCATTCACTTTGGAGTGCCTTCATATTGTATATATTGAAAAAGTTTATCTTTTTCAATTCAGTTCTGGTTTTCTACCTTTGCCTTCAGCAAAGAAGACTATCTTGTAACTCAGCATTTTACAGATTAATACAGTAGCAGGTTATTACAGGTTAATCAAGTTTCATTAATTTGTAGAGCTTTACTTTTACCTTTCAGTACACTAAAGTGTTTGCCTTCAGAATCTCAGGTGTCATGCTGTGTGAATTTGATAAGGAATTTATCGTGTTTAATCTCAGAAACCTTTATTTTCCCACCTCATTTCATATGTGCTGGTATACAATCAAGTTTGATTCCCTAGGTTGTATGTTGTGCATTTGGCTTACTTTACTATTTTAGTTGTGAAGACGTTATTTTCCTTCAAAGATAGTAATACAATCAAGCCTTCATATAAATTATTTATGTGGTTAAACTGTTCAGATTTAGTTGTGTGAATAGGATTATTGAAGTGTAATTGTGAAACAGGTTGCATGCAATACCATCATTTAGGTGCATCACCGAGGTTTTAATTTGAGTTCATGCATTCAGTTTAGTCCCTTTTACCCTTCTCTCAGAATAAATTATTCAAGTACCTAATTGATCATCATATAGGAACCAACATAGAATTTGGAGGTCTATCTTCGCCATAGGAATACCCATAGCCTGAAGATAGTTCCCATGTTTCAACAGATTGCTGAATTTAATCATTCAAGTGTTCGGGTGCAATCTAATTGACAATAGTTATATCAGGAGAGATGATCATATAGGCAAATTTGATGCAAGAAGTGATGAAAGAATCTTCCTAGGTTACTCCACTAAAAGCAAGGTCTACTGGTGCTATAACAAAAGACTGAAAAAGATGGTTGAAAGTGCAAATGTCAGAGTTGATGAGGATTCTGCTAAATCATCCAAATATTGTGGATATGATTTAGATGAAAACAATACAAACAAAGGGAAAAATGTTCAGACACCAAATCAACTTCAGATTATTCCATATGTTCTGGTAGAGCAACCCAAATTCATTCCGGTAAATCAAGTAAATTAGGAAGCACAGACAAGTGCAAGTGCAGAAGAAAGAACAAAAGAACCAGAAGATCGTGAAAGTCCCAAAACTCCAAGGTATGTAAAGCTAAATCATTCTGAAAGTCAAATTATAGGAGATAAGAATAAAGGAGTGCAAAATAGAAGAAAGATTGCAGAAGAGTATTGTCTGATCTCCAAGATTGAACTTAAAAATGTCACTAAAGCCTGTCAAGATGAACACTAGTTGGAAGCTATGAAGGAAGAGCTGACATAGATTGAAAAGAATGACACATGGCTACTGGTTCCAAGACCTAAAGACAAAAATGTGATTGGTACTAAATGGGTGTTTAGGAACAAGCTGAATGAACAAGGTGAAGTGGTCTTGAATAAAACAAGACTGGTATGTAAAGGGTATTCTCAAATGGAAGGTGTTGATTTTGAAGAAACCTTTGCCCCTGTCGCTAGGATTGAAGCTGTTAGATTATTTCTTGCTTATGCTGCATACAAGGATTACAAAGTGTATCAAATGGATGTGAAGTCTGCATTTCTGAATGGAAAACTAGAAGAAGTGTACATTCAACAGCCGGATGGATTTCAGCTAATAGACAAGGGATATATGGTTTGCAGATTGAAGAAAGCTCTATATGGACTTAAGCAAGCCCCCAGAGCCTGATATGCTAGATTGGACAAATACATACTAAAGTTTGGATTCACTAAAGGTACTGTTGATAGCAACTTATACTTCAAATTAGATAATGATAAGGAGCTAATTATACAAGTTTTTGTTGATGACATCATTTTTGGAGGAGATGATAATCTATGTATGAAGTTTTCTGATGAAATGACGAGTGAATTTGAGATGAGTACGATTGGAGAGATGAAGTTCTTTCTGGGATTGCAAGTTACAGAGTTGGACAAAATAATTTTCATATCTCAGTCCAAATATGTGAAAGAACTGTTGAAGAAGTTTGGAATGGGTGACTCCAAACTTATTGGTACCCCTATGGTGGCCGAATGTAAGTTGACACAGAATGATGACTCTCCTAAGGAAAATCAAACTAGATACAGGTCAATGATTGGTGGATTGCTCTATTTAACTCAGACTAGACCAGACATTTTGAATGCTGTATGTATGGTTGCTAGATTTCAAGTTGATTCAAAAGAATCACATGTAACTGCTATCAAGAGAATTTTCAGATATCTAAAAGGAAAAGTTGACATTGGACTTTGGTATCCAAAGGATGATGATCTCACTTTGTGTGCATATACTGATGTGGATTGGGCTGGTGGTGTAGATGATAGGAAAAGTACTAGTGGTGGTGCTTTCTTCCTAGGGAAGAAGTTGGTATCCTGGTTAAGTAAAAAGAAAAACTCAATTTCTCTATCTACTGCTGAAGCATAATACATTGCTGCTGCCAATAATTGTACTCAAGTGATATGGATGAAATAGATGCTAAGAGATATCAGGGTGATATATGAAGAGCCTATTTCCATATACAGTGACAACTCAAGTGCAATAAATATCTCAAGGAATCCGGTGCTACACTCTAAGACTAAACATATATCAATCAAGTTTCATTTCTTGAGGGAGAAAGTGATTGAGAAAGAAGTCAGACTGGAATATGTGCCTACCAAAGAACAAATTGTAGATATATTTACTAAGTCATTGCCGAAGGATAGTTTTGAGTATCTCAGAGGAATGCTAGGGGTGATTACCCCTCTTGACAAAAACTAAAAAATGCAGATATGTGGTTCAGAGTGTGTATATGGAAAGGTCATTGTTACCTTTTCCATTGATGTCAAAGGGGGAGAAGTGTAATGTGAAAAATCCTTTCAAGAGGAGAAGTGTAGAAGAAACTGTCAGTGTGTTGGGTTGATGGTATTTTTCACATCATGTGTTTCCATCAATGCCAAAGGGGGAGATTGTTGGATGTTGTGGATATGGTTGCTGATATGTGGTTGTCATTGATGTCAACACTATTAGCATTTGGTATATCAGTTGTTGTATATGTCGAGGATATTGAGAAAATTGTAAGAGAAAGTGTTCTAGGTTTCCAGTGGAACTGTGTAGGTCATAAAGGTATCCTATTCTATATGCTAAAGATTAGTTGGTGTGGATTAAAGGGTTTATTGTTGAGTGTTTCTAGATCATCTATTGGAAGTTTCAGAGGTCCACGTGAAGTTTTGATTGGGTTGTGGTCTGATAATGTTTCTGTGGTCTTTGTCAGTGTTCTTGAATGAAGATTGTGTTATTTTGTTAATGTCAGTTGTTGCAGATGCTTCTTTGTTGTTTCTTGGTGTTCTTAGATGTCTCTAGATCATTCTCTATCTTTGTGGTACATCCACATTACTTGGAGAGCTCGTGGTTGAAGATCTTTTCTTGTGCATGTTTGGTTTTTCATGTTCCTGACCGACATGTTGATGGTAGCGTTTTGTGGATCTTTGTGGTGAAATTAATTAAAGTAATTTTTCATTGGAGATGTTAATTTGGGCCTCCACTATGTTGTGGCCGACCTTGGTGGATTTGCATTAAAAAATTTATTTGTGAATTTGAGCCAACATTGCAAATATGTTTTATTTTTCTAGCCAACTAAGTTGTGATGAAATCTCATGTTGCGGATGTATAAGAGCGATTGGTTGAGTGAAGTTAGGGTGTACATAAGTGTGAATGTATGCCAAATAAAGTGTAAATGTGCGAATAGTGTTTCTATCATTCGATTGTAGAGTAGAGAGTGAAGAAGATTGAACAAAGTGTGAAGAAATTTTTTTGAGCTTAATTGGAACTATAATAAGGCTTGTGCAGAAGCTATTTTCTCAGTTTGTATTCTTTGGATTTTAATCCTATTCTGTATTGTTGGACAGTGAGTTCTCTTTTGTATTTGAGTAGTGAGCTCTAGGTAGTGTGCATGAATGTATGTGCATTCCCCTTATCATTTCTCATCATACTTTTAACAGAGTATAATCTTGTGGACTAACATCCATCGTGGTTTTTCGCCTAACTGGGTTTCCACGTAAAAAAAATCTTTTTGTTATTTGTCTCTCTGATGTGTTAATTGTTTTTCATTAATTGCTTATTCATCAGTTTTGAGTTTAAGTTAAGTAGGAAAAGTTTAAGTTTCTGTCACAACTGATTCACCCCCCCTCTCAGTTGTCTGTCCTTGTTTTTCCAACATTCATGAGATGCATGCGGTGCCCTCAACTCTTCATCATATCATGAAGTATGTCTATAACCATAAAGTGTACAAAATTTAAATAGATCTCGAGGTTGAAAGTTGCTTACAAATTAAAAAAGGAATGACAAGTCCTCTAAAGACATTAATTCCAACTTCAAAGATAGAACCAAGAGAAACAAGAGATTGAAAAAGGGTCAAAATTATTGGAAGATGATTGGGGTTCATTAAACTTCACAACTTCGTTTATGGAGAATACAACATTTCAACAAAAGTGGAGGAATAAAAAGGAAAAGAGAATACAATAATGTCAACGAAACACATGGAAGAACTATCAAATGGTGAAGATTTAACAAGCATTCAAGAAGACAACAATTACACAACCAAATTTGAAGAAAACAATTATGACCCACCACCGACATCAAAGGAAATGAATGAGATTTATGGAAAAGGATATTAACTCATAAAAAAACTAGGTTATAATTGAAAAGGATGTGGTGTGAATGGGCAAGACATTCATGTTCCTATAATACCTTATCCGCAAGAGAGCACGAGAGGTCTCAGATATTGTCCTTCAAAAATTACTTAAGCATCAAAAAAACCTTCACTTAATGTCAACATTATCATGAAAGATATTCCTAAAACAACTCTTACATTGAAGTATCCTGAATTGATAGACATGACAAGTAAGGATATGACTTTGGACCAATTTCACAATGATGAAGCTATAGCATAGTTTCTAGGAGTCTATGATCATCTACCAATGTATCATCACAAGAAACAAAGTTGTCATGCTTTAAGTGCACAAAATCCTTTGCAGATAAATAAGAAATAGGTGACAATGAAGAGAAAGAAGATGAACAAATATCAGAAAATAAAAATCAAAGTGAATTATTTATAGGAGATACAATCAATGTGCCAATGGCCAATGTATCTAATGAAAAAAAAGTGATTCCAATAGGAAAATACCTTGATGATGATGAACAAGAAAGTCACCCAACATTGTTACAAGAATCTCCTAAAATATTATCTTGGAAATATTCGGACATGCCCGGTAGTGACCCTAAGATCGTGATGCACAACATAGTCCTAGAAAATGATGCTAAACCATTGAGACAAAAGATACGTAAGATGAATCCTAAAATAGCTTTGTTGATCAAAGCTAAAATTTAGAAGCTTTTAGAAGCTGGTTTTATTTGACCTATAGATTATTCACCATGGACTTCAAATATTGTAGTAGTGGCTAAACCTGATAATCGTAGTAGGATGTGTATGGATTTTTGTGATTTTAACAAAGCATCTTTAAAAGATGATTTCCCTTTCCTAATATTGACATGATAGTTGATTCGACTGTGGACCATGCTCTATTATAATTCATGGATGGGTTTTCAAAATATAATCATATTTTCATCAACCCTCAAGATCAATACAAGACAACCTTCACGACACCTTGGGAAATATTTTGTTGGGTTGTAATGCCTTTTGGATTAAAGAATGCTGGCACAACATATCAAGGAGCTATGACATTAATATTTCATGATTACATACACAAAATATTGGAAGATTATGTTGATGACATCCTCATAAAATCCTTGACTTCTGAAGACAATGTTAATATTCTTCGAAAAATCTTTGAATGTACTTGCAAGTATAACATGAGATTGAATAAAAAAAAGTGTGTTTTTGGGGTTGAAAGTGGAAAGCGTCAAATAAAATTGATGTTATCATGAACATTCCACCTCCTAGAAATATTTCACAGCTGCGTAGTTTGCAAGGAAAAATTTAAGCTATCTGCCGCTTTGTTGCATCTTTGGCAGATTGGACTTTACCTTTCACTCAACTTCTCAAAAATGAAACAAAATTTATTTGGAATGAAGATTGTAAGAAGCCTTTGAAGGGTTAAAAGAATACTTATCCAGCAATCCCATGTTACGACCAACAATTCAAGGAAAATCTTTCATTTTTTATATATTGGCATCTGCCCATGCTCTTGTAGCATTGTTGGCTCAAAAAGATGAAGATAATAAAGAGCATCTCGTTTATATATTAGTAGGACAATGATTGATTATGAAACTCAATAAATAACTCTAGAAAAGCAATACTTAGCCCTTGTGATTGCCACTAGTAAGTTGAGACATTCCTTAATTCTGAAATACATGTGGTGACTAAGTTCGATCCTTTAAAACATCTCTTCAATAAAAAAGACTTATCAAGACACTTAGCGAAATCGGTAATGTTGTTAATTGAGTTTGACCTTAAATTTGTCTTACAAAAAGCAATTAAGGGACAAGCCTTGACTGACCATTTAGCCAAAGTTCCTTCACCATTATCATCATATAACATTGACTCGTTCCCTAATGATAATGTGTTGATGATTGAAATCGATAAATGGGAGTTATATTTTTATGGCTCTAAGTGTAGAACATGCTCTGACATAGGGATTATTCTATTCCCACCTTCATGAAAGCTTATTCCCTTGTCTTACCGCTTAAACTTCCTATGCAAAAACAACACAATAGAGTATGATGCTTTTATCGCTAGAATACGTGTCGCTTTAACTCTCAGAGTTTGGAAGATTAAGATATTTGGTGACTCACAATTAGTCATTAAGCAAATAAATGGATCCTATCAAGCGAAACATGACAAATGATCAAAATATAAGGATTGCATAATGACCCTCTTAGACAGCTTTGATTCATATACAATTGATATTATCCCTCGAAAAAGACAATCAGCATGTGGATGCAATGGCAAGTGTGGCTTCCTTTATATCTCCTCAAGATCATTCAAAAGATTTCGCATTCCTTGTCCATACAATTATGCAACCCTTAATAGAAGATAAGGTCAAAGAAGTGTTATCAACTATCATGGAACACTCTAGTGAATGGTATACACCATTATTGAATTTTGAAAGAGGGTACCTTTCCTGAGCTGACAACTAAAAACACTTGAACTTGCCTTCAAAAAATTGCAACTAGATATATAATCCTTGCAGACGTCTTATTTAGAAGGTCCTTGAGGGTATTTTTCTTAGATGTCTTAAGCAACCCTAAATCCCTATAGCACTTGTAAAAGCTCACACGGTGTAACATATAGCCCTGATTTTTTTTGAAATTATTTGTTTCCTATTTTGCTTGTTCAATGATGTTTTATATTTGTTTTAAATATGTTTCAGGTGTGTACAACATAAATAGAAGATTGCAAGAACAAGTAACACAAGATACTAAAGCCTTTTTGAATAGAGATTGCAAATAACAACATAGGCATTCATTTTTCTGTTTTATATCAGAATAATACAATGTAATATCAGACCTGGAATAGGAGTTTGCAATCTTGACAGGGCCCTTTAAATAGCAGCAAGAGGCTCTTTGATAGCTACGACCAACACCCAAAGAAATGATGTTCAAAACACTTGTTTCTCCAATGTGTAAGCCTCCTTTCCTAGCACCCAAAGTCCAACAACCAAACCCCACATGTGCTGGTCACAAACAAGGGTTTCTTAGTGTTGTACCACAATTAAATTTTTTGTTACACTTATACATTTTGAAGAAATGAGTAAAAGTCTTGTTAAAACTATCAAAATTTGGGTGTGCATGTCTTGCATGAGGGGTTAAAATGTAAAATTTCAAAAATCTGACGATTTGGGTATGCTCAGAGCGACCTAATCTACAAAACCCAGATCTCAGTTTTTCATCCCTACTTTTTAGGAAAACTGCTATTTTTAGAAATTTACTAAAAATGGTAACTTTTTCTGGGTTCTTTGGGGTTTCTTTTGAAACAGCTACTGGCAAAACTTTCTAAAAATAAAAATTTGGCCGATAGGGTCTAGAATGATTTTGATTGGGTCAAAACACTTCCATATCAGGTTGGTATAGTCAGAATATCAAAAAGATTTGTTTTGCCCTAGTGGGTCTATTCTGCTTTTTCAGAAGCATATCAGGAGCTCTGAGGTCATCAATGGAGGTCAGTTAGCTGCCAGGTGTTAGATTCAACACTCAAAGCTTTGAACAGAAGGTGAGTCTGTGAGCAAGCACGAAGAATGAGGAAAGAAGGTGAAAACTATGAAAAATATTCTAACACTGCTTGTCATGGGCACCCCAGGAGGGAATAGGAACCCATCTTTTTAGGGCATTAAATGTTGAAATTAGGGTTTAAGCCTCCAAGAAAAGTTGCTCATTTTTCTTCCAGCTCCGCAACGAATCCAACAGTGCAGTCATCGGATCATCTAGTCGTCCAGATTCGAGATCAAACAGGGAGGATCCAAACAGAAGTCAGAATAAAAAACATGAAAATCACCAAAATTTGACTAAGTCTGGGAACTTTGGGCGCCCCTGGTGAAGAAGGGCGCCCAACTTTTTGAAGGGGAAAATCCAGTAGTTAGGGTTTGCTAAAATGCTCAATCTCTCTATAATTCAAACAACTTCGCAACAGATATCTTCGTTAGGACATTCAACTGGCCGATTTCCGGCAAATCCAGATCAAAGTTGAAGGTATAAGATAAAGATTCAAAGTTTGAAGATGAAATCAAATGAAAATATTCTAAGTCTAGAGCAAATGGGCACCCCAGAAGCAAATAAGCACCCAAGCTTTTGGAGTATTAAATCTAACTTTTTGGTTAAGTAACTCCTAGAAGACCCCTTTCAGAATATTCTTAGCTTTGCGACAAGCCGAACCATCAGCCAATCCGAGCTCTGAGTCACTAGATCTGATGAGATCATCTGTAGAAGAGAGTTGATGAAGAAATGTTAAAAAAAGCTAAGTCTGGTGAGGTTGGACGCCCCTGGAGAGAAAGGGCGCCCAAGGTTTTGAGCTCTGAAATGATGGGATTCAGCTATGCAGCCTCCAAGATCACTTCATCGGATTCAGCTAAGCTATCCAGTGAACCTGTCAGCTAGTCAATCGGATCAGCGTAGCTCCCAGAACAAAGATTTCATCAGAAGAACAGAGAGTTAATGAAGAACTTCAAAATCATAAAAATGGCTAACTCTGGACAAATGGGCGCCCCTGGAGGAAATAGGCTCCCATGAATTTGAAGGTCAAAACGAAGTTTTTTGCCAGAGACGCCTCCATAACAATCTTCTCAGAATTAGTCAGGCTACGCGATGAATCATCTAGCTTGCTCATCAGATCAATCTGGAAGCCAAAAATCAGAATCAAACCAGGGGTCAAAATGGAAGAAAAGTTGAAAAACTTAGAAAAATGGTTAAGTTTGAATGAAGTAGGCTCCTCTAGCCAAGAAGGGTGCCCAACTTTCAATGCTTTAGTGAAATTTTCAAAATTTTCAAAAGATTCAAAATGGCAAGAGGAAGAGGATGTCCAAGTTCATTGAACCTGCTGATTTTAAGGTTTTTGAAGACAAAAATAAGGAAAAACAAACCTATTTCAAACCCTAAGTCTATTTAACACCTCTCTTCAATGTAATTTTCATTATTTTTGTAGGTAGCATTCAAAGGAGAAAGTTGGAGCAACAAGTTTGAAGTAATATTTCAAGATTCAAGAACTCAAGTTTGCTGATTCTTCATCAAATTTTTCAAACCAGTAGCATAAGGCCTTGCTTTTTCATGCTTTTTCATCTAGACGATCAAATTTTTCAAGAAGAATGCCAAGATTTTCAAATTTTCAGCTATCTGGATCTTATCTTCTCATTTTTCTGAAGAAATTTTCAAGAAGTTCATCAAGTTGCAACAACTTCTTTTTATTTGCATGTTAGTGAAATCTTCAGTGCATTCAATTTTTAATCATCTGGGTCCTCTCAAATCAGTCTTTTGAAGAAAACCCATATCACAACTTTTTTCAAAAAAAATTTCAAATTCTAGGGTTGGCTGCTTTTTCGATCAGCCATCAATGTTTTTCAAATCTGATCAACTGGGTCCATTTCTAATTGTATTCTGAACAAAACCGAGGTGCTAGCTTTTTTTGTGAAAAATTGAAGAAATTAGGGTTTGCTGCTTTTTCAGTCTAAAATCAAAATTTTCAAAAATGAGTGATTTGGGTTGTCTTGCAACGAAATTTTGAGCAAAACCCATATCTCAGAAATTTTTTCAAAAATTTGTCTGTTGGAGGAAGAAAATCAGCATTCTAAAAATAGTAAGTTGCTCAAAACTTGTCTGAACCTAGGCGAGTTTATCATTCTTCAAAGTTTTCGAAATGGAGTACACTCCCAATGATTTCAAGACCAAATCAGCTCTCTACCATGATTTCATCAAAACAACTGAGACAGACTTGCATCACATCAAGCCGGTGTTTGATCTACATGCTTTGGAGAGCGTAGGCAACACTTCAATCAAAAACTTGGGACACTCTGGACTCCTCGCAACAGCGTCTATTCCTATATCAGTTCAGAGCTTTGAGTTCGTAATCGCTTGCATCAAGCATTACAATCCGGCTATAAGGGAGATTCAATCAGTTGATGGCAAATTGATATGCAGCCTAAAACCGGATGTGATTGAGAAATGTTTTCCATTCCTCCTTGGCCTGAAAGCGTCACTATCTCTAACGGTGAATGTGAAAGAATATGGGAAATGTATAAGGACAAATACAGTAAGAAGATTGCACGAAAGTGAACGAAAGAGAACCAAAACTTTGCCAATTCACCTTGCCATGATGTCAGCAAGATTTGAAAAAACGGCCAATGAGGTCAAAGATTTCCTAGGATCAATTGCAAATGGAGAAGATATCTTTGAAAAATGGAACTTTGCTATTGATGGGATAGATGCACCTAATCGGGACACAGTTTCTTGTTTTTTAGCGAATGTCATTGAGATTTAAAGCAACTTTCTTCTTTCCACTTTCTTTCTATTCTTGGAGCAATTCTTATCCATCCTTCAAAGAAGAGAAAGAAGATAAATTGTAATAGTTGGAAGTCCCTACTTTTTCTGCTTTCTTAGGCGTTAGATGTTATCTTCTTTCTAGATTTAGAAATAAAGCTTGCTTGCTGAGCAAGCCCTAGATTGTAAAACCAAGGAGGTTTTAGGGTTCCCTACTCCTCTGCTTGCCTATAAATAAGAGCCTTTGCTCATTAGTTTTCTTTAACCATGCTAGTGATAACAAAACGCTGAGCGTAAGTGCCTTCTATTTGTTATTCAGTGTTGTTCAATTGTTTTATGATAGCGAATTGTTGAGTCTCTTTTAGCCAACAAGTAGTTATTGTAATTGTTGTTCCTATTGTGTAAGAACAAGTTTTTCAAGCCTCTTTAGCTGCAAGCTCTTGTTCTAGGCATGTGTTTAGTTATTTTTGTTCCAAAAGTTTGAGAAATAAAATCATGAGCCCCCTTTGCCTTGGTATAACGTCTCAGATTTCTGTTATTTGTGTTATGCTTTTGTAATCTTAATTTTAGCTTACATTGAAGTGTGTAGATGTATGTTGAGAAAGAGTTTATTGGAGCACCGTGTCAGAGAATCATCCTTGTTCATTTCTAATTTCTCTTGCTCTGCGTATTACTTGAGAGGTTAGAAATGTATTTAGCTTAAGTTAGTCGTAGTTGAAGTTCTTAAATCAAAAAATCTCAGCTGCAACATTTGTGTTTAATAAACCTTGTGCTCTAGCTGATCAAAAAGATAGGCAGCTTAGTTTTTAGTTTACTTTCTTTCAACACCATCAGCAAGAGGGAGCTTCCCCTCCTAATTTGAAGAGCAGTTTTACTGTGCACAGCTGTCCGTTTCAAATACACATTCCAGAGGTGCAAATTTAAACGCCAACACTTAGCAACAAGATGGCATCCTCCTTAGAAGTTCGATCCTCTCCTAAAAATCAATACCACAACCAAAAAATGCAATCTTGTGCTCTTTAGAATCAGCTTGAGATTGGTCTTTCATATAATCAATACCCATTTTGATTTATCCATCCATCTTAGAGCAATAAGTCAAAGAATAGGTTCAGGTCCATATTCAGAAACACCGAGAAACTAAATAAAATCACTCCAAAATCTGCATAAAGCCACACCAAACTAAAATCAAGCTAAACACAACAAAAACTATTAAAAGTACTAATAAATCTTCACCTTTTCAATCACCAAAAATCAAACTCTGTGAAGCTCTTATGATCCTAGCTCTAAAAACTCTCAATATCTGATTAGGGTAGATATCTCACCACTGAAACAAACCCATATGAAGAGGGTTCTTGTCCTCATTTGCATCCCAAGAAACCTCGAAGCAATCCAACAACATTTTGTTATGTTGTTAAAGCAGAGATGTGAAAATGAGAGCCAAAATGAAAATATAAAGCTAGGGTTGCTGGACTCCAAAAGCTTCTTAATTTTCTCCTAAAGCCAACACCCTTTCTTACCTTTGAAAATTAAAAAATTTAAAATCATCTTTTCCCCCTTTTCTAGGCGTCCCACTTCAAGGAGCAAAATAAAATATTTAAAAAGCCTTTTAAAATAACTTTTAAGTTGTACGCCTAGGCCATGGTGCTTTTTGAATGACCGTTTTACCCCCTCAACTTAAGTTTATAAAATAACTTTATAAGCAACTTAAGTATCTGAATTAATCAATTATTAAACACTGTAACCATAGGCTCTCCAAAAATCAATTGAGAAATAATATTGTTGTGTATATACTAGCCTGAGACCAACTCCCCCAAAGATGACTTACTATAAATAGCATTGCTAAAAATAGTAAGTATATACCAAATGCCACAACTGAGCGAAACTAAAGACCATAGATTACTGTGACCAATTGAAGATAGCAACATCATAAACGACCACTGATATAAATAGAAACCCCTCCGGAAACCCCAACACTAAACATCAATGTTGGCAATTGAGTCCCCTAACCACATCAACTAGCCTACAAGAACTCTAGAATAGGATAATTGAATCACTACACTACTCAAGAGCAGTGAGAAGGGGCATTACAGTCCGCCCTTCCCAAGACTGCTTTCCCTCAAGCAATCATAGCTCAGGATACTGCAATATCTTCTCACTCTCCCAAGTAGCATCCTCCACTAGAAAATTCTTCCATTTAATCAAATACTCCTTGACCACCCTTCTTCGTAGTGTACACTCTTTGACCTCCAATATAGCCTTAGGAATCAATATCAACTTTCCTTCCTCATCTAAAAGAGATAACTCTGTAGAAAGAACCATATTCAAACCAAGTGCCTTCTGAAGGCAAGAGACATGAAATAAATTATGCACCTTGCCGTGTTTAGGTAGCTCTAGCTCTTAGGCCACCTCTCCAATCCTCCTGATAACTCTGAAAGGACCATAAAACTGAGGCTTAAGCTTTTTTGACCCACTTTTCTTGAAAGTGGATTGTTTGGAGGGCTGCAACCATAAGTAAACCATGTCTCCAACCTCAAAAACATGCTCAACACGGTGTTGATCATCATATAGTTTTTGTTGATTCTAAGCATGATGTATATTCTCTCTTAGAGACTTGATGATGTCTTGACTCTCCTGAAGAAGATCTCTAGCTCTAGGCACTTTGCAATCACCGAAAAGTAAATCAACAAAGTTGGGAGCTTCGTAACTATATAATTCCATGAATGGAGAAATCCAAAGACATATGGAATTTAGAATTATAGCAATACTCTCCATTGGTACTTGTTCACCTAGATCCTAGCTTCCATTTGCATTCAGTTTCCTCTTCATCAGAGGTGTTTGGAGAAAGATATGAACATTTTGGTGCATTCTATACTACTGGTCTAATTTTCTGTTACTTATCAGATCTGATATACTATTGTTTTGAGCTTAATTTATGATCATACTCATGTTATTTCAGTTAGGGAACATTTCTCTAACATTCTGATGTATTTGGGTGATAAATTACTGAATTATTATGCAGTTGTGTTAATATTGTAAAGCTGGTTTAGTAGTACTAACATCTATTTATAATCTACACTTTATATTCTTGTTTATACTCCCATTGAAGAAGTGGTTGAGTATAATTTTTACTTTCAGCACTTGTATTTTAATTCCCCCCACTGAATAAGTGATAGTGTGGATTCATGGCTGGCTTTCCGCTTTATTAATAGTTAATACCTCCACTCTCGTTGCATAGGTGGTTGAGTTTTTAATTTCCTTTCATTCTATGGTCGACTCGCTGCCTATGTTTAGTTATAATTACATTCTAGTTTGCTAACGATCCTTGACACTGTATGCTCTCACCTTGCCCACATTGGGATTTTGGTGATCAAAAGGTGAAGGGTTACTATTCTTGCTGGTTTATATTTGGAGCTAATGCTAACAGTGGTGAAATTGTGCTGATATTTCAAAAAAAACATTAAGGGGATATTATAGTGGTATCAAAACTTGATTTCCTTCCATCCTGTGAATTCAGTGCTTCATTTGTTAGATGAATGATAGGGAAATTTGATACTACATCAGAGGGATGAACAAAATTCAGTTTCAACTTTCTGATAGTTCTAGAAGTTGAATATTTTTCTAAGGTTTTGAAAGAAACTGTGTGTTTTTAGATCTAATTATGGCTTTTGATGAAGAAAGATGTTTGGCAAGGTCAATTTTCAATGCAGGAACAAGGCTCAATGAAGAATGCCATTCAATGGATGAATGAGAGATTTTAATGACGTCCACGAGACCAAGCGGCCTAAGGGACCGAGAACCAAAAAAGCTATGGGATCACCAAACTCTTTTCCATGATGGACCTTCTTTTATGAATTTTGACCAAAAAACTAGTTGTCTTGCTGATCTTTTCCTCCTCAAATATTTAGTGTAGATTGTCAGCCTTTAGGTTACTCACATACTGGGTACGGATGTCCCTACAAGCCGTGCATTCCATGATAAAGTGCCATTCTGTCTCCACCACCTTCTCATTACAAAAAGTGCAGATTCTATCCTCCCACACTTCTTTAGGAATTGTCCACCTACCCGTCTCACATCTGAGATGGTGTGAACCGGTCCTTAGCTGAGCAATTATTATCCTTGCTTTACCTTTAATAGCTGCTCCTAGGTAGGCTTTTTAATTATGCTCCCAAGTAGGGTTGAACTTTTTGACATAATTATTTTTCTTTCACCCAATCGGATTTTTCCACATGGCAGTCCTGAATTTATTTGCAACATAATTTTTTATTTCTTCATTGGTGTTAGGGCACTTGTGCAAGCTAATGTTCCATTTGTTTAGCCACTTGTTATTTTGCTTCATCCATGTTTTCTTCCTACGGTCTAAAACCTCTTCCACGATAATTTTGGGCCAGTGCTGATTATCCATGTTGTCCACCTTTTTTAGATAACTTAGCAACCGGCTTATAGCCGAAGCCTCCGGAGGTAAAGTTCTCGATTCAGCCAAGAGAATATCATATGGGATAGTAGTTTTGACTTTGAGGTTGCAAGTGATTAGATATTTTTGAATTCTTTCAGGCTCTCTCCAACTATGATTTGACATGCTACTTCCCCACACCTCACAGCCATAAAGAACCACCGGTGTGACCAGCAAACCAAAGCGAGTCTTCTTGGTTTTCCAATCCCAAAGTTCAGCCTTCCTGCACCTATTTTGGAGTAAGAAAGAAGCCTTCCAATACCCCTGTATCCTTTTAGTTCTAGCAGTCTCCCAACCGAGCTTATAATGAAAGTCAATCCCAAGGTATTTGTATTCTTTCACTATTTCCAAAGGGTTACCTTCGAAAAGAAAGTTATCTTGTTTACTTTTCTTCCTTAGGGAAAGAATCATCACTTTGGTCTTGGAGGTGTTCACCTGCATCCCAACATTCTAGCAAAAGAGATCCAAGGCCTTTAGAAGCTCTTTCAAACCATGGGCAGTTTTTGAGATTAGGATAAGATCATCGGCATACAACAACAACTTCACCAAAAAACCAGCCAACTGGATAACCCCTCGCCCCCCCCATTGGTTTTACTTAGCCAATTTTCTAGTTTGTCAATGTATAACCCAAAAAGAGTGGGGGATAAGGGGCAGCCCTGTTTGACCCCTATGTCGCTGCCAAAACATTCAGACATTCCATCACCTGTTCTAATTTTAACCCTGACCTGCTCATAAAGCCTATCCACTGCAGCCCTATACTCATTCGGAATGCTTAATTCATCCATTCTATTCCACAATTTGTCTCTAGGCACCATATCAAAAGCTTTTTTTAAAATCAACAAAGCAGCAAAAAGCTTCCTCGCCTTGTGTGTCCCATATTTTTTCAATCAAGTGTCTGAGAGTGATGTAGTGGTCAATAGTTGAGTATTTAGGCCTAAAGCCAGCCTACCCTTTCGCTCTTTTTCCCTCTTTTTCTACCCAACTGCTGATTCTACGCTCTAACATGCAATGGAAGAGGAAGTGAATATACTTTGTGTGTTGGAACATTGTTTGAGCCAAGTGAAGCAATCACCTTCAGAGATAATGAAGAAGGCTTTATCACCTATAGTGACCTCTTTGATTCATCTGTATTGGTTGAGGCATCCTGATGAAGAAATCAATCTGCTGATTACTTCATGCCTCAGTGAAGTGATGAGAATCCTAGCACCCTTGATGCCCTATGATGATTATACTATGAAGAAAGTTCTTCATATGATTGTGGAAAGTTTCTAGGGTCTCGATGAAACTGGTTGCAGTCATTTCTCCAGAAGAGCTGCTATATTAAAGAAATTTTCAAAACTTAGAACAAGTATCCTTTAAATAGATTTGGAAATGCAAGATCAAATCTATTATTTGTTCTATTACCTCTTCAATTTGACTTGGAGTGAACAAGAGGAGGATGTTTTTATAGTTGTAAGGACTATTCTTTTTCTGAATGTTAATGAGGTTGATGCTATTCTTCAAAACATCCAATCTCTTCATTTTGACGCATATGAACGTGAAGAAAAGATTTCTCCTATTGGTGATATATTGATCAAAGAATTATTCAATCAATGTGAGGGAAAGTTGAAGACACTCTTGATGAAGACAGTTCAAAAAATACAACATAAATAAAAATTTTTAAGAAGTAACACAAGATACTAAATCCTTTTTCAATAGAGATTGCAAATAACAACATAGGCATTTATTTTTCTGTTTTATATCAAAATAATATAATGTAATATCGGACCTAGAATAGGATTTTGCAATCTTGACAAGGCCCTTTAAACAACAGCAAGAGGTTGTTTGATAGTTACGACCAACACCCAAAGCAATGATGTTCAAAACATTTGTTTCTCGAACACCTAAGCCTCCTTTCCCAGTGCCCAAAGTCCAATAATTTAATGTCCCCAATCTAGCCCTACACTCTTCAGTGAGGATTAGCCTATTTTCGAGAACCTATAGGCTAATGAGAAGTGCAAATTGGGGTTTCCTATTTTGTAGGAGGTTTGAGATGAGCTTTTGAAGGCTTGCATGTAGGAGTTTGGAAGTGAGTTTTGTGGAGCTTTCTGGGTTTTGGAGAGCTTTGGGATGTGGTAACATGCATGATATGAAAATGACATGCAATTCTAACTAATACTTTGCATGCAGGAAAGGTTTATGGGTTTTTCTGCATTTTTCAGAGAACTCCAGTAAGGTATAATATGCATCTGATTTTGTCAACCTTTCGAGACACTATTTTTAGTAAGTCATGATAACTACTCAATTGTTGTTCAAATGAAGTTTGCAATCACTTACTATTTATAGTAGTTTTTTATTTTTGATAAAATCTATTTATAGCAGTGTCATCCTACTAGCAACACAGTCTTTATGGTTCATCATTTTATTTTTGGCAGTGAGGCAGTTCAGTTTGGGGCATTGGCTTCTTCTTTCCTCTTGGAGCTAAGTTTTAATAACTTAGTCATTTTTCAGTGTTTCTTTTTGGATCCCGTGTCTAAGCGATCAAGTTCAAGTTGTTTTAGAAAGTGGGACTTCTTAAGTGGATGCCCAAGTGAGAATATTAATTTTAAAAGTAGTTTTAACTGCTATTTTGTTTGGATTCCTAAGTTGTGAAATAAAGTGTTTTATTAATAATTCATTTCTTTCAAACATGTGGTGTCCCTCTTGGGAAGATGAAATGATTCAATTCCTTCTTGGGAGTTACAGAGGTGATTCAAATGCCAAGAGGTCTATTTATTCAAACCTTGCTCATTCATTCTTATCTTTTGGAAATTATGATAATGTTCTGCTACTGAAATATTTTCAGATATTTGCTTCGAGGAATACATACCTCTTAGCTTCTTCTTTTAGTCTTTATGCTTGAAAGATAGTACCTAGCTTGACTTACTAAAGACTGTGCTTCACTCAAGAGTGAAGATAGAGCTTCAATTTCCTGATTTATTTAAGCAGATTGTTGTTGTATAATCTATTCTACTATTGGTGGTTCATGCTTGGCTGTAGCACATTTTCATTTATAGCTCATTGGGTGAATTTCTCTTGGTTCTGGGTATTGCCTCTATGGTTTTCCCTTGCTAGGGAACTCCTTTGCACAAAGTTTCATGTTTATTGAAGGTGTTTATGAATTTCTATAGCTGGTCAACCCTCTTTGGAGATTGGTAATTTCACTATGGTTACATTGGGAATCGTGCACAAATAATCCAAAGATATTTTTCTGGGTTTCTCCATTGGTACTTGTTTGCCTAGCTCCTAGCTTCCATTTGCATTCAGCTTCATCTTCATCGAAGGTGTTTGGAGAAAGATATGAACATTTTGGTGCATTTTATACTGTTGCTCTGATTTTCTGTTACTTATCATATCTAATATACTGTTGTTTTGAGTGTAATTTCTAATCATAGTCATGTTATTTTAGTTAGGGAACATTTCTCTAACATTCTTATGTATTTGGGTGATAAATTACTAAATTGTTGTGCAGTTGTATTAATATTGTAAAACTGGTTTAGTAGTACTAACAACTATTTATAATCTACACTTTATATTCTTGTTTATACTCCCATCGAAGAAGTGGTTGAGTCTGATTTTTACTTTCAACATTTGTATTTTAATTCTCCCCTTTGAATAAGTGGTAGTGTGGATTCATGGCTGGCTTGCCGCCTTATTAATTGTTAATATCTCCACTCTCGTTGCATAAGTGGTTGAGTTTATAATTTCCTTTCATTCTATGGTTGACTCGCTACCTATGTTCAGTTGTAATTAAATTCTAGTTTGTTAAGGATCCCCGACATTCTATGCTCTAACCTCGCTCACATTGGGATCATGGTGATCAAAAGGTGAAGGGTTACTATTCTTGCTGGTTTATATTTGGAGCTAACGCTAACAGTGGTGAAATTGTGCTGATATTTCAAAAAAAATCTTAATGGGATATTATAGTTGTATTAGAGCTTGTTTTCCTGCCATCTTGTGAATTCAGTGCTTCATTTGTCAGATGAGTGACAGGGAAATCCGATACTACATCAGAGGGCAGAACAAAATTCAGTTTCAACTTTTTGATAGTTCTAAAAGTTGAATATTTTTCTAAGGTTTTGAAAGGAAGCGTGTGTTTTTAGATCTAATTATGGCTTTTGATGAAGAAAGAAGTTTGGCAAGGTCATTTTTTAGTGCAGGAACAAGGCTTAATGTAGAATGTCAGTCAATGGAAGAGGAAGTGAATATACTTTGTGTGTTGGAACATTGTTTGAGCCAAGTGAAGCAGTCACCTTCGGAGATAGTGAAGAAGGATTTATCACCTATAGTCTATGTCACAGCATTCGCCGAATATTTGCCATGAAATTTGGAATTCGTCAAATTTCTAAAAAAATAATGAAATTCATTCTAATTCGTTGAAATTCTTACGACGTTGAATTGATTAAAAAAGTAATCTTAAAAAGCATTTTCGTTTAGGGTTTCGATGGGATATTTTAATAAATATGTAGCCGCGACTAGCCAGTATCGTGTTTGTCATTTCCGGCGAAGTCTCTCAGTCATTGAAGAATGCAATATGGAATGGGAAGCATTTAGAAGGTTTTTGTAGGTGTTTAGAAGGTCTTCAAGGTCGACTGAAAGGCACGCGTTCTGCAAATCATTCTCCTTTGAAGCTCGGGTTTCCTCTATATTTTGCAAATCGCATCCAAGCTTGAAGCCGCCGCCTCCAGTTTGCAAGTCGTGTCCAAAAGCTTGAAGTCTTCTGCAACTTGCAAGTAGTCGCCTTTGCGTCTGCAAGCTCAAAGGTAGGCGATTTAATTTTTTTTTGTTTTGAAACTGCATGATTTATTTTTTCATGAAAAATTTAGGGTTTTCATAGATTTTCATAATTTCATTTAATATTGTATTATTTATTTATGTTTGCATTCTTAATTTTTATTTTATTAATATTAGATTTAATATTAGGTTTGATTATTTTATTAATATTAATTATTAGATATAATATTTATTAAGTTTTTAGTATTTTATTAATATTAGATTTAATACTGTGTTATTATTCAGGTAGATTTAAATTAAATTTTTTAATATTGTATTATTTTATATATATTAAGTCTTTAATATTTTATAAAATGTGGAATATTAAATATTTTATTATTTTATTTGTATTAAATTTATATTAATAAATTAATATTTAATATATAAAAATTTAATATTATCTCAATTTTAGTATTCAGTTTTTAATATTCAGTTTTTAAAAACTACAATAAAAAGTTAATATATATTTATTTTATGTTGTAAGTTTTAAATTTTTAATAATTAAAATTAAAATAAAAAATTACTATATTCTTTACAAGTGTACATGACAATTTTTTCTCAGTTATTTGTCTGCTCACCTACATGCTGTAGCTGTATGCAGTCATAATTGAATGATGAATCTTGTTTGGCATTTGCATTTATTTAATTACATCATTTTCATTTGTATTATAAAACTAAAATTCATATTTTGTCTTTTAAACATACAGATTGTTACTTTATGGCTCCCAAGAAATCAACTGTCGAGGCATGGAAATATGTCACTCGCAATGGTACAAATCTCACATGCAACGAGTGTCATAAACCTTTTACTGGAGGTTTGACAAGGGCAATGGACCATTTACTTGGTATTTCAGGGGGTGCAGGAGGAGGTGTTCAAGCATGTCCAAAAGTTACCCCAGAAATGAGAGCTGCTTTAGAGAAAGAACAGTCCTCTTCAATTGTAGAAAAGATGAAGAATGCACAAAAAAACCAGAGAATCGAAGAGAATATCTCTTAGTCTAGACACAAAACATCTATCATGTCTTCCTCTTCCACCTTACGTAGGCATGTGGGTAAATCAAAAGAGAGTGGAACATTGAACAATTTTTGGAAACCAATAGAGAAACAACAAGTGGATGATGCATTAGTTGATTTGTTTTACTCAAGTGCAATTCCATTCAATGTTGCAAGGAATCCACATTTTCGTAATGCAATTCAGAAAGTTGCATAGTTTGGTAAAGGGTACACGCCCCCATATTTAGAGGCTTTCAGGACAACTTTTTTGCAGAGGTCAAAAGATAGAGTGACTGAGAAATTAGTTGATGTCAAAGCCTCTTGGAATGAAACAGGTTGCACTATGTTAAGTGATGGATGGTTAGATATGTGTCAAAGGCCATTGATTAATGTTTTGGTGTCTTCTCCTGATGGTATTGTGTTCTTGAAAGTGATTGACACCATGAACCATAAGAAAACTTCTGACTATATTTTCAAAATATTAGAGGAAGCCATTTTTGAAGTAGGGGTGGAAAATGTGGTTCAAGTGGTAACTGATAGTGCAGCAAATTGTGTGGGAGTTGGGAAACTGATTACAGAGAAGTACCCAAAAATATATTAGAGCCCATGTGCAGCCCATTGTCTCTATTTGTTGCTTTATGACTTGGCTAAATTCCCATGGGTACATGAAGCTATTCATAGAGGGAGAGCAATTGCAAATTTCATACGAAATCATCGTCTCACATTGAGCCTTTATAGGCAGCATGCATCCAAGGAGTTGTTGAGGCCTTGTGAAACAAGATTTGCATCATTTTATATCACTTTGAAAAGAGTGGTTGAAGAAAAAACAGCTTTGAGGGTTGTTATTTGTTCCAATCAGTGGAAAAATTATGTGCTTTCAAAAGGTCCTAAGGGGAAGAACATAGAGCAAATTATTCTAAATAGCAATTTTTGGGAAAGTGCAACAAAATTTTTGCTTATATGTGCACCAATTGTTGACATGCTTCGTATGGTTTATGGTGACACTCCTTGCCTTGGCATGCTTTATGAAAGCATGGACCGTTGTAAGGAATCTATTCAAAAAGCACTAAACAATGTAGAAGCAAAATACATGGAGATATGGGAGATAGTTGATTGTAGATGGAAAATGATGCACACACCTTTACATGCAACAGCTTGTTTTTTAGAGCCTAAGTTGTTTTCTATTAATAGAAAAAGTGATTCTGAAATTATGGGAGGGATTTTTGAAGCCATTCAAAAGCATGCATCAAATGCAACAATTTCAGCACTAATCAGAGATCAATGTTGGGAATATAAGAAAGGAGAAGGGATGTTTGGAATGATAGCAGCCAAATATGACTTGGCATGTATACCTGGATATAGATGGTTGTTGGACTATGGAGGACAAACTCCTGAGCTACAAGCGTTTTCTATTCGCATTTTGAGTCAGGGAGCAAGTTCATCGGCTTGTGAGAGGAACTGGAGTTGCTTTGACCACATCCATTCCAAAAAGAGGAATAAATTGTTGTCTGGAAAGTTGGGAGATCTTGTCTATGTTTGCAGCGATTTAAAATTGTTCATGAACAAATCAGCAAAGGACTCTTCCTCACAAGAAATTCTTGAAGACATAGCAGTGCGAGTTGCAGATGAGCCTGACTTTGTAGATGATGAATTGAGTAGTGATACAGATGATGATGATTTAGCATCTCAGCCAAGTGCTCTTGATGACTTGGAGCTTTTTTGAAGTTCTAAAGTCTTGGTTGTTATTGTACCTTTTTGACAAAAGAACATATTCGCAAATGTGATTTCACATGTTTCTTATGGTTTATATTTTATAAATGTGTCATCTTTTTGTAATGATTTCAAATCTATTTATCAATGTTAAACTATTTAAACAATTTTATGGATATATTACTTATATTTATTAAATTTTTCTTTTTTTTACATAAGGCGAATTTGATCCGAATTTTATACTTTTCAAATTTTTTCCTTGCCAAATTTCATCCGAATTTCATTGTTGCCGAATTCAAATTCGAATTCGAATCTTGTGACTTAGCCTATAGTGACCTCTTTGATTCATCCGTATTGGTTGAGGCATCCTAACGAAGAAATCAATCTGCTGATTACTTCATGCCTCAGTGAAGTGATGAGAATCCTGGCACCCTTGATGGCCTATGATGATGTTACTATGAAGAAAGTTCTTCAAATGATTGTGAAAGGTTTCTAGGATCTTGATGAAATTGGTAGCAGTGATTTCTCTAGAAGAGTTTCTATATTAAAGACATTTGCAAAAATCAGAACAAGTATCCTTTAAATAGATTTGGAAATGCAAGATCAAATCTATAATTTGCTCCATTACCTCTTCAATTCGACTTGGAGTGAACAAGAGGAGGATTTTTTTGCAGCCGTAAGGACTATTCTTGTTTTGACTGTTAACGAGGTTGATGCTATTCCTCAAAACGTCCAATCTCTTCTTTTGGACACATATGAATGTGAAGAAAAGATTTCTCCTATTGTTGATATATTGATTAAAGAATTATTCAATCAATGTGAGGGAAAATTGAAGCCACTCTTGAAGAAGACAGTTTAGAAAAATGAGGAGAAATCTTATGATGAAGAGAGGAATGAAATCTGGTCTCCCAATAGTTCTGTAGTAGAATCTTAGGTCGCACCTTCGGATATGCATTTGTCTATGCATTCTACAAAAGAGTGCAATGAGGCAACATCAATTTTGGAGACACGTGAGGTGTCTATGCATCTTACAGAAGAGTGCAAAGAGAGATTTATTATGGAGACACATGAAGAGGTCACAAGTGGGGAACGAATAGAGAGAAATGTTATTTGTGTTGAAGATGATATTCAATCAGCAAATGAATTACTTCTTCATCTCCATAATTTAGGAGGATTTTGGTTTGAACGACAAGCAAAAATTGAGAAAGTAGAAGTAGAAAATTCTTCCAACACTAATGCTGAATCATGCATTGAGGAAGACATAGAGGGAGTTGTTTCTGGTGGACACAAGACTGATTTGTCTTTGCTTGAAAACAATTTGAAGCAAAGAGCTAATGACCTTGAGAGCACCATTGATGAGATGAGGAGAAGTGTTCAACAAATGTGTGACAGATTGAGGAGCATAACTGATAAGATTTCTGATTTCTTTTTATCCCATAGCTGCACTTCATCAAGTCAACTAGGTCATGAATGGAACAATCAAAGCTCGTTAGTTGCTGATAAGGAGATTCAAGTTTTGTCCAAACTATATGACATTCATCAGTGTGTGGAAAATCTGATTTATTACGTGCCAAGGAGTCAAGATGTGTGCTACATTCCTCTTTCTGATTTGAAGTCTATTAAGAATGCTATGGAAGAAATCAAAACAATTCTTTTGCACATCATTAGTGATAAGGACAGGGTTGCTAAAGTTGTTGATGAGGCTTTGGAATGGAACAAGCAAATAAAAGCTAAATTGCTTGAAGTTGAAGAGGCCTTAAGAGAAGCTAAAGATCAAATCATTGTTGCTCACTATTTCAAGGAACAAGAAAACAAAAAACGAGCTGAAGAAATTCAAGAAGTCCTTGAAGAGCTTATGTTAATCCTTTATTTGAAGTTGGTGCTAATGTGCTTGATGAAAATCTATTTTTTGAGTTTAATGAGGGAATTCTTTTAGATACTTTTGACAAAGGGAGGAATTCCAGCACATCTTCCAGCAGTAGAATAACAATACATGAGTTATATAATGATGAAACTACTAATGATAATAATTCATCCACTCTTCAGGAAGTGGAAAATTAAGGAATGAGGTTATTGTTCCTGATTGGCATCAAAGAATCGATTGGCATTCCGATGAATAATTTATTCAATATCTGATGGGGATATTATTTAGATTTCTATTAGATTTTATGCTTGCACTAGCTTCCTTAAGAATAATTAATTTCAGTATTTAGTTTGATGATGAATTCATTGAATGTTTTTGGTAATTCATGTCTCATGATTTTGGATTCAATTTTTTAGTGAATTCAGATTTGTTGAATACTTCTTAGAGCTTCAAGAAGTAATGATTCAAATGGAACGTATAGATTAGAGAATTCAAGTTAGAGTAGTTATCCGTCTGCGAAATGGCTCCTCCTCGCTTATGATTTGGGATCCTGGTATCAATTGGCATTCAATACTTCTAGAAGCATGGGAAGAAGAAAATACTAGTCAAAGAGTTTATATGTCCAATAATCCATCTTTCGAGTTGAGTGTTATTTTAGTTCACTCCAATCTCTTCTTGGGATGAGATTTGAAGACATTAATTGTTCCATGTACTATTGTTGTTGGATCCTTCATGGTGTGGCTTCAAACGTTCACTAAAGCGAACACCAGTCGTTGGAGATTGTTCTTGGCTCTATCTAACATTTGGGATCATGAATAGTATTTGTTTCGATGTGTTGATAATCACTTATGGTTGATCATCTAGGCATGGGATTTCCAACATATTTTGATGGAGATCATTATGTGTTGAAAGAAGGATTTTTGGAAAGATGAACATCAGATTTTTAGATTTTTGGGTATTGCTTCCTTCTTTATCAATCAATTTGTGGTTCTTTCTGCTCATCAATTGGCGGTTTGGAGAGACAATTTGAGCAAAGATTGGTTCTTTATGGTGATGGAGTCTTTTGAAAGGGTGTTTTCAGCCTTGGGTATGAGCAATTGTGATATTTTGGACGTTGATTTTTAGTGTTACAACAGCTGTTTAATTCCTTGCATGCTGATTTCTCTTAAATTAGATTTTAAGTCGTTCATTTCAGACTTGATGGGCAGCTGGTATATTTATTTTTTCACTTCTCAATCTATTTTCAGAGATGATATTTAGCCTCAAATGGGAGAAATGATGGTTCAGGGTGAACTGAATCAGTATTGGATAGTGATCAAGTTCTTTCCTAGTGGCCATCTTTGTACATTTTCTTGTACAAATGTTTGGGGTAGCGAACCGTTGCTCGATTGGGTTCGTCATTTTTAGACTCTTGAAGAGAAATTTGTGAGATTTTCTAGGAGTCTTTTCGGATATATCAAATTTTTTTAGAAGAGTCATTGTACATCCTCGAGAAATTTTGAGGATGAGTTTGTTGACCTCTTGCAAAGAGTTGCTTTCTTCTTTACAAGAAGTCTTGAAGGAGTCACTTATGCAGTCGTGACTCTGTTTGATACTTTGAGGAGTTATGCTGATGAGAATATTTTTGAGTTGATTAGATTATTCTTCTTTGTTCTCAAAATGGTGATAGTCATTGGCATTGTAGATGTTAATTCCTTAGAGTCCTTTAGGTGTGAGATGGTGTAGGGTTTTGATTCTAATCCTTCCATGTTTTCTAGTTTGAGTTTCTTGAATGGTAACCTTTTGAGGTTACAAGGGAGGTTAGAGCAGAATTGGCACAAGGGCTTTATTTGTGTAATCAGAGTGGGGAAGCATCAGCATGGTGGGTCTTTTCAGAGATGGACATGGGACCTTGGCATCCTACTTAGTTTGGTATGGGTCAAACTTAGTGATTGGAGTGTAGTGACATTGCTTGAGGACAAACAATTTTGGGAAGGGTGGACTGTAGCCTAATCTAACCCTACACTCTTCAGTGAGAATTAGCCTATTTCCGAAAACCTGTAGCCTAATCAAAAGTGCAAATTAGGGTTTTCTATTTTGTAGGAGGTTTCAGATGAGCTTTTGAAGGCTTGAATGCAGGAGTTTGGAAGTGAGTTTTGTGGAGCTTTCTAGGTTTTTGGAGAGCTTTGGGATGTGGTAACATGTATGATATGAAAATGACATGCAATTCTATCTCATCCTTTGCATGCAGGAAAGGTTTCTGGGTTTTTTTGGGTTTTTAGAGAACTCCAGTAAGGTATAGCATGCATCTGATTTTGTTAACCTCTCTAGACACTTACTATTTTTAGTAAGTCATGATAACAACTCAATTGTTGTTCAAATGAATTTTGCAATCATTTACTATTTATAGCAGTTTGTTATTTTTGGTAAGTTCTATTTATGGCAGTGTCATCCTAGTAACAACATAGTCTTTCGGTCCATCAGTCTATTTTTGGCAGTGAGATAGTTCAGTTTGGGGCGTTGGCTTCTTCTTTCCTCTTGGAGCTAAGTTTTAATAACTTGGTCATTTTTAAGTGTTTCTTTTTGGACTCCGTGCCTAGATGATCAACTTCAAGTTGTTTTAGAAAGTGAGACTTCTTAAGTGGACACCCAAGTGAGAATATTAATTTTTTAAAAGTAGTTTTAATTGCTACTTTATTTAGACACCTAAGTTGTGAAATAAAGTGTTTTATTAATAATTCATTTCTATCAAAAATGTGGCATCCCTCTTGGGAAGATGAAATGATTCAGTTCCTTCTTGGGAGTTACAGAGGTGATTTGAATGCCAAGAGAAGTCTATTTATTCAAGCCTTGCTCATTAATTCTTATGTTTTGGAAATTATGTTAATGTTATGTTGCTGAAATATTTTCAAAGCTTTGCTTCGAGGAATGCATTCCTTTTAGCTTCTTCTTCCAGTCTTTGTAAGAGACCTGGTGTCTCTCAACCCCAACTACTGTCGGATATGCAAGCTTTTGTTTGTTTGTTTGTTTTGATATGTTTGTAGTTTTTTTGTTGTTTTTGCAGTATAAATGAAATGGTGCTATTTTGATAATAAATGCTTGGAAAATATGGAATAAATACCAGAAGAATGAAAGAATACAGCTTAGAATCTAAAGATAGATAATTTATTGATCTTTCAAAACATTTACAACTGTGAGAATCAAACACTCAAGTAAAAAGGCAAGCTATTTATTGAGGAACCTGGATGAGCTTGCAGTCGCTTGAAAAGATGCCTATGATGGTGCGGCCCAATGAAATAATGCAATCTCCCACCTCAAAATCAATGCAAAAGCTTTAGAAACCCTAGGCGCCACCTCTGGAAGAAAGATTCACCAAGAAGGCAATGTGTTTTTTCCTGTGGAGAAAAGTATGACTTGCTGCTGCAAAAGTACGACTTGAAACTAGCAAGTAGAAATCTGTACGGTCTTGGGAAAAGTGCTAGATGAACACTATAAATCACCACTGAAGAAGAATCTCTTTTTGGAAGAAATCGATTCTACAAACACTTGTTTGTAACTCATAAATATGCTTTGTATGACTTCTGAATGAAGCCACTCTGATTGACAAGCTTCAATTGATCTTTCACAGCTTCAGTATGTCTGATTCTGAAGAGTTGACATTCTCCAAAACCTGATTGCAGAAACCCTTGTTTCTCCAACTCCAAATGCTATTAGAGAGAAAAGAAAAAAAATGAATAATCAATCAATAAATGAGTTTCATTTGTCTTTGAAGCATTAAATAAACCTCTCAAGAGGCTCAACCCCCAAATAGCAACTTAAAATGCATTTAATAATATTAAATTTTCCCTTTTCAATACTTAGGCTTATTACTCAATAAATGGCGTCCCTTTTTAATGAGTATAAATACTCATTAAATAATAATATCACTCCTTTATTATAAAGTTATAAAATACTTTATAATAAGCCATTTAATTAATTAATAACTTCAATAATTGAATTTATGATATAAAGTCATAATAATAATCATTTAATTATTATTAAATGCTCCAATATTCTCTATTTGCTCAACAAACTGTCAAACTGGGTCGAAACTGAGAAAGCCAACTGAACTAGGTGCCCTGCCAGAAATAGTAACCACTGATGGCCTGACTTACTATAAATAGTAAGTGCCTAAAAAACATTCTGTAAGCATTTGTAAAGGCCCAAACCTGAATCAGAAAGTGAAGTGTTGTCTCTAACCACTGGGTAACTACCATAAAGGACCCTGTATCCATAGTTGTCAGCCTACGAGGGTGAAAATAATAGGCTCACTCCTTAACAAACAATGTCAGCTAAAAAGGGGACATTACAGTCCGCCCTCCTTGAAATTGCTTGTCCCCAAGCAATCTTCGCTAATAAGGACGCACCACACCACTTGGATCCCAAGGATAGTGTTAGACAATGTCCCTGCTAGCCACCACTGTCTCCTGTAACTCCCACAACTGATCAGCTGGAATATAATGCCATCCCCTGTCAACCTCAGTGTTGTCTGTCATAGGAGCAAGAAATTCAAGAGGAAGCAAGTCAAACTACAAGCAACACTTGCCCCCCAAAACGGCACGAGATATACTGTCATCCAACATATTTAACACATGCATACCAAAACTGTGCACCTGAAACAAATTGTGTACATGCTGGTCAAACATGAAACCATATGCACTCTGCACCATGTACACACTGTGAAACTCCTCCGTGAGCTGAGTCTGAAATCCCAGTGCAGAAGTAGGATCCCAAACGCTATCAACACTCTTCTCAAGACCAGGGTCAAGAGAGTGATCAGCATCAAACTCAAAGAGTGGATTGTCGTATGAAGATATAACATCCGCCTTGAACAATGGATTGGTCACAAACTGAACCAAACCACTAGGCTGATCCCAATCGGCTACCTCTGAACCCCAGGGATACTGAGCAAATCCTTGCCCAATCTGCACGAACTTCTCCTCTACCCTCTCACTCTTCCCACTAACGAGAGAGATAGAGCATAGGCTCCCATCTGTAATCCCCCTCAACACATATCTCCTGCCCTGTAACTCAAATCTCATCTCCATTTTAGGCAAGTTGAGGGTAAACACACCAATGTCCTGAAGCCATCTCATACCCAACACTAAATCCATCCCACCCATGTTGACCACATAAAAATCTGCCTATAACTCATAATCATTTAGCATGAGGGTAAGATTACAAATTCGTCGAGTGGAAGCCCGAAGTCTGCATCTGCTAACAAAGCTCTCATCAATAAAATTGTGTGTGGCTCTAGTGTCAAGCATAGCAATACATCATCGTCCATCCACTAATCCCCTGAACCTAAATGAATCATCTCATGGACTAGCAGATAATACCAACGGGGATAGATTGGAATTGGGGCCAAACTCCATAGAGGCATTTCCAACCTCAGTATGCTCTAAAACAATCTGCTGGTCTGAAACTTCAAACTCAACATCCTCATAATAAACCCACATGGCGCGATTGGCTTTGCCCTTTGGCCTCAAAGGACAATCATACTCTTTGCTGTAGGGTTCCTTGCACCAATAACAAAGTTGTTTCCTTCTCAATTCATCACGAGTTGCATCATCAATTCTTGCTGCTGTTTTCTTTTTATGTTCTACAACTGGTGTATGACTCTCCTCAATAGGCAAGGTGTTTGTTTTGGGCTGAAATTGTTTTTTCGGAGCTGCAAGCTCCATACTCCTTGCCTTCCGCATAGCCTCCTGAAGAGTAGGGGGATCAAATGCTTTGACCCAACCTCTCATAGGCTCATGTAACCCCTCAATAAACAAGATGACAAGTCTCCTCTCCGAAATTCTTGTCACCATAACTGATATCTTATGGAATTCATTGATGTAGGTATCCAGACTGCCTGTCTGCCTGAGCTGAGATAGCTCTATGAAGTAAAGTTTTGGATCCTTCCTGTTGAAACACTCTATGAGCCTGTTCGTGAACTCTTGATAGGTGGTAACCATGTGATGACCAAGTGTATACATGTCATGATGCCACCAGTCATGAGCCAATCCATCAAGATGTAGCGTAGCAAACTTAATGGTTTCGTTCTCCTGCATGGGTCTCAGTGATAAGCAATTGTCTAACTTCTGTACCCAAGACCTCGTTGAACTCTTATCTGATCCATCAAAATAAGGCACGATAATCTTGCTCACTGCATGCTGAAGATCCCGATTCACCTATGGTGGTGGTGGCTGGTATTGAGGAGCTCTGCGCTCAAATCTACCTCCACCCCTGGGTCTATGCACATCCAGGAACTCATGAAAAGACAATGACTGCCTGATCTCAGGAGCCAATGTCGAGTACTCTCAAAAGAATGTGGTCACGTCGGCTACTGATGTACCATGCTGTGGCTAAAACTCTGGTTGGTGACCTTGCTACTCTGCCTCTGAAGTCAGAGGTGCCTCCCTAGTAATAAAGGTAGGTTGTCCAGGCCTACGCTCATGAATGATAGGTGATGCCTGCTGCTGTACTGACACCTGTGGCTGGTCTATGCCTGCAGTCCTGCTAGATTGTCCTATCTGAATGTAATGCTGTTGAGGCGGAACATACTGCCTCATCGTGCCCATCAACTGAGACATCATGTCCATCATGTTATCATGCCTCCGTCTGAACTCATTCTTAGAAATCTCACCTCCGGCATGTTCTTTCCCTGGATTCCTATAAGTCTCTGTCGGAATCTCTTGATCTGCCATCAGTGTAGTGACACTGTTCTCACTGCTGCTAGAACTGGATCTGTGTATACCCAGAACCCTTGAGACTATCTCACCTTCTAGAATAGGTCCACCTGTCCAATCCTCTACTATGTTTGTTCCTCTCCCCTTGCTGTAGAAAATAATGTCTCTACTCATGAAAAAAGCATCAAAAAAGCACAGGATGGTAGGAAAACTGTGCTATGTTACCACTGTAAGAGACCTGGTGTCTCTCAACCCCAACTACTGTCGGAAATGCAAGTTTTTTTTGTTTGTAGTTTTTTTTTGTTTTTTGAAATATAAATGAAATGGTGCGATTTTGATAATAAATGCTTGGAAAATATGGAATAAATACCCGAAGACTAGATACGAAAGAATACAACTTAGAATTTGAAGATAGATAATTTATTGATCTTTCAGAACATTTACAATTGTGAGAATCAAACATGCAAGTAAAAAGGCAAGCTGTTTATTGAGGAACCTGGATGACCTTGCAGTCACCTGAAAAGAAGCCTGTGATGGTGCGGCCCAATGAAATAATGCAATCTCCCATCTCAAAATCAATGCAAAAGCTTCAGAAACCCTAGGCGCCACCTCTGGAAGAAAGATTCACCAAAAAGGCAAGGCGTTTTTGCCTGTGGAGAAAAGTACGACTTGCTGCTACAAAAGTACAGCTTGAAACCAGCAATTATAAATTCGTACGACCTTGGGAAAAGTGCCAGATAAACACTGTAAATCACCATTGAAGAAGAATCTCTTTCTGGAAGAAATCGATTCTACAAACCCCTATTTGTAACTCACAAATATGCTCTATATGACTTCTGAATGAAGCCACTCTAATTGACAAGCTTCAACTGATCTTTCACATCTTCAGTATGTCTAATTCTGAAGAGTTGATGTTCTCCAAAACCTGATTGTAGAAACCCTTATTTCTCCAACTCCAAATTCTCTCAGAGAGAAAAGACAAAATTTGAATAAATAATCAATAAATGAGTTTCATTTGTCTTCGAAGCATTAAATAAACCTCTCAAGAGGCTCGACCCCCTAATAGCAACTTAAAATGCATTTAATAATATTAAATTTTTCCCTTTTCAATACTTAAGCTTATTACTCAATAAATGGCGTCCCTTTTTAATGAGTATAAATACTCATTAAATAATAATATCACTCCTTTATTATAAAGTTATAAAATACTTTATAATAAGCCATTTAATTAATTAATAACTTCAATAATTGACTTTATAATATAAATTCATAATAATAATCATTTAATTATTATTAAATGCTCCAATATTCTCTATTTGCTCAACAAACTGCCAAACTGGGTCGAAACTGAAAAAGCCAACTGAACTAGGTGCCCTGCCAAAAATAGTAACCACTAATGACCTGACTTACTATAAATAGTAAGTGCTTGAAAAACATTCTGTAAGCATTTGCAAAGGCCCAAACCTGAATCAGAAAGTGAAGAATTGTCTCTAACCACCGGGTGACTGCCATAAAGGACCATGTATCCATAATTGTCAGCTTACGAGGGTCAAAATAATAGGCTCACTCAACAAATAATGTTAGCTAAAAAGGGGACATTACAGTCTTCGTGCTTGAAAGATAGTGACTAGCTTGACTTACTAAAGACTGTGCTTCACTCAGGAGTGCATATAGAGCTTAAATTTCCTCATTTAAGCAGATTGTTGTTGTATAATCTATTCTATTGTTGCTGGTTCGTGCTTGGCTATAGCATGTTTTCATTCATAGCTCATTGGTCAAATTTCTCTTGGTTCTAGGTATTGGCTCTATGGTTTTCCCTTGCTAGGATGCCCGTTTGCATAAAGTTTCATATTGTTTGAAGTTGTCTATGATTTCTAGAGCTGGTCACCCCTCTTTGGAGATTGGAAATTTCATTATGGCTGCATTGGGAATCATGCACAAATAATCTAGAGATATTTGGCAAGGTTTCTCCATTGGCACTTGTTCGCCCAGCTCCTAGCTTCCATTTGCATTTAATTTCATTTTCATCGAAGGTGTTTTGAGAAAGATATGAACATTTTGGTGAATTCTATACTACTGGTCTGATTTCTGCTACTTTTCTATTACTCATCAGATCTAATATACTATTGTTTTTAACTTAATTTCTGATCATACTCATGTTATTTTTTGAAGTTGTCTATGATTTCTAGAGCTGGTCACCCCTCTTTGGAGGTTGGAAATTTCATTATGGTTGCATTGGGAATCGTGCACAAATAATCTAGAGATATTTGGTGAGGTTTCTCCATTGGCACTTGTTCGCCCAGCTCCTAGCTTCCATTTGCATTTAGTTTCATTTTCATCGAAGGTGTTTTGAGAAAGATATGAACATTTTGGTGAATTCTATACTGCTGGTCTGATTTCTGTTACTTTTTTGTTACTCATTAGATCTAATATACTATTGTTTTTAACTTAATTTCTGATCATACTCATGTTATTTCAATTAGGGAACATTTCTCTAACATTTTGATGTATTTGGGTGATAAATTATAGAATTGTGGTGCAATTGTGTTAAAATTGTAAAGTTGGTTTAGTAGTACTAACAGCTATTTATAATCTGCACTTTATATTCTTGTTTATACTCCCACTGAAGAAATGGTTGAGTATGATTTTTACTTTCAGCATTTGTATTTTAATTCCGCCCACTGAGTAAGTGGTAGTGTGGAATCATGGATTGCTTTCCGCCTTATTGAATCATCTACAAACATCACAAAACATTAGAGAAGCATCCATAGCAACTGAACTAACTGAAATCGCATCATCTTCAATCAGTAACACCAACTGAAGCAACAGAAAAATTGTCAAAATATAAATCTTCATAACTCGATCAAATCTTCACACGGATCTCTGAAATTCAATGTGGATAAACTAGATACACTCACCAACAAACCCTTTAGTCCACAACTTCTGATCATCAACGTATAGAACTCACCGACATACTGAATTTCACTTCACCACTGTGAACCTGCAACTTATCCCATTACAATTTTCTCAATATCCTCGACATATACAACTTCAAATGAGTTAATTCTAATAGTGTTGACATCAATGACAACCACATATCGACAACACAAGGTCACAACATCCAACAATAAACAATTACTCTAACAACCCCCTTAAGTGAAAACTTATGGAGTAGCTAAAACATCAAAAAACAAATACAAAAAAAGAAAAGAATGCATGAATGGGTTCCGATAAATAAGTCCTGATGAGGTGCCCATTGATGTATAAACCATCTAATCTCTCACAACTAGAGAAAATGAGAAAACCTCATAGGAGAAACTCCTCCAAAAGAGAGAAAGGAGAATGAAGGACTATGAAACCTCCAAAATAATGTTCCAAAAAGAATAGGAACATCAAGAACATTGTTCAAGCATGAAAAATTTGTGGACAATTGTTGAATGATGACTACTATAGCACTGAAATGAAGAACCTCCTCTAAAAGAGATGATTCTCAAGATCAAGAAGACAAGAATTTGCATGAGTTCTCCCAACAATACTACTCAAATCAAATAGAAAACAAAGGAAAACTTATAGAAATTAAAGATATAGGTGACACATGAATTTGCACGAGTGACCCCAATGAAACTGTTCAGCGGAGTAAGATGCAAGTTGAAAACACAAGTACCAATAGTTTGAAGAACATTGATCAAGTGAAAATAAAAGATCGCCTCCAAAAAAAGGAATCCAAGAGTGTCCATATGGTAAATTATCCATCTCACCATAATGCATGGGTAACAAATTATTGCATCCACCTAGTTCAAAAGAATAAAAACTAGATACATAGATCACTCCAAATGAAACCAAGGAAGCATTAGCACCAAAAGCATAAACCCCACCATAAAGCTAATCAGGAAGAGCCATGACAGTTCCACTAAAATTGTGTCACCAAGAAGTTCTTGAAGGAGAATAAAGAACGTCTAAGATGCACATAAAAGTACCTACAAATAAAAAGTGTGTGCAAATAAGGGCATACACACATAAGGAAATAATCAATAGGATTTGATGTTATCATGGAAGGAACACTCAATGAAGGTGTGATGGTAAAACAAAGGGCCTACATAACCCCCATGGCACTTTATAATATAATACGAGTACAAAAGGCACAACAATATGTATGAAATCGCCAAAAACAAAGTACAATAATGGCACTTTATCTCAGTGCACCTACAAAAGATGAAGTGCTTACAAAACATGTCTATGTTACTCGAATAGGATAAATTGCTTGAAATACATGTAGAACAACCAAAAACAAGTCATCCCACACAAACAAAAAGTTTCTAGGAGCTAAATCATTCAACTCACCGAAATATGAAAACACAAAAAAAAATGAATAAACTGTACTTAGAGAAAACCTTGGAAAAGTGTATGGATAGCTATGTCGAGCTCTGGAAGACCTTTCTAATTTCGCAAGAATTACAAAAAATAGAGAAACTGGTCAAAATTTGTGACCTTAAGAGTGAAAGCAACACATTTGACTTCAATAGGTAATAAAGTGTACCAATAGCATAAAATGATGATGAGATCCACCCCACTGGAAAGTTTATGGAACCAAATTTTTGACAATATCTTATTCATCCTATTTTGGTATTGTAAGCCTAAGTTATGGCCAAAAGAAACAAACTACTTCATTAGGGTGCAAAGGGGGCTTGGAGAGGGCTTTGCCTACAGGCGTATCATTGACATCATATTGATGTCAGCATGATGCCATGTTGATGTCAACATGATGTCAAGGGAATAGTTTAATAGAATATTCCTTCCACTAGGGAAAAATCTGGCCCTAGAAAACTAAAATATTGTCAAAATATGCCAACAATGGTCAGAATATTCCATTGTGCAAAAAAATTGTAGAATCTACTATCCTGCTCGAGAAAAAAGTGACACAAATGCTTGGAAATAATTTGTCACCTCCAATGAGGAAATTGTTGTCAAAAAGTTATATAAAACATCTGGTAGTTGACTTTCGCTCTCGAGTAGTTGAGGGTGTTAGGCATATGGTTGTCAAGCGACATAAACAAGGTTGTTGGCCTGACAAATAAAAGGTCGTCGATAAGGTTTGAATACTCGTTGTTGAGGCCACTTGGCCCCATGTAAGCCCACAGGGGTGGGCCCATAGGGACCTACAATGATAGGTACCCTATAGACCATACAAAACTGTAACTCCTCTTTCCTTTTTTTAATTATAATTTTTTCTTGCAAAAATAGAAAACGCATTATATTTTTAAAAAAGCACCCACCATTTTTTTCTTTTTTTTTGTTTTCCAGTGGTTGTATGGTACGACTTGTACAACCTCATATAGATGTTGTTAAAAAAATTGTGTCAAAAGCTCTCGATGTTGACTATAAGCAAATTTATAGTCAAAACTTATTTGTTTGGTCTTCTGACTACAATAATGAGGTTTATTTAGCTCCAAAGATCACCAAAAAAATGCTCAAGCCAAAACCTACAAAAAACTCAAAGATTCTAAAATTGAAGCCCCTACAACCTTAGTTGAATAAAACCCTCGGAAATCAAGAAATGGTTTACTGAATCCATGCTATGATATCATGTTAGATTTGTTAAAAACACATAAGATGCAAGATCAAACAAAAAATGAAAACACCTTCCATGCACAAGAGTTGCAAACAAATATTTGTTATTTTCTCAACAAGAGAAAACTTACAAAATGAGCATCAAGAGTGTTAATACAATAAATGAGAGTGCTTATGAGAGAAAACTCTAATAAGAAAGGGATTGGATCATGATGAGTGTTGTCATACTATGTGATAAAACAAAATGATCTAATAATAGCTCACTCTAATAAAAGAAAAAAGCACTTCTAAGTTTAGTTTAAGTGTGTGAAGTGAAATTAGACTAATAATCAATTAAAAATTAATTAATTATTAGCTAATGAATGACTACTCTAACAAAAAATTTAGTTGGAAAGGGATCTATTAATATTAGTGATGATACTTTCAATGATGTTTTGTATGTACCTCATTTGTGAAACAATTTTTTTTCTATCTATCAGATTGCCGATTGTGGAGAAAGAAAGGCAATGAAATGCACTCCTAATTTAATTATCATTAGAGACTTGTAGAGTAGAGAGATTATTACTACTAGGATTGATCATGTATCTCAGTATACACTTGTAAATTTTTCTCTTGATGGTGGCTTTGATCCTTTGGCTACTTGAACTTGGGTATTATTACATGTCATCTAGAGTCCTTGAGCCTTGCATTCCATCTCCTCCGTCTAATATTGTATTTGATGATGGTTGTGATTCTACTTTCATGTCTACTTATGATTTAGTGTAATAGGATACATATCATCTTTCAGATATGGTAACTTGGGATGAATACTTGACAAACATTCTAGATTTGTAGAATCCCACATTTCAAAATTTTAAGATGTCATTGGTTGCATTCATCTTCTCTTTGATGGAGATGATTCTTCTTCAATTACTATGAGGGAACATTCATACCATCTTGTTCATTCTCCATAGAATAATTCATCACAATTTGACATGAGCATGGACACTTTTGAGCAATATTTGGAGGAGGTATCTTTTTCTTTATAGGAGGTACTTAAAACTTTGAATCTTGTTCTTCATTTATCTCTACTAGATTTTGGATTTTCATCTTCTTTAGTGTGGCCTAGAACATTTGAATTGGTAGTGGAAGCTTTCAGCATTGACATGGAGACACTTGAGTAGTTTTTAGAGACTTCATACACCTTGAGTTTTCTTCCTTCATATTATTTTAAGGAATGAGAAGATATTGTGCATACACTTTTGATTTTTTTCTTCATAAAGCGAGGAATATTGTTTGATGATTATTGACATCGTCTACATTTAACTTTGAGCATTGACCATTGATATATATTCGACATTGAGGGGGGCTCCTTGGTTTCTCTTCTTCTCTCTTATGGGGGAACTTTTTCCTCATATGGGGTTTTGTCCATATCATGTTCTAAAGATATTTTTCTTGTATTTTCTCTCATTTGGGGAGGAGTTTTAACCCATTATATTTTATCATTTTCTCCATTTGTGAGAGATTGCATGTGTACATGGGTAATTAACATGGCCTAGTAGTCAGGACCCATCATCGCATCTTTCTATCGTTTCCATTTTTTCATCATTATCCCTAAGTTGCACTTAATGTTGGTTTTAGGCGTGAACAAGGGTATTTCCTATCTGATTTCCTTGTTAGGACCTTTTTGCACATGTTCATATGTTGAGTTTAATTAGTGAGTTAGGAGTCTTTCTATAAGTCTTAATTGTTATGTGATCTTATCTTATCCCCTATTTGTCACATGACATGAGATGAAGAAACTTATCACATTAGTTTATGGTAACTTTTATTCTACTCTCTTTGTCTTTTTTTTTTAAATGATATTTACATGCTAGAATGCTAGATTGATCTCTATAATATTATCTTCAAAGGGTTAAGGTGAAAATATTTGCATGTTTAATAATTGAGCTTTATTTTAATTTTTATTGTTAAGTAGCTGGTGGGAACTATTCCTAGTAATATTTAAAGAGAATAATATGTAGAATATGAGGCTATGGTATTATTTTTGGTGGTTTTCTAATCATGCTTCAATGAACATATTGGATTCAAGGGACAGAGGATGTGTGGAATAAATTTATGTAGGTTTATACTATTAGATTTCTATTAGAGGATCAATATTGTTGATCTCGTTAAATTATTTTATTTAGAAGCAATGTGAATGTATTGTAAGAATGATTCATTTGGTACTACATTGAATTTTGTGTTAGTTGTATTTTCCTCTTTTTAAATTTTTTAAAGTGATATTTATATTCTATCATGCTACTAAAATCTATGTAGATTAATTTTATAATATTCTCTTGAACAGACTAAGGTGAAAATATCTAAATGCTTAATAACTGAGCTTTAGTTTAATTATCATTGCTAAGGGGTTTGTGGGCACTTTTCCTCGCAATGTAAAAAAATTGAATTTATAAAACATGATACTATAAATAATAATTTTAATAGATTGTTTCCTACTGCTAAAGAAATGAAATTAATTAACTTTAGGTAAAGGAATTATTTTTCATATGTATTAGATATAAATAAGTTATTGGAGACTTCTCCATTCAAATTTAATAATTTATTTTATATTGTGAAGCAATGTGAAGCCCATAGTTTTAGAATGGCATTATCTACCATGAGTAATATTTATTTGAAAGATGTCTTCTCAATATATAAATACTAATTTTGTTTTCGTATTTTCCTTTTACATTACAAATAATATATGATCTAACATTCTTATCTATATAAATTAACATATCATTTAGTGGATGATATTATATCTTTTATTTTTAAATAAAATAATAAATTATGATAAATAAAATGTCCATTTATATTAGAATTTTCTAACTAGTATGATCTTCTTTGAATATTACTTTTAAATTAAATTATGAGTTGATAAATTTAAGGGTGAGTAAAGCATTTGTTAATTCATTAGAATATTTATTTATTTTATAAAATTTTAAGTGATTGAAATGATTCTTTGATAAAGCATGAACAGAATAATTGGGAAGTATCAAAAAGATTGTGTTTCTACGGAACACCACATACAATTATCAGAACATTTAGAGGTATAACTTGTTCCTTTTTCATCCAATCCATTAGATTTAATGACATCATGTTTAACAATTGTTAGATAGTTAGATGATCCTTTTCCTATTTAAAACTTTTTTTAATTTAATTATTAAAATTTATGCTCTTGGCATTGTGTTATTATATTACTTTAACTATTTGAAGGAAGAAGTGTTAGGTATTATGAATGTATAGGATAAATTTTTCAGCTAATGATAATTTATGTAGAGGTCATTATATGTTATTTGCTAGGAAATAAGAAACAATAATGCTTTTTGAGTGCATCTATTTTAAGATATGGTTTATAAGATTCTTGGGGAGAAAAAAATAGAACATACCAGTCTATGCAATTTATTCCAACATTTGAAAAATAATTATAATCAACAAAAAATATTTCTCATTAATAATAATAAGGTTTTCTTATTTCTTAGATATAATTACAAAACTAAATTGTATAGATTTATCATTTTCTAGCCCAATTGATCTACTGTTAATAATAAAATGAAACTAATAGTTACAATAGGAACTTAAAAAGTCTTAAATGTAATCAATAAATCTTGCTATTTTTATGAAATAAGTTGATACTCTACCTAACCTATTTATTAAAAATTACATGAATAGTTATAATATACTATCACCTATGTTTATCTATCTATTCTATTTTTTTTTTATCTTTTTTCTAATAATCATCTTCAAACACAATACATAAACTAATAGATATATACGTGTAGATACTGCCAATATTTTATAGGCTACACTTGTAGTTATTTGAAGAACTTTATAAGATCCATAATTAACAAGGTTTAAAATAGTTGCTTACTCAAATGAGTGAGAGAAGTAATAGATTTGTAATGGATAACACCTATCTTCTGAATTTTTGAGAAGTTGAAGATGTTGATCTGCAATTAGTGGTCCCATAGACCATTTTGGTCTCATAGAAATAATTAAAATAATTTCATTTTAAAATATTTCGGTGCTCATAGTTTATTTTTTATTTTTTATTTTATTTTCGAGAGATTATTTCTTGTGGCTTGCAAGATTAAAAATATTGAGACACCCAAATCAAAATGCATTTCACAAATATGTTGATTTATTTACTATTTAATTCTATTTGATACCATGGATATATTTTCTTTGAGATTTAATGAAACTTTCTATTGATTTTATATGTTCTATTTTACTCTAATAAGATAAGGTTGTAGAGACACATAATATAGAAGTTATCGTGATTGGTTCTTATAAAGTGCCACAAACTGTAACATCTTTGTTTTGGTATGAAAATAAGTGTTCTACCACCATTTTTCTAATGAATACTAGAAATACCATTATTATTATTCATCTAATACAATGTAATGGATAGGGTCTTGAAAACATTTAATAATAAACTTCATTTATCCATTTGATTGAGGGTGTTAATAAACTTGGAGCAAGTTGTGGTTCCAAACATGAGATTAAATCATATATGAAATGCATAGGAAATAGAATCAGCATTTCTTAAAATAATTTTGGAATGTTGTGAAGCTTCTAAGTTATCTTAAGTAATTCCTTAGCTTCTAAATTATCTTAAGTAATTCCTTAGCTACAAAAAATTGAGATAAAACACCAAAATAATATTTTTGCTGATTTTTTAAGGAATTTGATCTTAGTATGTTAACTAATTGATGATTGTAAAACCATAATATTCTGATCCAAATGATATTTATATTATTTTAATTTAATTAGTAATTATTATAGAAATACATGAAATCATACACAATACACCTAAACATGAGGCACAACAACTTACATGGGAATTATATTAAGGAAAAAGCCTAATAGTAAAAGAGAGTAAATAAATATATTAATTTGTGAATATAAAATCTAAATACAATAAGTATACATACATGTTCCTCAATTCACAAAATTTAGTGTACAACCTTAGGATACACTTCGTAGCATCATTAAGTCATTAGGCATAACATTTTGGTCATCCTATTTCATCTTCACTATAGACTAGATGTATACTTGAGTTGTTATCCAAGAATCCTAATTGACTCAAAACTACAATTTCTTATGAATACCATTACAAAACCATAGCATTACCACACCATGACATCAACTTCCCACATGTCAATTTAACAAAATGACTCCAAAAAAATAATTAAATCATATACTTAGATAACCTTATAATGATCTGGTCAATGGTTATTGACAAAAAATACTTGATATTGAATATGTCTTTTACAATTCCACTAGGACCAAATCATTGCTTGCAATAATAGAGATAACACCTTTGATACGTTAGGTTATCCATTGTACCTTGTATAATGTCTACCTCTTATTTATTATCATTGAATGTACTCTAACAACACTAGATGTGTGCCTTAATTATTACACATACTTTAGTGACATACTTTGTTCATAATATGTACTATAAAATCCCCATCTTGGGCAAAACGTTTTTTTTAAACAATGTACTACTACCAACTTAACCAACCAAACATATTCCATGTAAATTAGGTGTTAATTTCAATAGCTCTGCATTCACCATGGTGGCAACAAAAATATCAACACCACTACTTATATGCTTACACTCAAACCTGTGATAAGGTCCCAAGGACAAGGTCTTTCCTAGACCTACAACCTAAGCCTCGAGGGTTCGTGATGACCCTACCTATGTATCCCCTCGTGGGAAATTAGAGGATTCGTAGTTCGCCCCACAATGAAAGAGGGAGTTCAATCTCTCCTCTTGTATGAGATCTATGATCTCGCCTTAAACCCATGTCTTATTCATTAAGCATAAGATATTACTTAGTTAATTATAATATAATGATAATAAATTTGATAATAACTTGACATCAAGTGTTGGGTCCATACCAATCCTTACCAAACATTAGTGTACATTCACAATATTCACAAGAGATCATTCATACCATAATCTCAAAGATTATACATAATGGTCGTCATGAGCATACCCCCCATATACACAAGTTGATTAGCTCATACATAGTAGAAGTACAATAGTGACTGAATCATACATAGATTACAAGTGTATCAGTGACTGGATCATACACAGATCACAAGTGCAACAGTGACTGGATCATACACAAATCACAAGTACAATGGTGATTAGCTCATATGTACATCACAAATACACCAATTATTATCTCATTCTCATATCACAATTACATTAGTAACTAGCTCCAGCCTATATCACAAATACACAATGACAAGCTCCATCATACATCACATAAAAACAGTGACGAGCTCCACCATACATCACATAAACACAATAACAATGGCTGACTAACGCATCACAATGGATAACACATGTCCATAATGTATCCCAAATAGAAAGAATATCGGTGCATTACGCACTACACCGCGGGTCATATCCTTTCCTCTAGTCTTATGCACCTTTGGACAAATGGGAAGGGGATTCAATGCATCCCATACTACACCGCGGGTTCGTCCACCAACCTAAGGCTTTCCCCAAGCAGTGAACCTACCAATACCGGTGGATTCTGACTTCAATCACCTATAGGCCACCGTCGACAAGTCTATCCACCCAGGAAGAAGTAGCTCCCGACATATACCACCTTGTGACCTAGCTCGACTAGGCTTATTACCTAATACCAAATTACCTTGGTTCACACAACCCATAGGGAACAATTTCCATTTGAAACTTATATAATAAGTTCAATATTGAGGTTCTTGTACTCAAGGGGTCAATAGATCTCTTTTGAAAGACATCCAATAGTATTTATAAACTTGTTTTAGATATAATCATTGCCCGAATCCTACATGAGAAAGTTGGCAACACAATATCATTAAACAAATATATGAAAACATAATCCCCTTGATAATATTAGTAACAATATTCTTGATCTTCTAGATTTCTTTATCTTATGGTGCAACCCCATATTCTTATGATAGTCTAGTTAATAGACTAGATAGTTTATTCATACTGGTCATTCAGGCTAATCCTAACCTTAATGGTTATTAGTAAGGTTTCAAAAGATGTTACTTAGGATTTATCTCATAAATCAAAGTCAACCACATTGTCAAATTAATGTTAGTTCCTTCTATTTGGTATACAATTTATATTGTGATTCATTATAAGTTTAGTAGTAATTTTAATATTAAAGTTCTTGTATCTAAGAGGTTGATAGTTATCATATAAAGCATTTACCATGGTTTCAATAGATTATCCAAAATATCAAATTTCAATTTGAAAGATATGTTTAATAAGGTAAGGTTTTAGTGCTAATAAACGAAGTCACCCTTGCCTACAGTATAATGCAACCAGGTGTCAAGACTCATATTAACGTGGTTCATATTATAAGGCTATCTTGCAACTAAAGATTTGATCTAGAACCCATTTCCATCTTATTTCGCGTAAAGTTTGAATATAAGATTATTCAAATAATTAACCCTTGATTATAGTAAGTTCTTAGTTAATAATTTGTTTCCACAATATCCTACAAGTTCATCTTCATGGCAAAAGGGTTAGGTTGAATAATCAATGCTAAATTCTCTTTGTTTACACAAATCGTACTTATCATAGGACCAAGACACTATGCCATGGGGATACAAAAAAATGAAGTTACATGGTTGTAATCTCAATCCCCACATCCAAAAGCTATATTCTCATGCAAGCCATGTAAGGTTTTATTTGGGCTAACTTCAAAGAATGAACAACAATAAAACTTTACGTTTGCTTACATCATAATAACACATTTTCACCTTTCCTAATAGCCTCATTATTGTATAAGCTCCATTTTAATGAAATACGAATGAAAATAGCATCAATTAAATGTTGTAATGATGATTTTTTTTGAAAAAGGTGCTGCTAAAGTTTGGGTTCAGTGCAAGATGGTCCAGATGGATATTAGCATACCTTTCAAAGGCTAAATTTTCAATCATACTTAATGGCTCTCCCATAGGTTTCTTTAGTGCATCGCAAGGAGTGCGGCAAGGGGATCCACTCTCACCTTTTTTGTTTATAATCATGGCTGAGGAATTGAGCAGATTTATCATCAAAAAACATTTTCAAGGGTTATGCAAAGGGATCCAGATTGGAAATATAGATTTAGTAGTTACACATTCTCTTTTCGCTGATGATACCAATTTATTTAGGAAAGCAATGCTAGCAGAAGCAAATTAGATTAAAGAAGTTTAAAATAAATATTCATCAGCATCGGGTCAAAGGATAAACGCCTCAAAATCAAAAATTTATATTCTTAATACAAGTGAGGACATTGAAAAGAAGATAGTTAAAACTCTTGGATTTCAAAAAGCTATCTTACCATGCTCATATCTAGGGATTCCCTTCTTTTCAGTACCAAATAAAGCAGCATATTGGGTGAAAGTAATAGAAAGACTTAAGTCAAGGATATTGGTATGGAAAGCCAAGTGGTTGTCTCTTGCTGGGAGAATATTATTAATAAAGGCAGTTTTGTCTTCTATACCTAATTATTTTCTTGCAGTCCTTAAGGCACCTAAATCTATCATTGTAGAAATTGAAAAAATGATTAGAAGTTTTATTTGGAAAGGAAACATAGATGAAAAGAAGAAGGTGCCTCTAATATCCCTTGAGGCCATGGCATGTGACAAAGATCAAGGTGGAGCGGGTATCTTGAATCTTCAAAAAAGGAATAGAGCATTTGGTGCAAAACTTGCTTGAAAAATGTATGTTATGTTGGCATATGGCTTCTAGTGTTGTCATTGATGGCAACCTAAGTCATTATTCCGGTCCGCAAATCAGGATTTGTTCATACCGGCAGGCAGAGTAAAGAATAGAGTATTACCGGAAGAGAGAATGAAGAACAGGGTATCCAGTTAGTATGTCGATTTGTATGCTTCACCGGATTATCATTTTGAGTTGTGAATCTTCGGGAAGGTTGTTAAGTATCTATATTATCTTATTGTTAATTTTTGTGATGTCGCATTAATCGGCTCATAAGTTAGGAGATCCGATAGGATGATTTTCTGTTTATTAGCTCTCGGTGGCCGACTTAGTGAATATGGCATGTCGCGGATATTCGAGGTATAATTAATTAAGGTATCTTATGCTTGAAGATTTTGTTTTGGGTCCTAGCTATGTTGTGGCCGAATTTTATGGGTACGCATCGAATATCAAATGTGGATCGAGCCGACTATTGGAAAATATTTTCATTTTGCTGAAACCGACATGAAGTGACTAAATCTTTGATAGCAGATATATATATAAGAGATCAGTTAATTCATTGTGAGAGTGAATGGGTGTATGTTCAAAGTGTGCAAATAGCAGAAGGGTTGTTGAGTGATTTGGCATAGTTTCACTTGTGCAGAAGAGGATTGTTGTGAAGCAAATTAAGATAGAGTAGAGCGAAGAGCAGAATCAGACAGAAGGTCTAGAATTTGATCTATGAGCCTCACCTGAATTGAAACCAGACATTTGTAGATGCTACTTTCTTAGTTCAACTCTTTGTTGTAATCCAAATATGTTGTAAGGTAGTGAGCCTTCCTGATTTTGAGCAGTGAGCTCTAGGCAGTGTGCCTGAATGCATGTGCATTCCCCTTTTTCTTCATACTTTTAACAAAGTATAAATTGTGTATTAACATCCATTGTGGTTTTTCCCCTAATAGGGTTTCCACGTAAAAATCTTGGTGTTATGGTGTTCTGATTGTTTCCTTCATGTGCTTGCATCTTTACTTTTGTTTAATGTTGTAAATGGTTTAAGATCTGGATTGAAATTTAAATATTACTGAACATTGATTTACCCCCCCCCCCCTCTTAGTGTTCCTTGAGTCCAACAATTGGTATCAGAGCAAGGTTCCTTTGTAGAAGTCTAACAGCTTGAGGTGGATCTTGGAATGCAATGGACTCTGGTGGTCTTCAACAACAGCTTTTGGTGGCACTTGATGATCTTGATCAATCTAAAGCAGAAGTCCTGGAATTAAAAGAAAATTTTGAGGATGTTGAAAAATTCATTAATCATTGAAGGATAAAATCAATGAGTCAAGAGAAAAGAGGAAGGAGCTATGTGATCAGCTGAAGCAGAAAGAAAGTAAATACTTGGAAGATGTTCACCTGAATTAGACCTTAAAAGAAATAACTGAAGAATGTGAAAAGCTTGCTAGAGACAATGCTACTCTAAAGCTTGAGAAGTAATCTATGGTGATGAAGCTAACTAAGGAGATTGAAGAAAGGAAGAAGAATGAGGAGAATTTGGTCTAGTCCTTAAAAGAAAGATTTGAAGAATGCAATAGAGTTAATAGTGGATTCATTCAGTTGGAGATTGAATTGCAACAATCCAGAAATAATGAACAAGAGCTTGAAAGACAGATAGTTATTCTTAGAGATGAACTCACTACTGCAAATGAATACAAGGAGAAGTTTAGGATTAGTTCTGCTAAGCTTGATGAGTTGACTAAAGAACAAAAGGATGCAAATGACAAGCGAGGTCTTGGATATGAGAAGGGAGAAAGCTCCAGATCTGAACATAAGGATTCCAGACAAAGAAATTAGATGAATAAAGGAAGAAGGTATCTGATAAGACAACCCAATGCTCAAAAGTTTAATGGTCACTGCCTTGCTTGTAATAAATTTGGTCATATGGCTTCTCAGTGTAGAAGTAAAATAAATTCAAGTAGTCCATCATTTCCCAGTCAGAGTTTTAGTTGTAATAAGTTTGGTCATAAGTCAATTGAATGCAGAAGTATGTCTGTTAGTGTAAGGAATGTTAAATGTTACTCCTGTGGAAGAGTTGGGCATATTGCTAATCAATGTAGATCAAGAGAAAATCAATGGAATGAATGGTCTAGACAAAGAAATCCTGTGTGTTACAATTGCAACAAATTTGGTCACACTGCAAGATTTTGCAGGAACAAAAACATGGATAGAAGAGGTCCAGTATACAAAGGCAAAATTTCACAGAAAGATGATAAAGGAAAAGGGAGAGTGACTGTGGAAGAAATAAGAGATCAGATGAAAAAACTATGGGTAAGGAAGAGCGAGTTTGATGAAGGAAATAAGCCCACACCAGAATCTGCTTTTGGTAATTCCTCTGGGAATTGATCTTAGGCCATTGGCCTAGGGGGAGTTTTTTCAAGAAAATCCTTTGTCCCTGTTTCGGTAGTTGGCACCGGAATGCAAGAAAGTGTTAGTAGTTGTGCTAATAGTTTACAAATGTATCAGTGATCTCTTGTGCAGAAATTTGAGAAGTAGAAGGTCCGCAGATGAATCTTTCTTTTGTTGTCCGAGAAAACAGAGTATCCGGAACACCTAGGGAAAAACATTTAATGCGGTAAAAAGGTTAGGTGTATGAGTTATAAAAGGGTATTTGGAACCCTCATTTGTCACCTTGCATTGAAGAAGAATAGAGGGAGAGCCCCTGTAGTAGAATTTCGAAGGAGTAAAGTCAATTTAGTGGCAAATTCATCAGGTATTTCAGTTGCTTGTAGAATTCTCACTTAGTTTGGTGCTCAGTAGAAACTTGTTCGATACAAAAAGGAAAATGAAGCAAATCAAATGAATGGCGAATTTAGATGAATATAACAGTGATAAGATTAGGGATGTGAGAAATATGTTGCTGACCGATGAATTGAAATGGCTTGAAGGTGTGAAACACAAAAGTTTGGACATTTGGAGTGAATTTCCCTATTTTTTTAATGCGAAATTCGTTAGGTTTATCCTGAACAGATTGAATGATGACATTCTAACTATAGATAAACCCTATCTCATTTCGAAAGAGGTGATTAGGAATCTAACTGGATTATGCAATGTTGGGGATATACCAAAAAAGAAGTCGATTCAGAACAAAGAAGTCAAAACCCTAACCAGAGTAATTGCAGATCAAAGGGCTTTGATAATTTTAACGATCAAAGATATGATAACAAGGTACATTGTGCATGGAATCTCATACAAAATCTTTTTCAGAAATAGGGAAGGCACAACTTCAATAGGTGTAGTTTGCATCTCTCACAAAATGATAATGGAGGATCAAGATTTTGACCTATGCAGATTGCTAAAAGATCAATTGATGGAAAATGTGCAACTAACAAAGGAGACATATTACCCCTTCAGGTTTGGTACCTTGGTCAGATGTCTTGTGATGTATTTTCTGAATTGCTTGCCATAGATCAACAATGTTGGATGGAAAGAGAATGAACGGGTTTGTAAACATATTTTTGGCATTCTAATAATTTGGGAAATTGTAAGCAAGAGTAAGCAAATTTCTTTAAAGAATTGCTAGGGAAGTTTGGAACAATTATCATTTCCATAAGAGCACTTGAAGTTGGGTCCTCTTCTGGTGAGATGGAGAGGAAGAAGAAAAGAGCACAAGAGATTGATGATTACACTCCTCCAGCGAACAAGACTCCAAAACTTGAAGGAAAAGGTAAAGAACAAGTGATTGTGGACATACCAAATAAGGAATCTGATGAGTGCACTCCAAGGGAAGAACCGAAATCAGTTGAACCGGATGTAGTAATGGTAGAAGGAAGCGAAGAAGGTGTTTTATCCAAAATAAAGATACTGCAGCTTGTCCAAGAGAAAGATGGGATGCAAAAAATTGCTGACATATGGTCTGATAGACCTTCATATGAGTAGGACCTGATCGAGAGCACACTAAGTACTTATTTTATGCACAATAACATTGAATTGGAAAGTTTGCAGAATGTGTTTCCTGAAGAGATTATTGAGTGCATTAAGGAAGCCATGGTCTCTGAGTCCCAGGACAAGAAAGAGGGAGAAATAATTCTACATCTGAAGGAGTAGTTCAGGCTATCTCTTACCAAACTAAAAAGACAAATGAATGAGTTGAGGAAATGCATAAATACAACAAATAACATCTACAACTATTGTCTTCATTGGCCTCATGTAGTTGGGAGATAGAAAGATAAGCTGGAGTAGATTGAAATTGAGCTGAACAAGATTGGTCAGGATTATAACATGTTTCAGGATTAGGATGGTGTAGTCAAGAAAAGGATTCAAGAGTTGCAGTCTGAGCATACAAAAGTTCATTTCACCAGAAACAACCTTGTGGACACCTTTTGGAAAGTGAAAGATTTAACCGAATGCAGACTAGAGCAGTTAATTGAGGTTATGAGGAAAGGAGAGAAATTAGAAGAGGCAATCAAAATTCCGAAAGCTCTCATCCATATTATCAACCAGACATCCGAGAACAACAACTTGATCTTAATCATTGAGATTTCAGTAGAAGCTTGGAGAAAATTTCTTTTGGAAATGAAAGATAAGTACAAGATAATTTTCTGGCTCAAGTAGTAGTGGTAGTTTTTCAAATTTTGATCCAATTTTTGAATTAGCAAAGGGGTAGATCCAAAATATGTTTGTCATTGATGTCAAAGGGGTAGAGAGAACAGTGAAAAATTCCTTATCATTCTAAAGGGGAGTTGTGTTTTGAAATTTTGAACTCTAATAGAGTAATCATATTGGTTCCGACACTTAGTCATTTTTCACTAGGTGTCGCTATCAATGCCAAAGGGGGAGATTGTTGGCATATGGCTTCTAGTGTTGTCATTGATGGCAACCTAAGTCATTATTCTAATCTGCAGATCAGGATTTGTTCATACTAGCAGGCAGAGTAAAGAACAAAGTATTACCGGACGAGAGAATGAAGAACAGGGTATCCGGTTAGTATGTTGATTTGTATGCTTCACCGGATTATCATTTTGAGTTGTGGATCTCGGGGAAGATTGTTAAGTATCTATATTATCTTATTGTTAAGTTGTGTGATGTCGCATTAATCGGTGTATAAAGTTAGGAGATTTGGCAGGATGATTTTTTTTTATTAGCTCTCGGTGGCCGACTTAGTGAATATGGCATGTCGCAGATATTCGAGGTATAATTAATTAAGGTATCCTATGCTTGAAGATTTTGTTTTGGGTCCTAGCTATGTCATGGCCGACTTTGATGGGTATGTATTGAATATCAAATGTGGATATATATAAGAGATCAGTTAATTCATTGTGAGAGTGAATGGGTGTATGTTCGAAGTGTGCGAATAGTAGAAGTTGACTATTGGAAAATATTTTCATTTTGTTGAAGCTGACATGAAGCGACTAAATATTTGATAGCGGATATATATAAGAGATCAGTTAATTCATTGTGAGAGTGAATGGGTGTATGTTTGAAGTGTGCGAATAGTAGAAGGGTTGTTGAGCGATTTGGCACAGTTTCACTTGTGTAGAAGAGGATTGTTGTGAAGCGAATTAAGGCAGAGTAGAGTGAAGAGGAGAATCAGACAGAAGGTCTAGAATTTGATCTATGAGCCTTACCTGAATTGAAACCAGACATTTATAGATGCTACTTTCTTAGTTCAACTATTTGTTGTAATCCAAATATGTTGTAAGGCAGTGAGCCTTCCTGATTTTGAGCAGTGAGCTCTAGGCAGTGTGCTTGAATGCATGTGCATTCCCCTTTTTCTTCATACTTTTAACAATGTATAAATTGTGGATTAACCTCCACCATGGTTTTTCCCTGAATAGGGTTTCCCTGAAAAATCTTGGTGTTATGGTGTTCTGATTGTTTCCTTCATGTGCTTGCATCTTTACTTTTGTTTAATGCTGTAAATGGTTTAAGATCTGGATTGAAATTTAAATATTACTGAACACTAATTCACCCCCCCTCTAAGTGTTCCTTGATTCCAACATGTTAACCCAAAGGCCAAATGGTGTAGAATCCTGCAAGGAAAATATTTGGACAACACGGACCCATCAAGAATATTTACTGTTGCTAATCCTTTTAGAGGATCAGCTATATGGAACTTTTTGATCTCATGTAGAAAGTTAATTGTTACATACATCTCCTGGGAGGTAAATGATGGTCAAAGTGTCAAATTTGGGTCGAACTCCTGGAATGGATACCTGCCTCTGCAAAACAATCTTGATCTAATCCAGGTTATGGAAATTTTGAAGGAAGTTAGGGGGGGAAATTTGTTGGATTATGTTCAGTCAATTGATATCATAATAGGTAAAGTAACCTAGAAAACAATATTTGAACCTTCTTGGACCAGTCAGTAGGATAGTATGTTACACAAAGTTTTAAATGAACAAGTGGTCTATATCTCTTCAAAACCAGATAAATTGGTTTGGGCACCTTCAAGGGATGGCAATTATACGGTCAAACAAGGTTGCAAGGCCTTAAGCCACAATTCAGGACATCCCCAAAGGGCCTATTCCTTTTGTTGGGGTAGTAAAATTTTACCCAAGGCAGGGAGTTTTGCTTGGTTGGCTCTCAGAAGGCGAATATTAACTAGTGATCGGTTAGGAAAGTTAAAAATAACTGACCCTTTTATGTGCCCTCTATGCAATGAGGAGATTGAGGAGGTAGATCACTTGTTTGTGAAATACAAGTTTGCACAACAATGTTGGGTTTTTGTTTTGAACAAGCTTAACTTCTTCACCCCTCTGCCAAATTTGTTATGGGACTTGTTTCAATGTTGGCCATTGCTATTCAAGTCTTCTTTCTTTGCATGTATATGGAGAGTGGTCCCAGCATTAGTTGTATGGAATTTATGGTGGGAGCGTAATCTGTGCATTTTCAGGAAGGTAGTTTCTTCAAGTGATGTCGTAAATGCAAAAATAGAAAAGGCAACCTCTGAAACAGTAAATGCAAGTGTTCAAGAGCTTAAAGGTATTAGTTCAACATTTACAAATTGGGATAATCTCATCTTGCAGAACTGGAAGTATTTGAAGTTGCCTTTCCCAGGTAGTCTCTTGCAGCCAAAGTAGTGGGGTGTAATAGGCAACATGTTAGATGGAAGGCACCTCATGATGGATTCATAAAGTTAAATTTCGATGGGGCTTCAAAAGGGAAGCCAAGAGAATCAGGGGAAGACATTTATTTACGTAACTCAAGGGGTAAGGTAATAGCTCTCTGTTCAAATTATCTCCTGAAAGGATCTAATAATTTATCAGAATCAAAAGCATTGCTGATAGGTTTAGGAATCGCATTGAATATTGGTGTCAAAGACTTACATATTGAAGGAGATTCATTATTGATAATCAATGCTTGTAAAGTAAAGAATGCTCAAAACTGGAGTATCAAATACATCCTTCAACAAGCCTGGGACTTGCTTGATAAATTTCAGAATTATCAAATCACGCACACGTATAGAGAAGGTAACAACTTAGCAAATTATTTATCTAATATGGGAAGTAACAGGCAGGAGCTATTGATATTACAAGACCTTTCTCGGCTCAAGGATTTTGCACAATTGATGGAGATTGCTTAGCAGGATGCCTTAGATTTGAATGGAGGATCAATTTGAGGGATAATCTATAGTATCCAAAAACTTTATATAGCTCAAGTAATTTGGTGCTTTCAAGATGATAAATATTGTTTAGGTGACAAATACAATCAAACTTCTTGTGTAATCTTTTATTTATTTCATGTCATTCAAAATCATGAAGATTGTTGGTTGCACATGTCGCCAAAGGTTATAATTTGCATTGGGTGACAGGGATCATAAAGTGTAAAGCGAGTAGATGGGTAGGTTGCATCACATGTAAACAAAGTCTAGAATCTATCCAAATGGCATTTTTCTGTCAGACATGAGATACAAGTATTTCCCACATGGAAAAATCATCTTCAATGTTTGCTTCATTAATGATTAACGAAGTACGATCCTATTTTATCTCTGTGTTTGGATTTGGAATGGAGTTCTTAAGGACATCTTGGTGTTATCTAAAGGAGTAATATTGTCCTTTCCATTTACAAGCAGGAGATTACTTAATGGGTTTGCCAAAAGGTAGTAACAAAAGATGATGCTAAATTAGTCACCTCATTCAAAGTGCATCAGTAATGGGAGGCCTTTGGTTCATGTGATCATCACATCCCCATGTCAGATGTGTGCTGAGAAAGGACGATCTCAAGCGAGCAAAGGCAGATTTTTTAATTTTTGTTAACCTTGTTTGGATTTTTGTAGGTGATTAATTGTACCTAACACCGCTGATAATGATGATTTTGTATGCTTGGTGACAGATGTTTTCTTTTCAAATCCAGAGGCTGAGGCTACCTAAAATCATGATGTTTTCATCGGGCCTATGTCTCATCCCTTCAAGCGTGCGAAGGACTCTACATTAATTCTGGCTCGACTTCATCTTCTCACAATTTTCAAGCACAGCAACCAAAGGGTTTCAAGGAGGGAATGCAAGTTCAGAATTTATCAGAAGATGAAGGGGAACTCAAAATTTACAGTTTTCTGTGGCAAAGGAACGATGGAATACCTGTCGTGCAACCAAAGAGTTCCGATTCTAATTGCAGAATGGGAGCTTCCCTTCTCAGAAACAATTAGAGACTTGCAACTAGCCCAGGTATTTAAATCCCACTATTATCAGTATAGAAAAAGTGTTGTTCAAATTATTGGAGAAGTACTCTACCTACAAGCTCTTCGGGCCATATTTCCTTCTCAATTGGTCTCTATTTTTCTATCTAATGGCTACGATTGGCTTCAGTCTTTACTTGATCTTCAATTGATAGCTTTAAAAGTGGTTAAGGATGTCTTTCTGCAAGAGGATAAATTTCTTAAAGGTGTTCAAGCGTACGAATTTTGGAAATGTCAGGGGAGAGTTGGCAGCATTTTCCCTCGGCATTTTCTTCTCAATGGAAATGTCTGTCTCTGTGCTTAATGGCATAAAAAACACATTGGAGATGTGTACCTTCTGTTAACTACAGTCGGCTCTAGAAAGACATAGGGTGGTGATAGGTGGTGATTTTGCAGATGACATCAGAAGAGGACTAATGCTATCCTCACCTTGCTCAGTCATGTTCACCCCGAGCCAATTAATGTGTAGCATCCACCTCCTTGAGTACCTCGTGTGGCTCCTTTGGTGGTTATTTCAGATCGAGCAAACCTTCTCCACTGCAACAACAAGAGATCCCAAATCTTAATATCCCTCTTCAACCAAACGACCAGGGCAATGTAGATCAAGAACTTGAAGAAAATCTAGAAAATGATATTGTGGAAATGGAAGAATAAGTGGTGTTTATTCTGTAAAGAGCTGACGAAGAGAAATTGATGTATACACATGCAATATATCTAGGATAAGGGTTTTGATGTGTCCAGTTGGTTTTTGTCATACAATGGTTAATGTCTGTAGGTGGTTAAAAATTAGCAAATCTAAGGGGAATTTTGTATACCGAATTGTAGTAAGCTACTCTGATATAGTTTGGTTTTCAAGAACCATTGAATATATATTTTGTAAACTCCTTATTATATATTAATATATATCAGCTACTTACCTTTTTCCAAAAAAAAAAAATGACGAAGAAAGGTCCTCTTAACTTGGCCTTGATTTAGTGTTGTAATATGCCTAACATATTCACATTAGCTATTGGGCCCTTGTGAACTTAATGGATTTAAATGGTACCTTGCTTAAGTGTTGTGAAGTGTTGTAACTCACTTTCAAACTTTTCTATGGTCTTGTTAATGAATTACACCTAAATAACCTCTTTTTATCATTAATCTTGCCTTATTTCAAAGTGTTGTAAAGTGTTGTAACACACTTTCCCAGTTTTCTAGGCTTATCATCAATAATTGGGCTTTATTATGTTTTAATTGGACCCATTTTGCATCCACCAACCTTTTTTATGTGTATTTTGGAGGATAATCTTGACAAAAGCATTTAAAACTCTAAAATCCTGAAAACGCACCTCAAATTCTTAAGGTGGGACTCATTCGCCATTCTGGGCGAATGAGTCACCTTAGGTGGGACCCATTGGCCCAGAGTGGTGAATGAGTCCCGTTTAACTTAAAATCAAATTTACTTTAAATCTTTGGTAGGATTTTATTCTCCCAAATCCATTGTCGGCTTGTATTTTTTGAGAATTCTTGCATAATTGAGTATAAATACAAGGTCCTTTCACCGATTTTATCCTAACAAGCAATCAAGTAACACCTAGCATTCAAGAGAGTTCACAAGAGCATTTGAGCATTCACAAGAGCATTCAAAAGCAATCAAGGGAAGATTATCAAGCATATTAGCATATTCTTCAAGCATCAATCATTATTTCAAAGACTTCTTGCATCATGTTTGTTATTGTGCTAACAATTGTGGTGTAGTGTTTTCTGATTCAAGTAAGCATTACATTCAAGATCTATCTCCTTCAAGCTAGAGTGAAGAACCACATCCATTGCAGCTATTTCAAGCATAATTGCAGCATCTTATTGCTAGGGTTTGGTGAGTTGTAGCATTGTTATATGTTTATTCATCATTCTCCTTTCATATTTTCTTTCATTTCAAGGTTTAATTACCAACAAGGGGTTTGACCAAGACAAATCCCTATTCACTAACCCCACAAAAATTTGTCCTCTTCATGTGTGATTTGTTGGGTTAGGTTACAAATTTCATAAGGAGTAAGGTTGGAGAAGTGTTGTAAGTCATTCAAAGTTTTCAAGAGTGTCATCAAGCATTAAAGAGTCTTGGAGATCATCTTCATGTCACAAACTACTGTTCCAGATCCCGAAACCAATCAAGATGATTAGTGCAAGTTGAGAGGCACAGGACCAGATTTAGAACTTCCAAAAAAGAATAAGTGGATTGATTCTCCACTATTGGCGAATGAGTCCCACTGTATAGGCCTGACAGATGTTGTTATAGATCTAGATACCCTTTTGGCTGAAACCTGCTCCAATGTATTTTCCCAAAAACTGGACTGATTTTCCCATCTTGGCGAATGAGTCCTGATCAACTTTAACAGTAGAATTTCTAGCATTCTAGACCTTCACTCAACCACTTTCTGGATTCTTAGGTGCACAGTATCAATTTCATCATTTTATGTGTTGTTTCAAGCACTTTCTAGGTCATTTAGTATTGTTTTTTATTTAATTAGGGTTTTACATTTCATTGTCGTTTCCATGTTTAAACTTGGTGGTGAACCCCTCAATAGATCATCTTCAACCCCTAGGACAGCCCTTAGCAAGATCTCTTTCTCCATTGTAAAGAGATCTCAAGGGTTACCCTTGAATGAAATTGGAAAAGTGTGTGTGGGTATACTCTATGTCCAAAACCATATGCTAGCATCTCCCTAACCACTTTTTCTACATTTCATTTTGGTGAACTTGCATTTAGAACACTAAGTTTCTGATTTAGAGTGTATTTTCATCCTACATTTGGCTTGCATGAACATTGCATTAGGTTTTGCATTGATTAATTTACATCCTAGGGTTTCAAAATTTACATTAGTGAAAGCTCATATAGCTTGCATTTTTTCATTTAATTTCATTGAAAATTAGTCAAATTTTGCATTTGCATCTTAGATTTACATCAAAAAACATAAAAAACATAAAATTCGATTCAAAAATTATAGAAAAATTTCAAAACATCATCCTTGCGAGTCATTCACCACCTTGGGCGAATCAGTCCCTCTACATATTTTGCACTGCATTTTTTGGCATTTAAACTTCATTTTCTGAGTCTTTGTTTGTTGTTTCTACTTTTCTGTTTTAGTTTCCATAATTTTAGTTATAAGCATTTCATTGTTCTTAGCTTACATTGCATTCACTCGCATTTAGTAGCCTTTGTATGAGTGTTTGGTGTCCTATTGCTAATACTATAGTGAGACGAAGCTCGAGACTCATGTCATCCCACAATAGCACAATCGTTGTGGATCTTGGGTTATCTGGATCTTCCACTCCTAGTATTGACACTAGTACACTAGGCATGGACAACATCTTTAACAATTCCTTGCCTTCAAATAGCACCATGAATGCTGACACAAGAACCGACATCTCACAAGAAAACATCATTCAAATTCATGAGGATTTAGCAAACTTACAACATCAGATAAGCCTAGAAAACATTTCAACCACCACAATTCCTACCATAGAAAACATTCACTGCATGCTTGAAAGTGAAGATGGCCAAGACCTTGTGAAAAACATAGTTGAGATATTTCCAAAACATCTTCCCTCAACCACTAGTTCTTTGCCAACAAGCAATGTTACAAGCCAAGGAGGAACTCAAATTCCTCCTCCCACAACAATAGCCTCTATACCTACCTATACCACTCCTCAAGTCACAAAAACAATGCAACAAGTTAGTAATGTGATTCCTTCCCTGGGTATTCCTACTAGCATCTGTAGTTCCTATGTAGCATCTGTAGTTCCTATGTGGCATCTCAAGTTGTATCTCCTACCTTACCACCTATAAGCATTCCATTCACTTGTCCTACGAACACATACACCCCATCACCACTTTCAATTCCATCTCATAACACAAGTACTGATCTCTCATAACACAACTTTTCCAAATGGTTTCATCCCTTCAAAAAGAAGTTTCCACCATCAATCAAAATCAAAATGGTCCACCTACATATTATGTCAAAAGCAGTCCATTGTCCATGGAGATATTGCGAACACCGATGCCACAAGGTGTAAAGGTGCCTAGATTTGAGAAATATGGAGGGAATGGAGATCCTCCTAACCATGTCAATACCTACACTGCCTTATGTAGTGACTTTATTCTAGATGACAAACTTTTTGCAAAACTTTTCTCTATGTCCTTAAAAGACACCGTCTTGGAATGGTTTTCCTCCTTACCGAACAACTCAATTCGTTCATTCAATGAACTTGTTGAGGCATTTGTTAATCACTTCCAAGTGCACATTACTCCTATGTAATGACCTTGGCTGATTTGATGAGATGTAAGCAAAAAGTAGAAGAAAAGATAATTGACTATATCTCACGCTATGAATTGCTTTATTCCCAAATAGATGTCAAGGTTCCTGACCCTCACCTTCAAAAGATGTTCATAGAAAACTTACAAAGCAAAATCCAAGACAAGCTTACCATGATGAAATTCTCCTCCTTCATGCACCTATGTAACGTGCTCCGTGATTATCAAAATTTGATTAATAGTTGAGATACAAAATTTACTTCTAGTCGAACTGCAAAGTCCAAGCCTGCAAACCAAAACAATTCCCAACCATTTAGAAGATAAAACAAAGGGTTCTTTCAATTTAATCCCCTTCAGCCAACAACTCAAAATGTCAATAACTAAGTAGTTGTTGTTAAGGCCACTATATCCTTTAGCTATGTGGATACCAAAAGATAATTCACCCCCTTACCCGATACCCTTCATAACACAATGTCCCAACTTTTAGAACAAAAAATGATTACCTTGCCTCTCATCAAAACAATCGACCCTAATAATTCTTTAACCCCGAGCTTTAGATCAAATGCTTATTGTCAATATTACCTAAAAAATGGACATGACATGGAACATTGCAAGCGCCTTAAACATTTGGTGCAAAACCTCATTGATTCCGGCCATCTTTCCGTTGGAGGTGTTAGTAATCAAGGAAATAAGTCTATCGCCCCTCCTAACCAAAACTTACAAATTTTCACCAATGCCACGCCTAAACATAATATTTTATTTGTCAAAGCTAGCGAAACTAAAAAGAATAATGTGATGAATGTCTATACAGATGATGATAACAATGATTCCATTCAAAATTATCCTATAGACAATGATCCTACAGATGAGATGGTAGGAGTGATAGACGTCATCCCTCGTAAGGGCTGACCTAAAAATCCTCTTGACATTGCTTTCTCCTCTAAAGACATAATTAAACATATACCCGATGGTCCTCTTTACATAGCCGGCCGCATCTATGATAAGCCCACTAATGGGATACTCATAGATCTCGCCTATGGAAAGAATGTGATCACCGAGGAATTCTTAGTCTTGCATGAACTCTATCAAGACATATATGATAAACCGAAAGCATGGATCAAGACACATAATGCTTTTGCTTTCCCTACGATTGGATAGATCACCTTACCATTGCAAATAGGACCAAAAATATTAGATACATCATTCTGCATTATCCCACAGTCAGATTGATTTTGTGTGAAGCTAGGCTGCCCATGGCTTGTCATAGTGGCTTTAACCCTTTATCCTCAAAAGGTAACTTTTCCTTAGATTCCTTTTGGCCAAAACCTACAAAACCAATCAAACCACGCAAGGACTTGTTTTTCTTGTCTTATCAAAAGTTCAAGGCAAAGAAGATTGCCCAATTATCCCTCCGAAACATGTCCCCATCCACCAATGAGCCTACCATTCTTGATGAAACCATGCTTGAACCTCAACAATTCCCAAATGACAAAGACCAACCCAAGACAGAACCTTCACCCACATCCTACAAAAGACTAAGAGACAATGAAAACAATCCTGTCACACCTAAAATGAAAAAAGTTTACAAGGTCAAGGAGAAAGTGGTCGAACAACCCCTTGAGGCTTCTTCCGTTCCTCCCCATAGGGAAGAAAAGAAACCTATGGTTGATCAAATCACTCCTACACAATTGCAACTTGAAAACAAGACTAAAAGAAAAAAAGGTGCTAGAGAGCGTAGGCATAGACGTCGTGCTATTGCTCACAAGTTACATGAAGAATTAAAGAAAGAAAATCAAAATCCAAACTTGACTGAAGCAATGCATGATGACCCTCCTCCCCAGCCGAAACAAGACAATCCAATGCAACCTCGACAACAAGAGTTGAACTCTTCCAAAGAAATTATTATACGACCTCCTATTGTGATCAACTTAGATGATGATGACGAGGTTTCTAAAATTGATGAAGAGGTGTATAATGCATTGAATACATTGTTTTCCTCTTCCATGAGCTTAGATGACAAATCTCCTATAAAAAGTATTGAACCTGGTGCTTCTCCTAGTTTGACACTTGCTCTTGTCGCTTTGGCTAGTTTCCTACCTTTGGTATACAATGAACATGACAGAGAGGTGAATGACCTGCTCATAGGTTGACTCACTTGTGCCTTACTAGTCTTTTTGCATTTTCATTTTCTTTTGTGTGATTGCATGTGTGTGATGTGATCCCCCGTGATGTTCTATTTGATGTTCTCTCTCTCTTTGTCACATTCCTGTATTTGTATCTTCATTCCTCTCTATGTTGTAAATCTGTTACCTTTTCGCTTTTTATCTTTTTTCATTTTGTCTTGTGTTTTCCTTTTGAGGATGACACAAAGCATCAAGACATTCATGTCTCTTCCATGTTGACCCAAAAGCGTATCTTTCATCTTTTATCTTTTTCATTTTATCTTATGTTTTCCTTTTGGGGATGACGCAAGGCATTGAGACATTCATGTCTCTTCCATGTTGACTCAAAAGCTTTTCTTTCATCTTTTATCTTTCTCATTTTTCTTGTGTTTTCCTTTTTGGGATGACGTGAGGTGTCGAGACATTCATGTCCCTTGCATGTTGACCCGAAAGGCTTTCATTTTTTTTGTCATTATTTCAGTTCTATGTGTATTTGGGGAATGATGATAGTTCTGACTCTCTAAAAAAGAAGAAAAAAATTGTAGCAAGAACATACTGACCCCAAATCCATAGATCCCTTATGTGTTTGGTGTTTTCATTTTGGGGGAAACCCCTCTCTTTCCCTTTTCTCTTGCATGATGCATCTTTACTCAGGAACATATGACTTGGCATAGGGCTTTACAAGTTGGCTCTCATGTCAGCTTTATTGTTCGCATTTATCATTTTCTACTTTAAAGTAATTTTTCACAGTATGGTGTTTAGTAATTCCTTTAAAGTGGGGGCATACATTGGCATTATTCTTTTGAATTTTCCTTTTTCTTGGTTCTTGGTGCAGTTTTCTTACTTCATACGATGCGTTTTCCGCTTTGTGGATGACATTGGGTGTGATGTCCTTCATGAACATGATCTATCTTAGCATATTACATTCCTCTTAGTGGCTTGATGCAACACACTACATCCCCTAAGTTGCAAATTTTCTATTCTTTGATTGGTCCTCTCTTGGAGACATTAGGCACAATGTTCCCTAAGTTAAAGACCTCGCATGAACTAAGCAAGACTCTTTTGAACATTCTTTGCATTTTGCATTTTTACTTATATGGCCACCTTGCATAATACAACTTGCATGCCTGTGGAACCATCATGTTTGTTCATGAGCTCTAAGCATACAAAGTTTCACTTGTCTCATGAAACTCAAAAATCATTATTTGTGTGGTGCCTTATCAAAGTTATCAAGAGGTATAACTTTGGTATGGTTTGAGTGGGAAGCCTGACTGAGGTATGACTTTCCCCATAGCCACTTGTGTGTGTGTTTGAGTGCATACCAGCCACGAGTGTATGTTTCTCAGCTTTTTAGGCCTTCTCACCTGGCGGACAACTTGATGTTTCATCGCCTCATAGTGAGTATGCATTTTTCGGACAAACAACCTAGATTTGATCCACATCATGATGGACAAATGGTCAAATCTTGATCCGATCTTTTTTTTTTCTTTTTCCTCTCATCTTTTGCAGTGCATGCTTGTTCTTTTTTGTTGCTCTTTACCATTCTCGTGTGTGTTCCTTTGTGCTCATGCTGGTTTGTCGTAGGAAACTTGGTCCTAGGGGCTTTCCCACCCCCCTTGGTCATAGTTGTCCTATTATCGGCATTGGTGCATTTGAACCCCCCTTGATCGTTATAGCATTTGGTCTACTTTAGTGTGAGTTTGAAGCAAGTTCCTCCTCTCACTAAAGTGGGGGCTAGATGTAATGACGGAAAAATGCCCTCTTAACTTGGCCTTGATTTAATGTTGTAATATGCCTAACATATTCACATTAGGTCTTGGGCCCTTGTGAACTAAATGGATTTAAATGGTACCTTGCTTAAGTGTTGTGAAGTGTTGTAACTCACTTTCACACTTTTCTAAGGTCTTGTTAATGAATTACACCTAAATAACCTCTTTTTATCATTAATCTTGCCTTATTTCAAAGTGTTGTAAGACACTTTCACACTTTTCTAGGCTTATTATCAAGAATTGGGCTTTATTATGCTTTAATTGGCCCCATTTTGCATCCACAAGCCTTAATTATGTGTATTTTTTAGGATAATCCTGACAAAAGCATTTAAAACTCTAAAATCTTGAAAACCCACCTCAAATTCCTAAGGTGGGACTCATTCGCCATTTCGGGCGAATGAGTCCCCTTAGGTGGGACCCATTCACCTAGAGTGGTGAATAAGTCCCGTTTAACTTAAAAGCAAATTTAATTTAAATCTTTGGTGAGATTTTATTCTCCTAGATCCAATGTTGGCTTGTAGTGTTGTAATTTCGGGAATTCTTGCATAACTGAGTATAAATTCAAGGTCTTTTCACTCATTTCATCCTAACAAGCAATCAAGTAACACCTAGCATTCAAGAGAGTGCACAAGAGCATTCAAAAGTGCTCAAGGGCAGATTATCAAGCATATTAGAGTATTCTTCAAGCATCATTCATCATGTTAAAGACTTCTTGCATCTTGTTTGTTATTGTGCTAATAATTGTGGTGTAGGGTTTTGTAATTCAAGTAAGCATTACATTCAAGATCTATCTCCTTCAAGCTAGTGCCAAGCACACCATCCATTGCAGCCATTACAAGAATAATTGTAGCATCTTATTGCTAGGGTTTGCTGATTTGTAGCATTGTTATTTGTCCATTCATCATTCTCCTTTCATATTTGCTTTCATTTCAAGGTTTAATTACCAACAAGGGGTTTGACCAAGGCAAACCCCTATTCATTAACCGCACAACAATTTTTCCTCCTTTTCATTTGTGATTTGCAGGGCTAGGTTGTAGATTTCACAAGGAGCAAGGTTGGAGAAGTGTTGTAAGTCATTCAAAGTTGTCAAGAGTGCCATCAAGCAGTGAAGAGTCTTGAAGATCATCTACAGGTCACAAACTGCTGTTCTAGATCCAAGAACACATCAGGAAGATTAGAGCAGGTTGAGAGGCATAGGATCAGATTCAGAACTTCCAGAAAAGTAGAAGTGGACTGATTTTCTGCTATTGTTGAATGGGTCGCACTATATAGGACTGACAGATATTTTTACAGATCTGGATACCCTTTTGGCTAAAACCTGCTCCAATGCATTTTCCTATACACTGGATTGATTCACCCAGCTTGGCGAATGTGTCCCAGTCATCTTTGACAGTAGAATTTCTAGCATTGTAGACCTTCACTTAGCCACTTTCTGGATTCTTAGGTGCACACTTTTAGTTTTATCATTTTTTATGTTATTTCAAGCAATTTCTAGGTCATTTAGTATTGTTTCGCATACAATTAGGTCTTTACATTTCATTGTCTTTTCCAAGTTTAAACTTGGTGGTGAACCCCTCAATAGATCATCTTCAACCCCTAGGACAACCCTTAGTAAGATCTCTTTCTCCATTGCAAAGAGATCTCAAGGGTTACCCTTGAATGAAATTGGAAAAGTGTGTGTGGGTATTCTCTATGTCCAAAACCATATGCTAGCATCTCCCTAACCACTTTTTCAACATTTCAAATGTATATATATATATATATACAACTCTATCTCATGTCCTTGATTTCTTCTCTAAGTTCTTAAAAAATGCATCTAGAATGTTTGTTATGTTTTGATTCTAGGTTACCGAATCGCCTAGGTTTGCCGAGCAATTCCCGTTTGGAATCGTTTCGGGTACGGATTCGGAATCGAATCACTATAGAATCACACAGGAATCGATTTTTGCTCTGTGGGTTCGATTCCAAAATTTGAAAAGCGATTCCCGACGATTCCCGACGTTTTTCAGATGACATGGCGACTCGAACACGTTTTTTGACCTTTTTTATATCCGCCAGTTGACTTTTCCCTCGATTTCTACGAATTTTAGGGCGAAACACTTGAAAAAAATGCAGATTTTGACGTGTATTTGCAAACTCGAATTTTCGTTGGATATTTTTTGTGACTACCAGAAATGCGAAAGAGGTTTGACGGCATACCAAAACGCACAGAGAAACCATGCAGGTACGGGCATAGAGAAACACACAGGCACGGGCATAGAGAAACCACGTAGGCACGGGCATACAGAAACACAGGCGCGGCGCGGATACAGGAGAACCAGAAAACACAACCAGAGAAGCGCGCGACCAGGTAGGGCTTAGATTTTTAACATTTATTTATTTATTTATTTTTTATTTTTCTGGATTGTTTTAAAAAACGAAAAAATTCAAAACCTTTTAAAAATTAAAATAAATATAGTTATAGTATAATTTTTAAAATATAAATTTATTATACTAATATATATAATTTTTAAAATATAATATTCATAATTTCATATATTATTTTTAAAATATATTATTCATATATAATTTTAAAAATATAATATTCATAAATCATAAATTATAATTATACGATTTAAAAAATTTATAATTATTTTATAAAATTAGAAATTATAATCTTAGATTTATGAAATTTAGATTTAAATTTTAGAACATTTATAATTTATATAATTTAAGATTTAAAAAAATTATAATTTATACAATTTAAATCTAAAAAATTTATAATTTATTGCTTAGCCTTAGATTTATCATTTATATATTTTCATAACAATTTTTAAATTTAAAATTTGTAATTGCAGGTTTAAAGATTGTTTTTATTTTCCAAATTTCATGGCAAACAGTTCAGCTTCTGTCGGCAATAGTAATCCCTCATTCAAGTTTGATCCAGCTTCAGCGCTATGGAGACATGTACAAATAGTAGAGCAAATTTAAGGTGGGGGGACTTGTGTTTGGATATTCCCTGGGTGTGAAAGGAAATACACTAGTTCTTATAGCGGGGTGAGATCGCATTTGTGTGGAGTTTCTAGAAAAGGAATTAGACCATGTCCATGAAAAAATAAAATACCTATAACACTTGAGAAACTAGCAGAATATATTGCGGAGCAAGAGGAAGCAGATGCAAGGGTTCAAAAAACAATGATGCCTCCAAGTACAGAAAAGGGCTCAACTATGCCATCTACTTCATCTCAGACACATATTGGTCGTCCTGTCACTGTAGTAGAAAGCCATCCCTTTTTTAGAGTAAATGAAGATGAAAATGCCAGTGAGAGTAGTGTTTCGAAGAGAGCAAAGGGACCATTGGAGAAGGCATTGAATAATGATGCAAGACAACTTGCTGACCAAGCCATTGGAAGATGCCTCTATGCAAATGGCATCTCTTTCAATGTTGTTCGATCACCTTATTGGCAAGACATGATAAGAAAAGCAAATGAAGCTCCAAAGGGGTACATAAGCCCAGGTTATGAGAAGGTGCGTACCACTATATTGTCAAAGGAGGTAAAACATATAGAAGATTCCTTATATCCCATCAAAGCCTCATGGCAAGAAACGGGTGTGTCTATTATTTCTGATGGATGGAAGGATGCAAGAAATAGACCATTGATTAATTTGATTGCAGTGTGCCCTAAAGGAGCAATGTTTCTAAAGGCTGTGGATTGTGAGGGGCAGGTCAAGGATGCACAATTTATTGCTGACATCCTTATACAGTGCATTAATGAAATGGGGCCTCAAAATGTTGTCCAAGCTGTAACGGACAATGCAAAGAATTGTAGAGCTGCTGGTATGATAGTTGAGTCACGATTTAGGCATATATTTTGGACACCTTGTGCTGTGCATTCCCTCAACCTCATGCTGCAAAAGTTGGGAACAAAAAAAGATTGGATCAAACAAATCTATGCTGAAGCTGAAGAGATCCAAATGTTCATAACAAATCACCACATGGCACAAGCTATCTTTTGATCATTCTCACGACTAGAGCTACTGAAGGTAACTCAAACTTCAAACATTGCATTTCCTTAATGTTATTTTTTAGTTCAATAATTTATTTAGAATACATACATATATATTGATTTTAATTATTTACTTTTTATTTTCAAATAGGTGGCTGAAACTAGATTTGCATCCAACACAATCGTCTTGAGACGACTTGTGAAGGTGCGAGAGGCGCTTGCTGCTATGGTCATTAGCCACTCATGGGCTATATGGAGGCAATCAAACAGTGAGAGAGCAGCAAATATAAAACATAAGATTCTAGATGACATTTGGTGGGATCAAGCGGAATATCTTCTTGCTTTCACCGAGCCCATTTTGAGCATGATACGCTTTACTGACATGGATAAGCCATGCATGGGGGAGGTTTATGATGGCATTGACACAATGCTTGAGAAGATGAAAAAAATCATATGTGAAAAAGAGCAAGATCCTGAAGAAACCTTTTTCAAAGAGGTGCATGCAATTTGTGTTGACCGGTGGAACAAAATGACCACCCCACTCCATCTTCTTGCCTTCTCATTGACACCCAAATTTTACAGCACCCAAGTCCTTGCTATGCCAAACAGATTGCCACCTTACCGTGATACAGAAGTCAACGATGGGTTTAGGAAAGCTCTTGTTAAACTCTTCCTTGATACTGAGATGGAAGATGTAGTTTCAAGTGAATTTGCTAGTTTTTGTGACTCTAATAATCAAAGTGCTGCTGCTATCCGTGACAAATATAACAAGGATGCTCACTCTTGGTGGTACCTCAATGGCTACAAGATGCCACACCTCCAAGTTCTTGCAATAAAAGTCTTATCTCAAGTAAGTTTTAACGTTTTAAGTTTTATCATTTAAAAATTTAAAACTAAAATGCATTATTTTCAAATTTGAAGTTTGATTTACAATTTTTTTAATTTAACAACTCTAATGAGAGCTCCCTTTGCTTCAATAGGTTGCTAGTTCTTCTTCAGTTGAGCGGAATTGGAGTACATACTCCTTCATCCACTCAGTCAAGCACAATCGATTGGCATCACACAAAGCAGAGGAGCTAGTTTATGTTCATTCCAACTTGCGCCTTATTAATCACAAAGAGGATGAGTACAAAGAAGGGGCAGCAAAGATGTGGGATGTAGAACCAGAGCGAGCTGACCTAGATCTTTCTTTGGCTACAATTGCACAATCTTCTTGAATTTTTGAGGAGTCAAGTAGTCAACATACTTTTAGTGCACGTGCTAATGTGGTTCCATCATCTAATGTTAATATTGATGATGATCTTAGTCTTGATGATGAGCCATTTGATGCAATTCGAAATTAGTGAATTGGTTACTATTTGTATTTTGTAAATGTTAAACAATGATTATCTATCATGACATTCAAGTTTGATCCTTTTGATATTGAAAACCGAATTTAAATTAGTATATTATGTTTCAAAAATTGAAATTTGTCATGGTATTGTTTATCATATGTATTGGCATATGACATTCTAAACTTATTTTGTTTCTATGTTGCATATATATATATATATTTAAATATTTTATTATATTTTTGTACGAACGTACCCGATTCCGTACCCAAGCCCCCAAATTTTTTTGCCGTACCCACGTACCCATACCCGTGCCCGTACCCGATTCGACAACTTAGTTTTGATTAAAACCCACTCTCTCTCTCGAATTATTTGAGGAATTGAATAAATTTAATTCGAATATTATGGTATTCACATGATTCTAAATGAACACATTTCTATCCTACCCTAAGGGTAACAAAGAATTCAAGAGTAGAACATCATATATAGACACCACATTTTTGACAGATTTTTAGGACCATGTGAAGAACTAATGGATATAAGCTTCCAATTCAGCTATATACCATCTATAGATCTAGGAATGAATAAGTGAATACATCTTGTCATCATAAAATTAGTTCAGCTATATAGCAAGAGGACATACAAGCTCACACCATCTCTTGATGTTCTAGGATTGAGTATCAAAGGCATTTCAAATTTAGTAAACTATGTATGGCAAAAAGGAATGTATGAAGATAATATAAGGGGTACTCCAAACGAATGTAGAAGACAATAATCTTTGAAGATTATTAATAGAGTTTAAAGGTTATTTAATTACCTATGTAATTTATCTTCTACATGGAGTTACCTGAATTCATAGCTTGTTTCTCTTATTCTTAAATTTATATCTCTTGTTGTTTTACCTTTACGTTCTCTTCTCATGTCCCAAACTCTCCCTTTGCTTCACAAACTTTCTCTATCCTTTATGCTTTGATGACGTCCATACCTTGTTTTCTTCCAAAGTTAGCCTTATCCCATTTCCTCCTAAACAGGGAGGGCATTGGCATCAATAATGGAATTTGTCTTTAAAGATGCTAGTCAGATTTGTTTGAAAGTTTCTAAAGCCTTTTTAACGAAACTGCTTCATGAAATTCCTAAACACCATTATAGTCTATGAAACACCATTTTCCTAGAGCATTTTTTCTACCATCTATGCTCTCCCTCTTTCTCCTTCTCTGCAACTTTACTCATCTTCATTTACAGCTTCCAATCTTTTACCTCTACTCTATAAGCCCCAAGATGTCTCTATGCCTTACATTTGCATTGTAATCTTCCCTCCCTGTGCAGTTTCTTCCTTCCACGCTTTTGTTTCTCCTCTCTTCTCTCATGTGCTCCCTCCTCTCCTCATTTTTTTTCTTCCTAATACCAGTGAATGTTTTTTCTAGAGAAGGTGGTAGTGAGGATTTAAATAATAGCAGTTTCTCGCATCCTCTTCACGTGACTTGAAGTCTCTTCTTTTAGAAGAGGGAGGCCATATCTTGCAACCATTGCCACCATATCTAAGCCATTCTTCTTAAACGTATTTTGTCCCCCTATCTTAGAATGGAGGAAGTTGCATCCATTAATGTATGTTGACTTCACCCCATCTATTTCCCTATTCCCAAAGGTATTTTTAAATTTATTTAATTTTAATTATTTTCCCCTATCTACTCTGTCCAACTTGGATGTCACTAGTACAAGATGTGACATGTACTAACTTAGTGAGACCTCATTTAGTTGTTACAATGACAATATTATGTTGTAAGAAACCTTGATATGAAATTGTAAAGCCTAAATGCCACCATATTATATTATATAGCCTTCCAACATTATTTCACCTGTTTGTGATCAAACTTGTTAACATGAACTAACATTATCTAAATATTCTCTCCAACCTAGTAAGTATTTGTTGGTGAATAATACATAAAAGCTCCAATATTCTTCCACTTGATATTTATTACAAGAAAGTTCAAAACATAAATGAAGAATAGAATATGCATTGTAAAGGTATAAACCAATTTCATTGTTGCAATGTGATTAATAGGAGAATGGGTACTTTATGGCCGAGGTCATAGAACACCACTTTTCCCCAATTATCATTCAAATATTCCCTAGGATCCCAAATTGGATTGACTATCAACAAAAAGGTGAGTCAATTCTCAACAAGGAAGACCTATGGGGGGTTCTTTAGGCTTTGAAGGGTTCACCACCAAGCAAAAGCTTGGAAAAGACAACTTAACATTCAACTCACAAAACCTAGTAATGTAAGCCAAATGATGAGTGCAAATGAAAAAATTAAGTAACAGCAAGTTAGGATGTATGTACTTGGGAGGTCTGGAAATGTGATAAGGATTCTGGAAATAATTTTTTTTCTCAAAATAGGTTAGGGAGGACAAAGATGCCCTTATTGTTGTCTTAGTTGCATTGTTGTTTTTCAGGGAAATGAAGAATCTTCGGATGTCAAAACAAAATCTAAAAGAATCTCTGCAAAATACCCTCGGGAGGAAAAAGATGCCCTTACTGTCGACTTAGTCCCATCTTGAATTTATGAAATCTCTGAATGTGATCCCAAGGTTTAATGTCTGCACTTCCTTCTTCTCAGATCTCAGGTCCTGAAACTTCTAGATCTGGCCTGTAGGTGAGTTTCTATGAAGATGACAATTTTGCAATGCAACTTTGCAACTTTGCACTTCAAATGATCTTCAAGTCTTCAACATAAATCTGCAAACACAAACATGCAAGAGAGGGAAAAAACTTGTTGATTGTTAGTAAATGGGGGTTTTCCTTGGTCAAACCCATTATTGGTAATTAAACATTGGAATGAAATAGAATAATGGAGGGAAATGATAAATGAACAAAGTATTATATTGTAACTCACCAAACCCTTGTTATGAAATCTACAAACTTCTGTGAAATGGCTATCTTGAATGTAGATCTTGCATTGAAGTAGTGCTTGATAGATCTTGATTTGAATTGCTTGCTTGAATAAAAACCCTACATCACAAATTTGTTAGCTCAAAAACACACATGATGCAAGAAGATCTTTGATAGGATGCTTGAATCTTGATGATGGGTCCAAATGCTTGATGAATTGCTCTTGAATACTCTTGTGAACTCAATTGTGCTATTAGGAATGCTCATTCAACTTGCTTGGTAAGAAATGAGTTAAATAACCTTGTATTTATACTTATCTATGCTTAATATCCTAAAATTACACCACAACAAGCTGACATGTGAATTCATTAATTAAAGGAGGCTAAATCCTGCCAAGATTTTGTTGGGTGAAAATTATGTAATCAGCTTTTCGATAGATTACACAACTTGGACTTCAGCCACAGCTATGTGAGATGTGAATCTCTCCTCTCGTAAAGGGGAGGCGCCCTTCTTACTGCTAACAGAAGCGATAGTAAAACAAACAAGTAATTACAAAATGTACACAAAACTTACGGAGTGGGGGGGTGTGTTACATTCATCCTTCTCTCTTTTTCCAGAGAAGATGTTTACAATGCTTCACCATTGGGAGTTCACAATTCTTGATAACCTTAAACTAACAACTAGCAGTAATACCAATATCTCTATCTCGTCAAAGTGAAGCGTAGAGATACCAGAAGTGATTAATAATAAACAAATAAAGTAAAAAGGGAAAGCTCACGAAGGCACAAAGTCGTTTCGTAGCTTTTTCAATGTTGGATCTGTGCAGATGTACCGTTTGTCACGTTAGAAGCACAAAGTCTTCTTAGACGCAGCAATTCCTCGAACAACATGAACGATTACAAGCACAAAGTCTTGTAGATCATCCAACAAAAGTATCAAAGACCACGAACGATTACAAGCACAAAGTCTTGTAGATCCTTCGAAAAAAGTATCCAAAAGTATGAATAATTACAAGCACAAAGTCTTGTAGATCATTCAACAAAAGTATTCAAAAGTATGAATAATTACAACCACAAAGTCTTGTAGATCATTCAACCAAAACATGCAAGAGCATGAACGATTACAAGCACAAAGTCTTGTAGATCATTCAACCAAATGATAAATAAATACAAATACAATCTAAATAATAAATGTAACACAAAGTTTACATAAACTACTTAGAGTCCTTCAGATTCTTCAAGCTAATCACCACCAAATAAGATCAACTCACAAAAGTATCAAATCCAACGCAAAGTTTGGCTTGCAATCCTCTTCTTTATTAATCGAATTTCATTCACAAAGCATGAAGCATAAAGTTTCATAAATTTGCTTCAAAAAGGGCAGCACTTCGTTGCAAAACACTAAAGGATAATTTACAATGAAAATCCCTCACATTATATAGAAAGAGGGATGAGCAAAATAGGAAACGGATTGAGGAAATCAGGAAAGTTAGGTGAGCGATTTTAGGAGATCCCACCTAACTTTGACCAAAGTCAAAGTGTAATTTGTTTTCAAAATATTACATCTTCGAGCTTGGTGTAATTACAATTTACAAAAAGACATTTGAAAATGTCAAGAAATATTTACAAGATGCATAAAGGGATGCGCCGGAAATGTCTAACACTGGAGAACAGGAAGCTTCTTCATGTTTCTTTGCTTGGGCGCGGAGTCTTCATACTTCTTCCTGGTCTCCTGCATGAACCTTTTATTTGGAAGAACCAAGATCAAAGGACATCACCTTTGGGATCACTTGACGAGATCTGGAGAGAAACTGCAAGGATGGTGAATCAATAAGCGTTAGCAGAAAAAGCAGCATTGGGAAGTGTGAAACGAACAACGATGATGGGAAAGCATGGAGTGGATGACATGGCACGGAAAATGATGCGCAAAACGGAAGGAACAAGGTTTAGGAGTGAAGTGGTCCGAAATGAAGCTCAACTGGAAAGGATTGTAGAAAATTGGAAAAAGTGTAAGGGCGCCAAAATTCAGCGCCCTTACATTTTGGAGATTTTATTTTTGATGCAAGAGCGCTAAATTTTAGCGCTCTTACATCTCTCAGAGTTAGAATTTATTTTGACATATTCAGCATGTCAGGGCGCTAAAATTAAGCGCTTCTGCATCTTTGGCTTTTTTGGATAAAACAGATGTAGGGATGTATGGAAAGGCGCTTGGGGTTAGCAAAGTATTTTGTAACATGGAAAGCTTTGAAGACAATTTTTTCGTTTTCCTTTGGATAGAGCTGCAATTCGTTTCATCATCATTGCTAAAAACGTTCAAGAGATTTCTCAAAGAAACACTATTTCAAAACAAGAGATTTCTCAAAGTGATTGTGTAAAGACGTGATTGCAAGGCGACAAAGAAGGAAGCCAACATAAAAACGTTGGGGAGAAAAACAAGAAGAATACGTTGAAAACAAAACGCAAAAGTTACTTTGCGCAAGGGTAAGAGGAGAAAACCACGTAGAAAACGTCATGAAAGGATTCAAGCAATGAATGCGAAGGAAGGGAAAGAAAAACGCGAATGGGGAAGAAGAAAACGCGTGGGGAGAAAAATGTAGGATAAAACACATGCAAATCTAAAACATAAACAAAAATGAATGGAGAAGAATAAAGAGGAAACGACTTACCCAGATGAAACGCAAGGATTGCTGGAGGAAGGATGCAAAATCCTCAAAAACGTGATTTGTAGTTTGAAAAGCACTTCGCCCAACAAGAAGAAAAGAAAGCAAAAGATCATAACAATGAAAATGGCAAATTAAAACACTTTTAAGCAAAAGAGAAAATCAAAAACCTAACTCAAGTCGAGCAATAAATTTAGGCACGAAAAGTGGCACGATTGACGAAAAACGCGAAATTCATGAAGAAACGTGCCAGGGCCAAGAAAAAGTTTAAGTGTCAGGAAAAAGTGTAATGGCGCTAAAATTTAGCGCTATTACATTTTTAGAAAAATCATTTCATGCAGGGGCGCTAAAATTTAGCGCCCCTGCACTTTTTGTACTTAGCCAAATTTTGGCTTCAGGGCAGGAGCGCACTTTTTCAGTGCCACTTCATTTTTCGCAATTCGCTAAGTACGAATAGTGAGACTTCGCGAAGGAGCTCGTTTCGAAGGTCTTCGCGAGGCGAACATGAGGGGATGCTCGAATTGACTATTCGAGACTTTGGAAGGCATTTCGAGGTGGCTTGAAAATCACTTCGTTATGCATACTTGAACTTCACGAATCCTAGGAAATGGACAAGTTTCGTAGGGGGGTTATCCGTGGAATGAGCGCTGCTAGATTCCGTGATAACAGATTTGAAATTAAATCCCCAAAATAACTTGAGGGGGAGTAAGACACCATAGGTGGCGTCTTAGTCCTGAGGCTTAAAACTCAGGGTAGAGACTCCAAAAAGGGGCCCATTTAAGGTGCATTTGAAAAGAGGGTCACGAGACCTTTGGAGGATAAAGACACCCTACGTGGTGTCTTAGTCCCAATCCAAAAATCAGGAACACATAGCTAGAATCATTAAATTATCATTTCCCCTTTTATGTTTATTAGGATTAGCCATAAAAGATACAATTTATTAGGCTTGTGGATGCAAAATAGGACCAATTAAGACATAAATAATGATAAATAAAGCAAGGCAGGCCCAAACAAGTGTGAAAATACAAGGGTATGCATTTTCCTACATTACACAATGCAAATGAATAACTATACTTATAGGTTTTGTTAAAGAGTTCGTTTCATTCACATGAGTTTCAGTTTTCTGCATTTAAACCTTTTTACTCTATCATCTACCTTAAAAAGAATATTGTACATCTACATGTTTATTATAGGTAAGGTAAATTGTTCTCAACCAAATAAATTACACTTTGACTATCAAAGTTCAATACTTTCTTGTTCTATAACTAATTTTAGCCTAAAGTCTTTGTGATCACATTACTTCTCTGCAAACATGTGTTGTAGTCATATACTCTACTTTAATATTGGCTGATACAATTATTTGTTACCAATTACATATCTAATTGATTTCTTCTCCAAATAGATTGAAAAAAGCCTACCAATATTATTAGTACAATGATAGTACAAATAATTATTCAAAGCTCCTTTCAAGTACTTAAATAGTATTTTAGTACTAGTTCAATGTTCTCTCCCATGATTTGATATGGAGCTACTAAGAACTCCTAGTAGATGTGAAATTTTTATTTGTATAGACCATAGCGTATATCAAGCTTCCTATCACACTTGCATATGGAACATTGTACATGTCATTCATAAGTTTTTGAGACTTAGGATAATGTTCCAAACCTTTATTAGTATATATTGTTAAAGAGATGTTTACAGGCTTATTTTAATGCATGCTAAACCTATAGAAAATAACATATATAATTTCATCGATTTAACCATATATTCTTGTAAACCTATCTCTAGTGGTTTTCATACCTAGTATGTACTTGACAGCTTGTATATCCTTAATATTAAATTTTCTTAAATTACTGGGCCTTGAGCTCCTTAAGTATTACTTTATTATTTCCAATGATCAACATATTATAATATATAAAATAATAACTAATACTTGATCGCCTACTTATTTATAGCACACATAGTGATCAACTATACTCCTAGTAAAACCACTTGAATTACATATGTATCAAACTTTGGATATCACATGCACAATGACTACTTTAAGCCATAATGAGATATTTTCAATTTACAAGAGTACAAATTTGTTTTGAATAAAATTTCTTAACTAGATGATTGGATTGATACTGGTCCACAACAAAGATACAATTGGTTCTTTTGAAACTTCATTAATATAAAATTTGAAAGATAGATGGATAGTACTTCTAGATTTCTTGTCTAGTTTATTTAAATTTTCATTAGTCATATTTGTAGGCTTTAACAAAGAAGATACCACTACTCATGGATCTTTCTCCACCAAGAGGTATTCTAGTTTCAACTTCCATAAATTGAAATTCTAGCTATTGAACTCTTCAATTTTAGATATCAATGTGCTAATCATAAATTTAATGAAAATTACTTTACATTCTCATAGAATCTTTTAAAGGTCCCCATTCCAACTAGATATATTGATGAGGGCCACACCGCCTAGAACCCACATAAATCACAACAACAAATACCAACACAAAAGTTGCAAGACAGAAAAATGATTCACTTTCAATTATTTTCAGAAAATGAAATTACAGATTCAAAGCTTACATGCTACAGTCTCATGTTCTTGCTTTATTACAACAAAATCAACTCTGAAAAGAAAAATCTACTATTTGGGGCCACAATCTGCACTATTAGGGCCACCTTCTACAACCCCCACTTAACCCTTTTTATTTTCCCTAATAACTGCCCTAGAATGTTCTAGAAAGAACAAATTTCCCCTTTTTGTTTTGGCGCCAAAAGTCCTGCCGTTTGATTTCTGGCCTAGGAAGAAATTTTTATGAAATTCACTTTTTAGAGGACCAACTCACGGGTCCATAACTTTTGATGCGGGTGTTCGATTTGCTACTATTGCATATCGTTGGAAAGCTCTCGACGAGCTCTACAACATGTCAACCAATTGTAGGTCAGTCTGGCCACTTTGTGAGCTACTTTGGGGCGTCTAAAGTTTTATATATGTATTTGAAGCTGCATTGGAGAAATTTCTCGGGACAAAAACTTTAATTTATCCCAAATCGTGCAGGGTATTGAGGTGATTCTTTCGCGACAAGAAATATTTTTCAGCTCTGCTCCTTGGGGTAAATTTTCACGTCTATACGAGCCCGTTTAGGCCGACTTATTAAAAATAGTAACTGCCTGTTTTTCGCTATTTTTGACGCTTGACAGTCTTATACCCCTTAAGTGCCATTATGGGACTCAAAACAACTAAAAATAATAATTTTTTTTGGGTGATGCAAGATTTTCCTACATCGCTGGATGCTCCTGCATCAGATACCCAGGGTAATTTGAAAAGTGACATTGTCACTTCTCAAGAGTTAGAGGGAAACCAAGATAGTTAACCTCAGCTTAAAATAACCATGGTGAATCTTCAGCAGGCCTTCCTCTCCATTTCACCAAGTACTCTACATATTTCTTGATTCTTGTGCTTCTACCCACATAGCTATCCAAGATTTTTTCTATCTCTTCCTTCTCTGAAGTAGGTATTGGAATTTTTCACTGTTCTTTTATCGGCCCCTCTTCTATATCACCTTCATGATACTCAATTAAATTAGCAATGTTGAACACAAGAGAAATGTTTATTCCACTAGGCAACTCTACCTCATAAGCATTTCCTAAATCATGCTTCTTCAGGATCTTGTATGGTCCAAACTTCTTCATCTTTAACTTATATGTACCAACCAGAAACCTTTCCTTTCACAAATGAATTATGACTTCATCTCCTACGTGGAACTCCTTATACCTCCTTTTCTAATTTTCCTGAGCCTTGTATTGTGAGTTCATCTTATTGATATGTTTCTTCACCTCTTCATGCAAATTCTTCATGTGCTCATCAAAATCTTCAGCCTCACCACTACTCTTCTCCCCCTTATCCATCTTTCTCAGTTTAGAAGCAGTTCTTGGACTACTCCCACATACAATCTGGAATGTTGATTTACTAGTGCTCCTATTGACAGAATTTTTGTAAGAAAATTTTGCTTGTGGTATAATCAAATCCCATCCCTTGGGCTTATTTCCAACTAAGCATCTTAGCAGGTTGCCCAAACGCCTATTCACCACCTCTGTTTGTCCATTAGTCTATGGATGGTGTGCAGAACTGAACTTCAAATTTGTCTTCAATTTCTTCCATAATGTCCTCCAGAAGTAACCAACAAATTTGGTATCTCTGTCTGAAACTATACTCTTTGGTAGACCATGTAGTCTCACCACCTCTCTGAAAAACAACTCTAGAACATGAACAAAAACATTGGTCTTATGACACGGGATGAAATGTGCCATCTTTGAAAATCTATCCACCACCACAAATATGGAATCATGCCCTCTCTGTGTCCTTGGCAAGCCAAGAACAAAATCCATGCTAATATCTTCTCATGGCCTCTCACGTACAGGTAATGGCTAATACAATCCAGTATTCTGACTTGTTCCTTTCGCCATCTTACATACTCTGCAACTTTGTACAAACTTCTTCACATCTTGTTGTAACTGTGGCCAATAATAATTATCACTATCAAGAGCAATGGTCTTATCTTGACCAAAATGTGCAGCCAATCCTCCACTATGCTTCTCCTTGATTAGATTCTCTCTCATAGAACTCCTTGGAATGCATAATTGGCTTCCTCTAAACAACATCCCATCTTGGATTAACAAATCCAACCATTTCATCCTATCCAATGTAACAGGTTCCAAACAAGCTTTCCAAGCTTCTGCAAAGTCTAGATCTTTAGGATACAAACTCTTGAGTTCATTGAACCCAACAACCTCTATATTCATTTTTATCAACAAATTTTTCCTTCTCAAAACATCTGCAACCCTGTTTGACCTTCAACTTGTGTGCTTTAAAACAAAAGTATAACTCTGCAAAAACTCAACCCATTTTAAGTGCCTTAGACTCAACTTTCCTTGATTATTGAGATATTGCAAAGCCTGGCGATCAGTATATAAAACATTCTTTTGGCAACAAATAGTGTCTCCATTTCTTCAAAGCATGAACTATAGCATAAAACTCTTGATCATAGAGATAACATTTCTTCTTAGCATCATTTAACTTCTCACTAAAATAGGCAACAGGCTTACCTTCTTGACTCAAAACAGCTACTATGGCAGTGCCACTAGCATCACAATCTACCTGAAAGACCTTATTGAAATCTGGAAGTTCCAAAATAGGTTGCTCCATGACTTTCTTCTTCAACATATCAAAACTTTTGGCTGCTTCTATGGTCCACTTAAACTCTTTTCTATCCCTTCTCATTGCTTCAATTAGAGATGCACAAATACTACTGAAAAATCTTAATAAATTTTCTTTAAAAGCTTACTAGACCATGAAATGATCTTACCTCTATAACATTCCTCAGGGTAGGCCATTCAATGATAGCTCTCACCTTCTCTGGGTCCATTTTAAGACCCTCTTCAGAGACAACAAATCCCAGATACACAACCTCTCTCTTCACAAAACTACATTTCTTCAAATTAATCAACAGCTTCTCCTTTAGCTTCTCAAAAACTCTTCAGATATGCATCAAGTGCTCATTCATAAGCCACATAAATGTGCTTGGTGCATTGGTTAGCCCAAAAGGCATGACTAACCACTCGTACAAGCCCTCCTTGGTTTTAAAGGCTATCTTCCATTCATCTCCTTCTCTAATTCGGATTTGGTGATATCCGCTCTTCAAATCCATCTTCGTGAAGTACTTAGCTCCACTCAAACAATCCATAATGTCATGCTTTCTCGGTAAGGGAAATCTATACTTGATGGTGATCTTGTTGATGGCTCTAGAATCTGTACACATCTGCCATTCCCAATCCTTCTTTGGTGCTAGTACTGCAGGTACTGCAGATGGACTCAAACTCTCTCTGATCAATCCCTTCCGCAACAACAATTGCACTTGTATGTTAAACTCTTCACTCTTTGTTGGAGTCATACGATGAGCTGCCTTATTCAAAAAATTGGCTCCAGGAATCAGGTCCATCTGATGACTAATCTTATTTATGGGAGGCAAACCTTTAGGTACATTATCAAAAATAATAGCTTGAAACTCATTCAACAAATCTAAAACCTCTACAGGTACCTCAGTAGTATCTTCTTTATCAACTCTAGGGATCAATGCAAAACACATATGTTCATGCTTCATACCTTCTAGGAACTTTCTTCCATCAACCAAACAAATTCTTGTATTACTGCATACCTTTTCTTCTGCCTCTTTCAAGGGCTTCAACTTATGACGAACCCCATCCTTTGTCAAAGAATAGGTGTTGGCATGTCCATCATGTACTGCTCGCCGATCAAACTGCCACGGTTTGCCTAAAAAAATATGACAAACATCCATAGGCATAATATCACACAATACCTCATCATGGTAATTTCCAATATTGAACTTTACCAGACATTGTTCATTTACCAAGGCTTTATGGTCCTTCTGCAACCAAGCAATCCGGTATGGGTTTGGATGCATTCTTCTCTCCAACCGCAACATACTAACCATTTCTTCTGATACAAGGTTATCATTACTACCTCCATCAATAATAACATTGCAAACTTTACCTTCACACTTATATTTGGTGCGAAATAAATTCTTCCTTTGAGTTAGTTCTTTCTCTTCATTCACCAAGGATCTTCTGGTAACAAGAACCTCTCCTCTTTCTGCATCCTCAAAATGTGAAAAACTCAACATCTTCATCTACATGTGCAACTCGTGTATTACCCTCAGGTTTTCTATTTGTCCTTCCTTGATGTTGAGAATACTCATAGGCTCTATGTCCTTCTCCACACTAGAAACAAGTTCCACAGAAACCTCCTCTTCCTGGTCCTCGTCCAGATCTTCCTCTTCGTCTTTGGTCTCCATTATTCTGATCATGAGGACAGTAGGTGTTATCTCCTTTCTGGTTCTGGCTACTACTAGAGCCTTCACCCTTCTTTTAATCTTCATTTCGACCTCCATATGACCATCCACTGGTCTTTCCTCCACAACCTCCACCTCGTTGTTTTTTCTCAAACCTATTGTTCAATCATTCTTCAACCTTTAGAGAAAATTGATAAGCATCCTCAATGGTGGTCATTCTTACCAGTGTTAATTCTTCCTATATGCTTTGCTTCAACCCGTTAATATAACAAGCAACTTTCTCTTTATTCGCCTCAGAATGTCCTATCCGAATCAGGACCTTGTGAAATTCCTCTGTGTATTCTTTCACCGTCCTTGTCCCTTGCCTCAAGTTTTGCATCTTCTTGAGTAGCTCTAATTCGTAATCGACTAGAATAAATTGTTTCTTCAATTTTCACACCATTCTGTCCCATCTGGAAATTTTATCTTTCCCTTGTCTTCCTCTTTCTAACTGGACCTCTTTCCACCATATATTGGCATGACCTTTCAATTTTGTCTTTGGAAACCTCACTCTATGAGGATTGTCAATCTCCTCAAACTCAAAAAATTCCTCCATGTTATTGATCCAATCAATCAATTCTTCAAGATTCAGATTTCCACTAAAAGTTGAAACCTTCATTTTAGGTCTCTTCCCAATGCTTGAGATCACTCGCATCAATCTTCTTTCTCCAGGATCCATTGGATCCTACTCTTCCTCTTCCTTTTCCTCTTATGTTTCATCGTCACTGTCATCTCTGTCTCTTTGCACATCTCTTCTTCGAACCTCTTCTTGCAAGGTTTCTAATTGCCTTCTAAGGGCTCTAATTTCATCTCTAGGTGGATCTCTTCCTCCACCACCTTTGCCTCTACCTCTGCCATACTGGGCAAGTCTTGGAGGCATCTTGAACCTAACCCACACTCACGGGTCCTGTTACAACTGCCTCACATTTGGCGCTTTGTTACAGGCTCAAGAACTTTGGCTCTGATACCACTTGATGAGGGCCACACTACCCAAAACCCACATAAATCACAACAACATATACCAACACAAAAGATGCGAGACAAAAAAATGATTCATTTTCAATTATTTTCAGAAAATGAAATTACAGATTCAAAGCTTACATGCTACAACCTCATGGGCTTGCTTTATTACAACAAAATCAACTCTGAAAAGAAAATCTACTATTCGGAGCCACAATCTGCACTATCAGGGCCACCTTCTACAACCCCCACTTAACCCTTTTTATTTTTCCCAATAACTGCCCTAGAATGTTCTAGAAAGTTTAAATTTCTCCTTTTTGTTTTGGTGCCAAAAGTCTCGTCGTTTGATTTCTGGCCTAGGAAGAATTTTTTATGAAATTCACTTTTTAGAGGACCAACTTTATGGGGCCATAACTTTTGATATGAGTGTCTGATTTGCTATTATTGCATATTGTTGGAAATCTCTTAACGAGCTCTACAATGTGTGAACCACCGTAGATCGGTTTTGCCACTTTTTGAGTTATTTTGGGGCCTCTAAAGTTTTATATCTGAATTTGAAGCTGCATTGGAGAAATTTCTCAGGATGAAAACTTTAATTTCTCCCAAACTGTGCAGGGTATTGAGGTGATTCTTTCGTGATCTAAAATTTTTTTCAGCTCTGCTCCTTGGGGTAAATTTTTACGTCCATATGAGCCCATTGAGGCTGACTTACTAAAAATAGTAAGTGCTTTTTTTTTGCTATTTTTGACGTCTGAGAGTCTTATACCCCTTAAGTGCCATCATGGGACTCAAAACAACTAAAGAAAATACATAAAATATTTTTTTTTGGGTGATGCAAGATTGCCTTACACCGCTAGATGCACGTGCATCATATATATTTATGGCAGGAAAAGTGATTCCCTTCCTTCCATTAAACAAAACTTTCCAAAAAACTATTGAGGGTTTCGACACCAAACATGTATAACTATTACACTATGTGACTTGCCCTTGCATAATAACAAAGATCATATATAAAATATTGTGAATTTGATCTTAATATGGCTTATAATTTATCTGTACAAAAACTTAAAACTATGTGGTTAGAATAACAACTTTGTTGTTGTTATAATTCAATGGGAAAATATTGTGGGAATATATTAAATCATACACAATCCACATATACCTAAGACACATGGATTTGTGGAGAACTTTTTAAAATACTACCTATAGAAGAGAGTTAACAATTGTGTTAATTTATGAATAGAAAATTAAAATACGGCAAGTCTCCTTACATGTTACTCAATTTACAAACTTTAACATAAAGCCTAAGAACATAATTGACCACATCGTCTTATAATTAGGAACAACCTTTACATTAACCTATTCCATTTGTACCATAGATTAGATGCAACCTTGAGTTATTATTTGTAGAATCCCAACCAACTCAATACTCTAACTCATAGTTAAGAAAACTTTGACTCAATAGCAAATTTTTTGCCTCAAACTTTAGAATTAGTAAAATTCAGAAGAAAAACATAATTACACCAAAAAAAGAAACTAATAGATTTAGAGAACTTATAAATTTATTTTGATCATCAATTTGTCATAATTCAAAGATCACATTTCATATTATCCTTAATTCCAAAAAATGCATAGTTCTATGGAGCCTTGGAACAAGGGTGACCAAGGGCTTGGATTTGGGGTTGATCAGGGACGGTGACAAGCAAGGTTTTGGGAGTGGATCCCCTAGCAAAGTTGAGAGGTAATGGCTAAAGTGAGGTCAACTTTGTCATAATTTTATTACTATATTTTAATTTTTTATCATCAAATCATTATTTTTCACCTAATAATTATTCTTTATAGAACTAATGGTGAAACTAGATAATTTGACTGATTTAAATAATCAAGATTGTGCAGTTGAATGTAAGATGTTGAAATATCATCATTCTTAAATATTTTCAGATATTTTATTTTTAAACCCTTCTCTCATGGTTTTATGTCACTTGAATGAACTAAGAGGATTAAATATAAAAAATGGCAATTTATGGGGCTATGTTTATTTTTCTTGTAGTTGCAAATGCATGCCTTAAAAATGGTCACATTTTCATTAGAAACTTGTGAGTACTTGGTTAGGAATTTGTGTGCAAGTTATGTTGACTCAGTGTATCTATCAGAGAGATGTGCAAGTCAAGTTGAGCTTAGAGTTTCTACTGAATTTGTAATCTATGCTCTAATTACTTATAGAATACTAGCCATCACAAAATCATACCATAGCCATATCATAATATCAACTTTCTACATGTCACTCTAACATAAACTATCTAAATCAACAATCAAAAAATCTACAAAGATAATTTGGTAATGAATTAGTCAATGGTTGTTGACCAAACACGCCTAATTATGAAAATGTCTTCCTACAATACCACCAAGGCAGAATTATCTCTTATGATAATGAAGAACAAGTCATAATGAAGAATATTTTCAATAATATATGGTAATCTACATTATCTTCTATAACATCTACATATCATTTACTATCACCACATGCACTCTAATATATGCTATATGTGGAGTTGTGTTTCCATACATACTTTCACAATGTGGTAATCCTAACTTAAGGAACCTCATGGCAACAAAAGGTTATAAGATGCCTGTTGTCAAATTCCAAAGTCTAACATGCATCACATTTTATTACAAAAGTTTTTAAAATTAGTTTATTTCTTTGTAATCAAATTTGCTAACAAGAAATAATGGTCCCAAATATTTTCTTAGTCAGAATTTTTCTATGGGTGAATAACACATCGAAATTATGATATTTTAACAAAAAATATGAAAAATTTCTTTTTTTCATGACTTATATAACATACTAATTAATTTTATTAAAACTCTATTCTGATTCTAATTAATAATGGTTGTAGAAGATCTAGTGCCTTATTCTCTTACATGACTTTTGTTAGAATGTAAAACATTCTAATTTTTAAAAAAATCTCTTTTGATGTATTTTTGAAACAAATCTTGTTCAAATTGATGGCGATTTTCTAGAAAACTTGAGTGTCCACCTGTTGGGTATGCATGAAGCTCTCTCAAAAAATTAATTAAAGGAGTGAGTTTTTACAATAATAATTGATTTTTATACCATGAGTAACTTGAGGTCCATTCTTAGGTATACTCCATATTTTATCCCTCTTAAATACCTTATTATCTATTCTCCAATATTATCTTCCCCTACATTGATAGTTTTGACCCCAACAAAAAATATCATATATGTTCTCTTTCCACACATTATAATATTCATTTTAGAAAAATGATCACATATACATCCTAAATTATGCTTAATTAATCTCTCGAATGTAGGAATTGATTTGCATTGGCCACACTCTATATATTTTTGTTTCTACCTTGTCTATATAGACTCGTGAACAACTAATTTCCTTATATTGCTTATATGATCATTATCCCTGCTTGATAGGAATCCATTTAAACACATTAAAATACATGATTAAATGACCTCTTACATTTTCTTGTAATATTAATTGGCCTATAACACTATTAATGGGCTTACCAATAAATATACCAATTTTTTTGAACTATCATCAGAATAATTTAGAACTTTCCATAGAAAAATTATTATCTTATGGTGGTAATAATATCCTTCTATAAGTTATTCTAAGATTACCAAAAAATGAGTACTTCAAACAGCACAAAGTATGCAATGAGATTACAATTAGGTTCATATCATACCAAGCACTTGAGATGGGAAGCCTTAGCACAAGGATTCTAGAGAAACAAGAGACTCATGGGAGGAGCAAGATTTGTTAGATCTTCTAGCTCAAGACTTGGTTATATAGTCGGTGCCTATGCTTAAACCCTTAATGATAAAGTGACCTATATTGGAAAATATCTTCTTAATGACCTTGTAGTCACCTATGATAACTAAATTTTGATAGTCAATGGTCTAACTATAAATTGACGAGGTCACTAAGGACCTCATGAACATGCATGGGGAATTAGATATTCCAACATAGCTTTTAATCATACAGCTAATGCAATCCATAATTATTCAAGGGTTCTAACATCTTGAGAATTTGTGTGGACCACATCATTTCCTGACATGGTTGAACATCAAATGGTTCAACCATCTACTATATTTATAAGTGCTTGTGAGCATATAGGGAAGTATTCCTATCAGAAGATGCCATGGATTTTAATTAGCCAATGGCACATTACGAAGGGATTTTGAGATTAATGGTATTTAAGGAGTGAAAAATGTTGACATATTTCTCTTTGAATGTCTTTGTCCTAGGACTCAAAAGTTTATTAAAGAAAAAGGGAGAGGGCCTACCTAAGTTAACTTGGACTATTGAGTCCGATTGCACTACACTATTCTGACAACTACAAGGAAGTCCACATGTGATTGTATTGGTTTTTGGATAGGATATAGTTAGAATATTGGTGCATCAACAAAGGAACATCTCTTATTGGTTGTGAGAGATTTCCACATGGAAATATTGATGTTATTTTAAATATTATGTATGGGAAACTGACTAGAGCTGGGCTTGCCAATATTCCACATTAGACTCAGCTAACCAATGGCTCTTGAGATATTTTAATATAATCAAAGGTTCCCTAAGAGTTTGATGAACCATAGGATTAGACGAGGATTGGATGACTAGTTTACTCTAGCACTCATAACATGTATTAATAGTCTTTTTTATTATGTAGGCCATTGTAGGAAGCAAGATCATAAAACACTAATGGGGGCATGAAATATTTTTATGGGGCCATGGACCCTTGGCATGAGATTGCCAATGATGATGCATGGGTGTAAACCATCACTGGGAAGGATTGGAGAATTAGCCCAATATTTTTAATAGGTGATAAATTATTTAACGGATCTAATCAATTTTTTAGGTATGTATCCATGATTAGGATATTAAAACCCAACCATAATTCTTGCTTCATTCCTCTACAAAAATACGATTACGTCTTCACAAAAAATTTAAAATTATAAAGCCTTTATAATTAAGATCTAGCTATGATTTGGTTTAAGATACAATTCTTAAATCTAAATCTTGTTCCTAAAGTTTTAATACCTCATAGTAATGTTATCATTATATTTGAATATAAAAACAATAGTAATGAGGACTGACTATTCCAACATACAATGCACACTATACCATCTTGATATACGGTTAAATAGGAATTCATAAAGTCTTCTAGAGAGATCATATGAGTCCAAGAAATTTTTATAATAGATAGTGGTAAAATATTTAGTTGTCATTTTATAAATTAAATGTTAAAGGTTCTTAGATATCTCTCTAAGTCAAATAGTTATTTTCATGTGAATGTTAAGGCTCCAACACTAATTACATGACAATATTTAATTGATAAACTTAATATTTTCATTCTAAAGACCACCAATTGCTAATAACAAACAAGAATTTTAAGATCAGCCTTTTCAACCTCAATAAAGATGACCCTATAAAAATCTCTAGAAATATTTAAACTTCAATACCTAATTTCCACTCTTGACTATGATAATTGAAACAAGCTCAATCTAGGAATTCATTATGAATAATGCATACAACACAAAATATCATTATCAACCCTAAATTTAATAAATTAGACAAGGAGTTAGCGATTCACAATTTACATCATTGTGAGATCAAGACTGCTAAACTCCTAAGGCCAACCGGTGTGCAATTTACTTTTTTCGCTTAATCATACTCAATGTAGTTATTGCACTTCACATGGGTGTTGAAGAGGTGCATGGGAATGCGTTACATTTACCAAACCAACCTAGAATTCCTAAAGTTTAGTATCCAGCCATCGATGATGGCAATTGCCATATAGCACACTTGAGTGAATGGGGCATTCTACCATTCAACCATTACAAAACTAAACACATTAGCTTAACTATATATAAATTGATTTTATCTCTTCCTACTTAGACCATATTGGTCGATTAGGGTGATTTAATAAAATTCTCAAAATAAACATTTGTAATGATTTCATGGCAAGGGTTTATTTTATTTTTTATAATCCCCATGCCATAAAAAAATTATATCTTTGGTTAATTGGTTGTTTTTTTGGTCATGTAATTTTTTAAGTGATATGATATCTACCTAAGTATATGAACTTGCTAGCATTATTAACCCTCATTGCGTTATGCACGGGCTTGATTTAGCCTTGTTCTTGCAATGAATTTGTTCATGTTATTTAAGGCTCTTGATACTTGGTATTTTGAATAATGTCTATATGATCTAATTTTCTCTTGTTGGCTTGGTGATAAACTATCACTCATACACTTGGTGAGCCCTTCATATGAAAAAATATACTCCTCTTCAACTTTTTTGGCCCAATTACTTCATCGAATACTTGCATAAATTAAATATTTTCAAGACATCATTAATAGATGAAATTATTTTGATGCATTTAAATATCAATTCGAAAAGAAGAATACTAGACAATAAAAATGTTATATGTTCCCATCATATATCAACTTTGAGATTAAAATAATTAATCCTTGATTTATGACTGAAATGATTATAAGTTATCTTGAGAAATCGATAATATTAAAATCATTCTCCATTTTAAAGTTTAATACTTAACAAAATTTATGACATTAGTTATAAGGTCTATAGAACCCTATCTAATAAGTAGTCCCCACATGTGCTGTCACAAAGGGCATTACATCCAGTTAGTGAGATGCATTTATTGAATGATTACTCCAATTCTTCAAATTGTAGGAGTTGATCGTGAACTCCAAGGAGATGATAGCAAGCTGTCATAGCCCAAAATCACTTGCAAAACAAAAGATGTCCTTCCACAAAAGAATGTCAAGAGAAAAGCTTTCTTGATATTGATGCAATAATGTACAATGGTCAATAATTGAGCAATGACAATGCATCCCCTATGATTACAAATGTACAAGATCCCTTTCTTATGTAGGCAAGGTGAGAGATAGGATTAGAAAAGATTTGGATAAGTATCTTAATCCTATGACATGAGATAACTAATATTAAATGGCCCATGATATAATAAACAAATAACATAAGATAACATGAGGTCTAATGATAACTAATATTTAATGATAACTAAGATATCTTGAAAGATTATTCTAGGGATTTAAGTAAAATTAATATGTGAATAGGACCTACTAAGTAAACTAGTTAGGTAAAACACTTTATTCACACAAACACTCCACCTTAAGTGCAACCTAGGGAGAACCAAAAAAGTGCAAGAATGTAAATATGATGTAAAGAATGCATGGATGGGTCCTTGCTACTAGGCCATGTTAGGTAGACATTTATAAAATCTCTCACAAATGGAGTATAGGAAAAAAATCACATGGGAAAAAACCCATCTCGAAAAGAGAGGATGTAAGAAAACAATCATGTACAAATGATGGTGATGAAATGGAGGACTCAACATGACCCACCAGGGACTACATCCATCAAAATATCTAATTGATAGCCCCCCGTAAGAGGGAAAGAGAGACTATGTATCCCCAGTGCAATGTACAATATCTTGTAGAAATGGTGAGTGCTTGAAGAAAAATATGATCCAATGCTTATAAAAATATTCCTCTCCTTGGGAAGAAACAAAACCAAGTATAGATGTGGGAATGCTTCATATTTTGGAGAGTAATTGATAGGAAGAAGGATGAAGATATATGATGATGTCTCTGAAATTTGCTTATGCGTCACCATGTCCATGAAAGGTGATGCCACAATCAAATCAAGTACATGCCAATCAATAAAGAATGTGACAAACCATGATCAAATGGTAATTGATATTGGACAAGATTCAAAGACAAATATGATGTGACAAAAACTATGATGGGGTTGTCATAAAAGAGGAGAGATAGCACCTCAAGTGTGTCTTCTAAATCTACAATATGATACTTACAAAACAAATCAAATATATATTTCAAATGCTCATCCCACAAAGCTGAATCTAAAAGACTATGATGGTCTTGCTTAATAGTAATGATAGGAGCCTCAATAAATGATTTTGTATAAGGAATCAAAAAATGTGAAGGATCAACAACTATCTCTGAAGGAGAAGGAGAATCTAAAGAAACTTCATCATCCTCATCTGAAGATTCAAATGACTCCAAAGAATCCAACTCTTGAATAGTATCATAGTTAAATGGTATGTTGTTTGAAGTGTTGAACACTCGGGATACTGAAGGGGGGGGATCAGTATTCTATTAAACCATTCAAACATTAGTCATCCAATTATCAAGGAAAATTCAACTGATAAAAGCAAAGAAAACATGAAACATCCACAATATCAGATAACACATGAACACCAAGATATTTACGTGGAAAACCCAAAATGGGAAAAACCATAGTGAGGGTTAGCTCACAATATATTATATTCGGATATAGTATATTACAAAAATTCTCACTGTAGGTGGACTCACTGTCCACAGATAATAAGATAGAAGAAAGAAGGGGTGGCTTCACAGCCTATTTGAACTGTTACAATTGCTTCTACAGTATACTACATTATAGTTCCAATGAGGTACAATATCAAATTTCACACTGATCTGGATTGATGCTCTGCTCTGCTCAGAATTCACATAATTCACATAACTCTAATCACATTCGCATCATACACATGTAGGTAGTACACGATACATATCATCTATCACTCATCACTCACATATCATACTGAAATCAATCTACTATATATATCCACATCAAGTGTAAGATCAATTAGGTCGACCTAATTGGATGTAACACACAAAATTGAACTTGTCATCCTCAAATCATTTCATCTAGCCTTCGCGCCTTAATTTAGAATTCAAATTTTCTAAAATAGGTCAAGATGGATCTAATATAGGTCCTACATAAGATAAAATTACTTATTCGTCCTTTGCAAAACATCAAATGTGTTAGGTCGGCCCCAAATAAGACCTAAACATGAAAACCTTCATCTATTTACCCAATTCTCCATACATAGAGCTCAAAAAAAAATTCCATATGGAATTCCTACTCGACTAAAATTTGGAAGCTTATCATGAACATTGCAACATGAAATTTTCATTCGTAGTGGAGGGCGGAATCTCCCACACTGACATACTATACAGGAAAAGACTATGATAAGCTAGATGAAACATTGTCATTCATATCTTCTAGGATACTTCACCAAACAAAAAAAAATCTTAGATTTAGATGGATCTGATGTTTCCCAAGTTACTGTTAGAATCACAAAGTGATATCCCTATTTGTGGAGGAGTGCAAACCCAAAAATTAACGCATTGAACCACAATATTGGCAGGTTTGATACTTTGGTATATTTTTTTGTAGCTATACTTTCTGAACCAACTTCTCTTCTACAAATTTCATCAACAACACTTCTAAATCCGACTAGAGTGGTCCACAATAATGTTGAAATCAATGACAACACCGGATCATGCACTATGTACATACCATGTTCATGTTGCCAGACTACATCATCAATGACAATCTCCTAAATCTTCCAACATGAAGTATCAAGAGGTAAAAGACAATCTGAAATAGGATCATTTGGGAATAATTATGTATCAAAATCTCCATATATCTTGCAAATTTTAGTCTTAAGAGAATGAGGATACTAAAAATAAAGAATATCATGAAAGGTGTCAAAATCAACATCCATAGCAATCACTTCTAAGACATGATCCTTTTTCAATTCTAAGATTTTTTAACGTTAGTACTAGAGGGGGAACAAGACAATCAAAATGTGGCAACAAATCAAGCCAATAGAGAGTTTTATGATAACATATCTCTATTATTTATAGTTTCTTGTTTTCAATATGATCAAAGAAGGATGAAATGATAAACCCATAATGACCAACATAAATAAGCCTCAATAGCAAATAGAACTCCCAAATATGACATATATCGAGAATGAAACCTACAAAACCTCTCTAGGTGTGAAGATGTCCAACTAATTAGTTAGAATGTGATATTGATAACAATTGAATAAAATGTACTTGAGGCTAAATTTGGAAAAAGTTTATGGATAGGAAAAACAAGATCCTCAATACCTTTCCAATATTGCGAGAATCATAAAATTGGATAAACCAGAAAAGTGTTATGAGATCGAAGGTCCAATTAGAAGATCCGACTTCAAACAACAATAAAATGTACCAACATCAAAATATGGTAATAGGACGTACACTATTAGAAAGTAAATAGAACCAAATTTTCAATGATATCTCATTTGTGAAAATCCAATTCTTGGATCAAAAAATATGCCTCCTAGAAAAAGCTGCCTTATTAGGGCTTTAGAGGTAAAAAAATCTCCCCTTAGGGGCTAGTAGGTAGTTGCCCCATGCGACCAGGAACTAGTAGAGGTTGGGCTAAAGGTTGGCAGAAGTAATGGTTGTACACTTATCAATTTTAACATTTTTGTGCAACTAAAACTCAAAAAATAGAAAAAATATTAAAATCATATCTATTGTCACAAAATTGTACCTCAAGCTACATAGTGAATATTTTGGAAAATACTATAGATTAAATGCTCGTAGACCTATTGTATGTTATGGCCTTCTTTGGTGGTATCTCTCCTACTGCACTTATCCCAATTATTGGTTGTAATGCTTCTTTTGTTATGTGGTAGGGCTTATCTAGATAGTTGTACTCATTTTGAATTGTGTTCAATATTATTTTTAACCATCTTTCTTCACTATAAAAATCTAGAAAATCCTTCCACACATCTAGATTTTGTGTTTGAACTTGTTTATATTGTGAGAATAAATTAGTGCCCAATTGTATGAGTGTCTTCCTTAGCTCTTCAAACTTCATATGATCAATCTTTATAAATGACACATTAATGTAAAGTTGGACGTCTTTTATGTAATTAATATTTGTAGGTACTTTAGAAAAGGCCTCATCTGAATCAACCTCCATATCTTTATAGAAGAATTATTTATACTTCGGTTGTGGATTTTGTGAAATTTCCACAAGTGTAGGAGCGACCATTGTTCGTTGTAGTGTAGAAATAAATTAATGAGCTAGGGTTTTGTTTATGTAAGCTAGGGTTAGTGGGTGCTAGCTTATAAATGAATGAATGTGTAAGTGAGGATTAGCAAGTGTAGTGATATAGTTTTATTGAGTAATAATGGTGGGAAATGTATTTAGGGTGGTAGGTATAGTCATTCTTCTCATTCTTTTGTTACTATTAGTTGTCTACAACTCTATTTCATATTTAATGGTTAGTATCTACTATGATA
>VDFB02000015.1:214660397-214704922 GCA_007258455.2 Sequoia sempervirens | reverse complement strand
CCTAATTTGAAGAGCAGTTTATCTGTGCATAGCTGTCCGTTTTCAAATCCGCATTCCAGAGGTGAGAATTTAAACGCCAACATATTTCAAGTATGAAGGTGTTGTCAGCGATGTCAACTGGTTAACTGGTTTCCAATTGGTTGTGATTGTCACTAATGTCATCAATGATGATTATTGACTGTATATGTCGAAGATATTGAGAAAATTGTAATAAAGGAAGGTTGTAGGTATTCAGTGTTTGCTCTGGGTTTTGCTCCGGGATTTGCTGCTATGCTAGTATGGATTTGAGGTATTGTTCATGATTGTTGGAAGTTGTTATATCTAGTTTTTGGGTTTATGGATCATTGTATAGTGTGAGTTATGTTTACCAATTGTGAACTGTGTTTTTTTGTGTATCTGGTTGAGGTCCGGGAGAAATGTTGTTGCTCCAAATTTCTTCTTGTTCGAGTCTTATGACTTGTGGTTCTCAGGATAAGTTGTTGAGGTTGTGTTCAAGTTAATTTTTTTATCTGGAAATATTGGATCGTGTTAAGGTTCTGTGTGCTTATTGTTTGTGTTTTGCACGGGTATTGGCTGACCCTGTGTTAAACACTACTCACAACGTTTATGAAAGCATGTTGAAGTGTGTGTTTTTGTTGCTCTCATTCTTATTCCACCATAGATTTTTTTAGCGCAGACCTAATTTAAATTTGTAAATGCAAGTGGTGTGTGGCCAACTTTGGATGAGTTTCAAATTTGAAGACGGTATAAATACAGGTCGAGATGTTTGTGAAATTGGATGAATACAAACAAGATAGATGTAAGATAGATGCGAAACAATGTGTATGTGATGCGAGTTTGAGCAGATCAATACGAAATCTAATTATGAGTTTTCGGAAGCAGTGAGCTGAAGGTGTACTCTATTATTCAAGCATGTCTTCAAGTGTGTGAGTGAATTGTGGTAGAAATCTCAGTTGCATTGAGATTTTTTTCTCTCTGTAACAAATCTCTTCTATCTTCTTTGTAATTTTGTGGCAATGAGCCCTTTGGGTGGTTAACCCTTGTTGGACAGTGAGTCTTGTTTTAGACAGTAAGTCTTGTTTTGGCAGTGTTCCTTCTTTGCAAGTGAGCCTTTGTATTTAGTTTTGATATTCTCTATATTGTGAGCTAATCATCATCATCGTTTTTCACTTATTGGGTTTTCCACATAAATATGGTGTTATTGTGTATGTGATTTTTTTCAGTTTCTTCTTTTACACTTAATGATTAATCACATTAGCAGAATAAAGGATTTGTGAATGATAATTGATATAATCTTTGGTGGAAGTTCTTAAAGGTTAATTTTTTTACAACCGATTCATCTCCCCCTCTTAGTTATCTTGTTCAATAATTGGTATCAAAGCTTGGTTCCTTGGAGAAGAGCTTAACTACTTAAGGAAGGTCCGGGATGGCGAGCAAGATCACTATTGAGCGTCCTAGGTTCGATGAGACTAACTATGCCATGTGGAAAATAAAGATGGAAGGATATCTAGAGTACTATGGATATGATGTTGGGAATGCTTACAAGACTACTTGCACTTCTACAAATGGTCTGAGTACAAGCGATGAGATCAAGGCACATGAAGTGAACAACAAGGCGAAGTTTATTTTGAAGAATAGTCTTTCACATTCAGAGTTATTTAAAGTTTCAAATCTAAAGACTATGAAAGAGGTCTGGGATGAATTGTAAAAGATGCATGAAGGAGATGAAAGGGTCAAAGAAGCAAAGTTGCAAAATTTGGAGGCACAATTCAAGCTCTTGCAGATGTCTAAAGATGAGAACATTAAATCCTATGTATAGAGAGTGCATGAGCTAGTGGGTGGAATGCAAGGACTTGGTGCTACAGTGGACGAATCTAGGATTGTGAAGAAGATTCTCAGAACTCTCCCTAATGCGTATAGTGAAATGGTATCTACTATTGAGGAATATGTAGATTATAAGACATATACTAAAGATAAGTTGTTGGGTACTCTAACATCTTATGAAATAAGAAAGCCTAGCTTGAGAAATGGATTGAAGAAAGAAACTACTTTTAGGGCTACAAGAGTTGAAGATCCAGATGAAGAGAACTTTGATGATGTAGAAGCTAACTTTGTAAAAAGAATGAAAAAGGGCTTTGGTAAGTATGAAGGTGTAAAGACCCAATTAATTCTAACCCAAAGCACCACTATATTTTTTATTTTTTTTTGTGTTCATATATTCGTTTAAAAGTATACTTGGGAACTTCTATCCATACAGGATAGGTATATCATCTGTTCATGTGGAACATGAATTCACTTCATCTATTCATATGGAATAGGAATACATCTATTAATATAATTAGAATAGGCATCCACCTAAATGAGGCAGGCATCTATCATACGATAGGTATGTGCTCTGGCCAGAGTCTTGGACTCATCGGGATCATTCGGATCCTAAGTCACTTCCCTGATGACCACACTTTCTACTAAAAGTGTACCGAGGTCGTTGTCCTCAAAGGTATGTAAATTGTAATTCTAAACTTGAAACCCGCCTCGGAATTTGGCCTAAGGGCCTCAGGGAATCAAGCAATCCATGCGGGATTCTTCTGAGTATAGTTGTATATATTTTAGTTGATTATCTCTTATAACTGGTTATGTTATCTTTCTAACCCTAAACCCCGTTCCCAAACGCCTGAGTACTGGGAGCATCCTTCGTTTCCTAGACTGCCTACATACCCTGCTTCCAAACAAGATCAAGGCGTAAATTATGTAGTTTTGTTTTCTAGGCTATGTTTATGTGAATTGTTATAAAGCGGCTATGCAACCCTTTCTAGGGTTTAAATTATTTCCCCTAGACAGTTCCTCTGCAATTGCTACCCACGATGGGAAGCATGGATAATAAATGATCGTCTTGACCATTTATTGTTTATCTAATAACATTCATCTAACCCTACTCCCTAATGATGTTTGTCTCCTTGACCCGTTTAAATGATTTCCTAATAAATTATCCACATGATTATATCTTTGAGTTAAATTTACATTTGTACCATAGAAAATTCCTAAGTTTCGGTTTTCTAGGTTGTCACTAGCGGATTTGATTTATTTTCGCCTTATCTTTTTAGATAATCGATCCAAAGGGGATTCCCCTCCCTTTGGATTTTAATCAACCCATGTTCCTTATTTCTCCCCGGCGATTTATAGGGACGATGCCACAGACGCCATTATTGCAGCTATATTAGGCTACATATGCAGTAGCTCAAGCGCGACGACATTACCCGTAAACGTGAGCCAAAGGCATTGTTGATACCGAATGTTGTTGGTTTTGTTTTCCTTTCTTTCTTAGGGCTTCAAGCTATATCTAGCATAATTAAATCTTTATATAAAAAAAAGCTCATAAAAACTGACATACATAATGACATTAGCAATATTCATTATAGCATAACTCCCCAGGTATGAATTGTTCAAGAATAGCTTCAAATCTAAAAAAAATAGTTTAAGTACCATTGTTAGTAAAATAAGCATTTTGTATTAACCTTTCATTGAATAAAATTTGAACAATATCCATTCATAGGAAGTATTACCAAATAACCTACTAAAGTGAGTATTTTTAAAGTTAGTTACACATGATTCTACTTCCCTTTGGTAGTTTCTAACAATATCATTAAAGATATAAGTCATAGAGGTTTTCTAGTAAGGACACAAGTTCCAATAATAAGATAAAAATAAAGACTAAGCATTATTGAGAAGAGAATCAAATATTCAATCATAAATAAGTCAAATTAAGATCTTGAATGAGGTTGAACATACACTTAACTATGATAGTACATGAATTTTTCAATCAAATATTAAAGATGATTCAACCCATTCATAACATTTAAAGACAATCCCCTATTAATGACCCAAGATTTATTTGAAAGGTATTTATAAAAGTACATCAAGGTTATTATAAAAGAGATCAAGGTTTTAATAAATACATTATCATATTCAAACCATTGCCCACAACCTTTTATTCATAACTATATCATTTTTTTTTATCGATGTCATAAAGTATTCACTTTATATGTTCTACCTTTTCTTTTCACTAATCTCCAAAGAGTTCATAAATGATTTATTGCATGCCTCTTTAAATAACACAAATCCACTCAATTAATAATATTATAATAGTATGAAAAGAAAAACAAAGGGAAGGTTAGAATAATCATAGTGCATGGTATATGGGTAGGAGAGTCACCAAGGTTTTGACAACCTTAAATGGTTTATCTCCACTTAATACATTTTATATTGAGAAAATTTTAAAGAAAACAAATATAAAAGGAAAAGAACTTCAAATGAGCGATCTAGTTTATGAAGTTTGAGTAATGCGAGAAAAAAAAACCCAAGAAATTTATTTTATTGAGATCACCTCCCATTAGAAGATTTAAGGTAAATCTTCCCTCTAACTCTTAAAACCTTATTTGACAAGTGTCAACCTTGAACAGCACTTTCAAGCAACATAATGTTAATTATTTATTACAACTCATTCTTTAACTTTAAAACCCCTATCTATAATAGATTGCATTCAACAACCCGTAAGTATGACCCATTGAATATTCAAAAATGATTGAGTATCTTAATGGTTTACTATGTGGATAATCTAAGTATGATTCATTAAATTATTTATTAAGAATAAAGGATGGATTTAACTTAGAATCCCATACAATCATAACAATTATGTGCTATCCCTTTTAAAACCATCAATTAAGTTGACTTGTTCGTAGAGAAAGGGATGTGGGTATATCAATTTATTTAAAGAAAATTTGGGTAGATTTATGACCAGAGTATTTGAATACATATTGAGCTCAATTTTTATTTTGTAAATACAAATCTAGTGTTTGTATGGGTGTTCATTTATACACAATGTGGAAGAAGAATAAAACCCATGAGCTATTTGATCAATTGCCTCAAAGAAGTCATGGTCTCAATGAAAAGTTGTGCATAGGAAAAAGAAAAGCACATGAACTATCTGACAGAAGCCTAAAGGGAAGGTGTTATCATAGAATGCTCTAATTATAGGATTTATAGGGATTTGTTGAAAAGGCTTTAGAAAATTTCAAGCAAATACAATTGACAGGTGTAAAAACGAACTTCACAACATTTGTCAGCGTTCAACCTTCCTATGCCGAATTGGGTGCTTTGGACCAGACTTCGAGCTCCATGAAGAATGGATGGAAGGGGGTCTTGGGAGGTATTATCTCTATAAATTCTTTGATAGACATCTTTGCAAAAATGTGCACACAGAATAAGCTCGTGAGCTGGTTTGCAAGAAATTCAATATCAAATGCAAAGAGGCTTCGACGTCTGACTTGTGCAAGGACATGAAAGACTCCAGAACAGCTAATGACTCAGAGGATTGCATCAAGAAATCTCAAAGAGAGAACCCACGAGTTACAAGAATGATACAAGCAACTCAAAACAACATCACCAGTTTGGCAAGCATTTAAACTCTATCTCCACAATTATTTCATTTCCCTTTATAAAAATGGCGATCATGGATAGGCACTTACTTGGCTGTGTTGAATCTTGATTTAAATTTTTTCAGTCTGCAATGTAGACTCTGGAACCCCTCAATGTTGAATGCTTGTTTGTGCTGAATCTTGATTGAAATCTGCTCATTCTGCAATGTACACTCCTCTGGAACCTCTCAATGTTGAATTCTTGATCATCTATCCATTAAAGACAGAGAAGATACATAATCTAGGAGCGCTGCTGAACAAAGGCATGTCTACTAGATTTATAGATAAGTTGTAATAAATTCGCTGCAAATTGTAGTGGTGTGTTATCTCTGATATTTATTGTAGGCAGTTGAATTAAAACCCAACGCGAGAAATATGGATGGCATGAGGTGATCAAAAGTCAATATTGGGTGGTTGTAGATGGCGCAATGTGCCCTTGCCCGTGGGTCTGTGCTGACAGAAATTTAATTCACATGTCTACGCCTTTAATCCCATAGTTGGTGAATACGATTGTTTTCCATTCAAAGATCTTTATTATTATTTTTTCCTCGTCAATAGTTAATGTCTAGACCCAACTTGTAGAGGTTTTAGGAAACGTGGAGGTAATATCATTTCATGAATATAAAAACGTGATCATGCATTTACCTTTAGCATTGAAGTCTATCAAAAATATGCAGTTGAAAGGAGTCGTGGCAGAAGGTAAGTTACCTTTCAAATGCTTTAGTTGTGGAGGAATTGGTCACTATGGTTCTAGATCTCCGGAAAGAGCTAAGAAGAATAAACATAGATTAAGCAAAGAAAACAAAGGGAAGATGATTAAGAGAGCATATTATGTAAATGAAGATGCTGGTATTTTTGATGAAGAGTCTAATTATGGAGATTTTGAAGATAATGAATTCTTGTTCTTGGCTATAAAATATGAATCTACTCCTGCTAATACTGAAATACAGGTGAAGGAAAGTCCTTTGAAGAAAGGTGAAGATATTGTGATCTCTACCCTACATGCTAAACAAGAAAAGAACTACTGGGTTGTCGACAATGGATGTTCACATCACATGACTAGTGATAAGAGTAAGTTTGTTAAACTTGAAAAATGTGATGGAGTCTCAGTTAAATTTAGAGATGATATTGGTGCTAAGATTTTTGGGATAGGTTCAGTTAGTTTTGATGGCAAGCATAACACTGACGATGTCTAATATGTTAAGGATATAAGGAATAATCTCTTGAGTGTTGGATAGATGTGTAGTAGAGGATATAATTTTGTATTTGAGGATGAGAGATGTGAAATTAGGAAAGGATCCGGAACAGTGATTATTGTTGGTAAGAAGTTTGAAGGAAATATTTATCAACTAAAGGTTGTTGATGGACATTGCTTTATGACTCAGATTAATGATAGTTGGTTACGACATCAAAGAATGTGTCATATGAATTTTGATAATATGGCAAGAATCATTTAGTACAAGTTGTGAGAGATTTACTGAGGATTACAAAGCCTGTTAATGCTATTTGCAAGAATTGTTGGTTTGGAAAGTAAGTTAGAAACTGCTTTAGATTGAAGGAACAATCTACTACCAGACTACTAGATTTGATTCATACGAATCTCTGTGGTCCTACAAGAGTGAAAATTCTACAAGGTGACAAGTACTTTATGCTTTTGATTGATGATTACTCTAGATATACATGGGTTACTTTTTTAGAGAGAAATTTGATGCATTAGAAAGATTCAAGGCATTTAAAGCTATGGTTCAAAATATAGCAAATTTGAGAATAAAATTTTTGAGTTCAGATAGAGGTGGTGAATTCACCTCAAATGAGTTTAACATGTTTTGTGAAGTTCATGGAATAAAAAGATAGTTATCTTCTTCTCCTAGAACTCCTCAATAGAATGGAGTTGTTGAAAGAAAGAATAGAACGATTCAAGAAGTTTCTAGATCAATGATTACAAAGGAAGGTCTACTGGAATTTTACTGGAGAGAAGCTATTCACACTTCTATTTATGTGTTCAATCATGTTCAAGCAAGAGCCAACAGTACTAAGATCCCCTATGAGCTATGGTGTGGAAGAATTCCTACTGTCAAGTATTCCAAGGTATTTGGAAGCAAATGTTATATCAGAAGGGATGAAGAAAATCTAGGGAAGTTTGATGCTAAATGTGATGAAGGTATCTTCCTTGGATACTTTACTAGAAGCAAAGCTTACAAATGTTTCAACAAAAGAATGAGAAAGATTGTAGAGAGCACAAATGTCAAGGTTGATGAAGCATTGAAGAATTCAATTGAAGTTGATGGATATGTATCTGATGAACCTGATTGCACAAGACTAGAGGAAGTTGTGGAAGAACAGGAGAAGAAGAATGAAGAAGAAGAAGCTCCGGTGGTGTTCCCAAAGACACCTAAATATGTGCAGAAAAATCATTCAAAAATTCAAATCATTGGAGACAAGAGGAAAGGAGTTTTGACAAGAAGTAGAGTTGTTGCTGCTGGTGAAATAAATCTATGCTTACTTTCTAAAGTTGAACCAAAGACAGTGAGTGAAGCATGTAATGATAAGCATTGGATGAGATCAATGGAAGAAGAACTTATGTAGATTGAGAAGAATCAAACTTGGGAATTGGTCCCTAGACCGGAAAATAAAAACATAAGTGGATCAAAATGGGTATTCAAAAACATGTTGAATGAGAATGGAGAAGTGGTTAGAAATAAAGCAAGACTTATGTGTAAGGGTTACTCACAAGTAGAAGGTATATATTTTTAGGAAACCTTTGCTCCAATGGCAAGGATGAAAGCTTTCAGAATGTTTTTAACATTTGTTGCTCATAACAATTTTAAAGTTTATTAGATGGATGTTAAATCTGCATTTCTGAATGGTGAGTTAGAAGAAGAGGTCTACATGGAATAACCGAAAGGATTTTAGTTGTCAAATCAACCAGATATGGTTTGTAGATTAAAGAAGGCCCTATACGGAGTGAAACAAGTGTCTAGAGCTTGGTATGCAAGGTTAGACAAATATTTGATTCAAAAAAGTTTCAATAAAGGTACGACAGATAGTAATTTGTACTTCAACATTGAAAATGACAAGATCTTGATAGTGTTTGTATATATTGATGACATTGTCTTTGGAGGAAATGAAACAATGTGCAAGATGTTTGTTGAAGAGATGTAAAAGGAATTTGAGATGTCTATGTTTGGTGAGATGAATTTCTTTCTTGGGTTGCAAATTAATCAAACAAAGAAAGGCACTCTTATTTCACAGTCAAAGTATGTAAGAGAGATGTTGAAGAAGTTTGGGATGGATGGTTCCAAACCAATATGCACTTCTATAGTGACTGGTTGCAGATTGAGTAAAGATGATGATTCACCTAAGATTGATAAGAAAAAATACAGATCTATGATTGGAGGATTGCTATATTTAACTACTACTAGACTGGATATCATACATGCAGTTTATCTTGTGGCTAGATTCCAAGAAGATCCTAGAGAAACACATGCTACTTTAAGAGGATATTTAGATATTTGAATGGCACTCCGGATTATGGCTTATGGTATCTTAGGGATATTGATTTTACACTAATTGCTTATATAGATGCAAATTTGGTAGGTTGTGTTGACAATAGAAAAAGTAGAAATGGTGGTGCATTCTTTCTTGGTTGCAGATTGGTGTCATGGTTGAGTAAAAAGCAAGATTAAGTTTCCTTATCTACTGTAGAGGTTGAGTATATTGTTGCGTCACCTTGTTGTACACAAGTTTTGTGGATGAGACATACATTGAAAGATATTAAAGTAATGAATGATGATCCTATTTCTATCTTTTGTGATAATACAAGTGCAATTAACATTTTAAGGAATCCAGTGATGCACTCAAGGTAAAAGAATATATCAATAAGGTATCACTTTTTGAGAGAAAAAGTTGTGGAAAATGAAGGAAAGCTTGAGTATGTACCTACGAAAGATTAGGTTGCTAACATATTCACTAAGACTCTTCCTAAAGATACTTATGAGTATCTCCGAGAGAAGTTAGGGGTTATTTCCCCTCCTTTCTTGATCTAGATGCATATGGAGATGCATCAGTCCACTAGGTCTATGGATCAATCTTTCTTTTGGATTAATGTTTGGTGGCTACCTCTCAAGGGGAGTAGGTAGTGTCATGTGTTGTCATTGAAAGATTATTTTGTTCTTAATGTCAAATGGGAAATCAATGTAAAGCATCTTTTTCCTTTTCCATTGATGTCAAAGGGGGATAAATTAAAAGCATGAAAAATGTGCTTAGAGCTATTGTGTTGTTTTTGATGGTTTTTCACATCATGTGTTGCCATCAATGACAAAGGGGGAGATTGTTGCAAGTATGAAGGTGTTGTCATTGATGTCAACTAGTTAATTGGTTTTCAACTCATTGTTGTTGTCATTGATGTCATTGATTGTATAGGTCAAGGATATTGAGAAAATTGTAATAAAGGAAGGTTGCAGGTATTCAGTGTTTGCTCCGAGTTTTGCTCCGGGATTTGCTGCTATGCTAGTATGGATCTAAGGTATTGTTCATGATTGTTGGAAGTTACTATATCCAGTTTTTGGGTTTCTCGATCATTTTACAGTGCAATTTATGTTCACTAGTTGTGAACTGTGTTTTTTTGTGTATCTGGTTGAGGTCCAGGAGAAATGTTGCTCAAGATTTCTTCTTTTTTGAGTCTTATGACTTGCGGTACTCAAGATAAGTTGTTGAGGTTGTGTTCAAGTTAATTTTGTTATCTAGAAAGATTGGATCATGTTAAGGTTGTGTACTTAGTTGTTTATGTGTTTTTCATGGGTATTGGTTGACCTTGTGTTAAACACTAATCACAAAGTTTATGATAGTGTGTTGAAGCTTGTGTTTTGGTCGCCCTCATTCTAATTCCATCGAAGAATGTTTTGGCACCAACCTAATTTGAATTTGTAAATGCAAGTAGTGTGTGGTCGACTTTGGATGAGTTTCAAAGTTGAAGATGATGCAAATATAGGCTTAGATGTTTGTGAAATTGGGTGAATACGAGCAAGATAGATGCGAGATAAATGTGAAACAGTGTGTATGTTATGCGAGTTTGTGCAAATCAGTGCGAAATCTAATTGTGAGTTTTCGAAAGTAGTGAATTGAAGGTGTACTTTATCATTCAAGCATGTTTGCAACTATGTGAGTGAATTGTGGTGGAAATCTCCATTAAATTGAGATTATTTTCTCTCTGTAAGTCATATTCCAGACAGTAAGTCTTGTTTTGGCAGTGAGCCTTTGTATTTGGTTTTGAAATTCTCTATATTGTGAGCTAATCCTCACCATGGTTTTTTCCTTATTGGGTTTTCCACGTAAATCTGGTGTTATTATGTTTGTGATGTTTTTTAGTTTTTTCTTTTGCACTTAATGATTAATCACATTAGCAGAGTAAAGGATTTGTGAATGATAATTGATCTAATCTCTGGTGGAAGTTCTTAAAGTTTGAAATTTATTACAACTGATTCACCCCCCACTCTTAGTTGTCTTGTTCAACACCCTCAAACGTAATATTCTTTAAAAATTTCATGGTTCTCTAGGTGGGGGTCATTCAAGGTTTTTGAAGAGACATATGTTTGTAAGTAAATAATATATGATATCCATGTACCAATGATCATCTATAATTATGTCTATTGTATACTACTAGCAAACTAGTTGTTCATCAACTTTTGCTAAAGGATTAGAGAATCCATGACCTCTAAAAATCTTCACTTTCTAGATCAAATCCTTGTAAGACTTCCATCCACTTGCCTCATATTCCACCTTATTCATTTTTTATCAATATGTGCTTAACAACTTGATTAGGAACCATACCAAATATCTTAATTAAAATGTATTGTTCATTTTTTTTAGATCTCTTACTAGAAAAAACACTTGCTTCTCTATGTAAAACTACCTCACCTTTGTATTCTTAAAAGGAGAGATCATGAAGGCTATGGGACTTTCATCCCTTATTTGAGTCATGGTTGTTGAACACACAAAAGTATGAAGAGGGGGGTTGAATCAATACTTAATCAATTCTTCCCATTCATCAACAATTAATCAATTTAAGACATAACAAGTAGAAGAATAAAAATGCAAACAACCATAATACTAAACTTACATAGAAAACCCTACAAGGAAAAACCATGGTGAGCAAGTTGCTTGGATCTACTGTCAAAATCTAGCCTCACAAATAAAATAGATTTTACAATAGGTTTTCATAGTCGTTAACCAAATGAAGTTCACTACTCCCTGCTCAATACAACACTTACAACAGAGATTCACAACCTCAACATACAATTGGAATATATCAGTACATTTATTACCTTTGACTCACTACCTTTGGTACATAAATCTACTTCAACAATCTCTGTTGCCTACAACTCACTGCCTTAAGCAAACTTTCTCATTTACAAGCACACATTCTTCTTCATAGTCTCACATACATTCACTGCTAATCTCTCAAACTGATCTTTACCACATTTCATTATCAAAACATATTTTGTGGAAATCTATTGACACATTTTCTACACAAAAAATTCACAAAACACTCACACTTTCTCAAAATTATTTATTTTTTATTTATACCCTCTGCAACCTTGAAAAAGCTTTCTCCATGTCAGCTATAAAACATGTAATATGAGATATACAATAATTTCAATAAGTTGAATTCAAAACAATTTGTACTGAAATAAAATCTCATGTGGATCAAGCTAAAAGATATTTAAGATATATTCTTCATAGAACACATATTCAATATTAGCACACACATCTAAATTCTTGGCAGAAGCAACGCATTTTGTTAAGTCAACTCGGCAAGCAATAAAATTGGCAACCATCAAATCTAGGACAAGGTGGTACCAGAGAGACCAAGAAACTCTATGCAGATCATTGGAAAAAACTAATATGACTTGTAACAACACTTCGTTGCACTCCTTTTGTCATTTTTGAATAATTAATGCTGGCGCGAATATTTAGAGATTAAGATACCAACTTCAGGTAGACTACAGTACAAGAGAGGATTAGATATCAACTTGTGAACCATTTAGAGAGCCTAAAGAGATTCCATCATGTATTACATAACCTCTATACACAAATTTGAACCAATATATGTTGATGTAGATCATTTAGACACCAAAAGACCAACATACCAGGTTTTCGAAATATAGACAACACACTATCAACAATAGAAACACCGGTGGTGCATAAAACCAATTGAAACTTGAACTAAGCAAGCATACCACCTTTAGAAGCATAAATCCACAACCGCAAGGCAAAAAAATGTGATGCACTGAAGTGCAGAGACATTCAGTTCTTCTTTAACATTCATTCACTAGTACTTAACATATGCATGCTTTGATAACACCAGAACACTCTGCGGTAAGACTTATGCATAGAAACATGGGATATGCATACCTTACAGTTGTGTAGAGATATTCTTTGAACTACAAGAATAAATCTTCAATTGTTGATAAATACGGAGCAATTGATAGAGCTCTTTTGAAGCTAGCATCTTGCCTTATATAGTTTAGAACCTTATCAATCAAGGCAATTTGACATCCAACCATGAACTTCAAATGATAGTGTACAACAATGTACTAGTGACAATATTTTGACATCCAATCATGAACTTCAATGGATAAGACAGTATTATATCATTTTTGAATCCAACCAATAACTTTCCTACAACATAAGTGCATATGGTATCAACAAAGGTTGACATCAATGATAATACACTTATCTGCACATTTTCCAACAATCTCACCCTTTTTCATTGATGGAAACACGTACCAAATCTTCTATTTTCTCTCTCCCTTTGACATCAAATGCAAAGGGCAGGTGGTCTTCTAAAAACATATGGACTCCCCCTATCTGTATAATCTTTTATAGTTTACTCCCGCTTACTCCAAAAAGTCCTATATATACATATAATCTTGAACAATTATCTACTTTGCATATTTACACATCAAAATGTCACCAAAACAAACTCAACTCTAACTTGATGGAAAAATGTTCTTGTAGATTGACTTCAGTTGAGTCAAGGAGCTATCCCATTGATTTTTTGTAGAAGTTGTGATCTACATTTGACTCACTAGATGAGCATGAATTTCTTTTGCCTCTTCCAAGGAGGATGGTGTAGTGTAGAAAAAAGTAAACCTTTTCACACTTAGTTTGGGAATAATTGATATAAAATTAACCTAACAATGCCTTGAATTAGTGTTGTAATGTGTTGTACACATTTATGTTGAATTTAGGGCCCTTTTAAACAAAATGTACTTAAATTGTACCTTATTTAGGGTGTTGTAAAGTGTTGTATTACACTTTCACACTTATCTAGGGTTTCATTAATTAATTATGGTTAATTGAACTTAATTGGCCCCTTTAATTCAAATTTAAGCCTTATTAATGATACCTTCTGAAGGATCTATCCTAACACCCAATAATGATATTGCATGACATTTAATTTGACAAACTTAAGGTCCTAGAAAACAGTGCTAGGATCCATTCGCCTTTAGTGGTGAATGGGTCTTATCCACATAGCACACCCCTTTCTTTGCTTTTTTGAGGTGGGTTTTTGATGTTATTTCATCCCCCCAAAGCATGGTCCTAGAAACTTGTTCTAGGACCCATTCGCCTTAAGTGGTGAATGGGTCTAGGACAACCCTTTTTGAATTTAATTGTGATAGGATCATAATGATTTTCAATCCTAGATCTGGTGTCAACTTGAATTATTTGAATTTCGAGGTTAATCTCTAGATTTAGTATAAATATGGGGTTAATTCACATAGTTTCATCTAATACTTTCAAGAGAGCATGCTAATAATTTACAAGATCATTATAGAGCATTTCAAAGACATTCAAAGGTAGATTAGTGAAGTTTTATTGCAACAATTCAAGGTCATATCATCATGTCAAAGGCATAGTGCATTCAAGCATGTTGTTGAGCTAAGATTGTTGATGTAGCATTGAGGATCTACTTGCAAGAATTGTTTCACATCTAATTTGAGATCAAGATCTACATTATTCATGGCCACTCCATGTTAGTTTGTAGATTTACATTCCAAGACAACTTCCAAGGTATCAACATTTCATTGTTTCAAGTTTCATGCTTCAATTTCATTATTTCATCATTTGGTTTAATTACGTAAAAGGGGTTTGACTTAGGAAAACCCCTATTCACTAACAATCAACAAGTTTTTCTCCTCTTTAATGTGTGTTTGCAAATTTACAGGTTGAAGATCAAGTGGAAAACGAGTTTGAAGCAAAATTGTCAAAGTTGTCAATGTTGCAAGAATGAATGTGTTGCCATTGATGTCAAATAGTCAATCATTATCAACTGGTTGTTGTTGTCATTGATGTACTAGATGTAGGTTATTGGCTGAATATGTTGACGTTATTGAGAAAATTGTAATGAAGAAAGGTTGCAGGTGTTTAGTGGTCACTTCGAGTTTTGCTCTAGGATTTGCTTCTATGTTTGTGTGGTTCAGATATGTTGATCATGGTTGTTAGAGGCTGCTATATTCAGATTTTTGGCTTCTGATTCATTGTATAGTGCGAGTTATGTATTGTGAACTATGGTTTTTTGTGCTTCTGGCTAAGGTTTGGGAGAAATTTTGTTGGTCTGAATTTCCTTTTGGTTAAGTCTTTTGACTTGCGGTTTTAGAGTTAAGTTTTTATGATTGTGTTGAAGATAAACTTGGTGTGTGGAAGGATTTGATTGTGCTAAGGGTTGCGTGAGCTTAATTGTTTTGTGGTTTACACTGGTTTGGCCAACCTTGTGTTGAACACTACCTTCAAAGTTGATGAAGCATGTTGTGACCTACTTGGGTCCTCATCAAGTGTGTGTTTGGGTCGCCCTCATTCTAATTCCACCCTAGGATGTTTTGGTGCCTACCTAATTTGAATTTAATGATGGATGACCGACTTTGATATGTTTCAAAGTTGAAGATGGTATAAATACAGGATGAGTAAATTGTGAAATAGGTACAAAGAGATAAGTACAAAGAAATACAATAGATAGATGTGAAATATATGCAAATCCGTGTGTGTGTGTGATGCGATTGTGGTAGATCAGTGCGAAGTCTAAATTTTTAGTTTCTGGATGTAGTGAGCTGAAGGTGTAATCTATCACTCATGTGTGTCTGCAAGTGGTTGAGTAAATTATGGTGGAAATCTCTGTTAAATTGAGAACATATCTCTTCTATCTTCTTTGTATCTTTGTGGCAGTGAGCCCTCTGGGTGGTTAACCCTATTGGAAAGTGGGTCCTGATCCAAATAGTGAGTCCTTGTTTTGGTAGCGAGCCTTTTTCTGAGGCAGTGAGCCTTTGTAATCAGTTTTGATATTCTCTATAGTGTAAGTTATTCCTCACCGTGGTTTTTCCCTCATTGGGTTTTCCACATAAATCTGGTGTTACTGTGTTTGTGTGATGGTTTTCAGTTTCCGCACTTGCACTTAATGTTTAATCATTTTAGTAGAGTTAAAGATTTATGATTGATGTAAGTTCCGGTAAATTTTTTAAAAGGTTTAAATTTTCTACAACTGATTCACCACCCCCTCTCAGTTGTCTTGTTCAACAGTCATCTTACAAAGTTGTCATTCATATTGCAAGAACACAAAAAGAAGGCTACAAAATTTGCTACAGGTTTTTGGGAGCCGATAACCAGGGATCTGAGAGTGGAGGCATCAAGGAACATAACCCAGATCTCAGTTTTAGAAACCCTAACAGGGACCCATTCGCCACTAAAGGCGAATGAGTCCTTTGTGACCTAAAAAAAAGCTTCTTGTAGTAAGGTACACATCATTCTAACCTCTCAAAACATCCCTCATAGTTTCTATAACAGCTAGGGTTAGCTTTTGATTGTTATTTGCATCCTATCATACACAAAATCACATGTTTTAGGGTGAGAATTAGTGGTCTATCATTTTGATCAAATCATTTTGATAAACCCTATTCTATTTTCTTTCCCCCACCTTAAATGTTTTTGCGAACCTGACCTATTAAACATTGTAATAATTAATTATGTAATGCCCCCGCCACGCAACCCTAGGGAAAGTGCAAACTACAACCAATTTCACTACAATTTTTTTTTTTTAAAACATTAACAAGAATGATAACAACACAATGCCAACCATCCCCTAAGGTTGCGAGACGAAGATTAAATAATTCACAATTAAATCAACATACATGAAATGAAATATAACAACATTCACTTAATCTAATGTAAGCACATACATTCCATTCATGAGATTACCATGTTGACCATGAGATTCATCTCGGTTCCAATACAAAAGTGCTATAATTACATTTACATCTCTCATTCCCAGAATGAGGTAAATCAATAACATAAATGTTTATTACAATTTCCACCTCGATAAAATGAGGGGTAATTAAAATACAAAAGCACTAGCATAAATGAAATCAGGGTAGCAACTGGAACCCCACGAGCTCTCCAACACAAAAGTCTCGCCCACAAGGATATGCCAACACAACGGAGTATGGTGCACGTTCCACCCAACCATGTGATACCCGAAGGCTCACCCCCCGTGCTAGGAGATAGTAACAAGGGTTTCAGATCAAGACCAACAACCTATAAACATGGCAACATGACTCAACTAGACAATGATAGGAACATAAGAACACATGACATAACGGTAACAATGCTTCCAGATTTAAATACATGAACACACCACGATTACGAACATAATGCTGACCTAGGAGAAGTGTCATCGCAATGTCGCATGGGATATCCTGGCAAGTCTTCCTAGGTCCCGGCCCCCATCTCGGGATATCCTGGTAACCTCTAACGACTCCCGGCCCCACATGCGAACCAATGCGGAATCAGTTATCTTTTGAAGGGACAAGATAACGATCTTGCCATTCCAGGCCTTCTCGTCTCATTCCAAGCCTATGCAAGCACTTGCGTCCATGAGCAAGGCAAAAATTAATCTTTTTAAATGTTTGAACCTCCTATGCTAATCAATTGGTTTAAGTTATCACTGAATTAACCAACTTACATTGAGATCTCCTAGCACCACTTTGTGTGCCGGCCCCCAATGCAAGCCACTTCTCTAGGACAACATGTGGAACTATGCCACCACAAAAAGGTACTCAAGTGCAACCTAGGGATAATGAATCCCTAAACATGACTTAAAGTCAACCTATCCCACCCAAGGTAGTCGGTTTAACTGGACACACTAAATGCACTTCCCACAATAACCCATGGTTGACCAATATAACAACAACCCCAAAACACATAACAAAGAGTCATATCTGGAAGGTTTACATAATATGGGCTAGATTGTTCCACACCAAGGAAAAGCATTTTCAGCATAATAAAGTAAACTACTTTAGGATTTTGTAAATCCAAACCACTCAATGTATTGGAGCATTACTTAATAGAATAAAGCATATTCTTTGCATATCAAAAAAAAAAGATCAAAACACGGTGAAAACCATCGTGACATTTAGTCTACTCTTTTACGCATAATGCACGTTTTCCCATAATAATTAAAATAATTCCTTTAACAAGTAAACCATTCATCTACAAAACAATTTTACGTATAATCTTAATCATATCTAAATAATGTCATATACATGGAAGATTAATCATATAATCATATTTAAATTTCATTACAAATCTTCATTTTTCTTTATTTATTTAATTTTTTTCTTTGTTTAAATTAATTAAAATATAACAAAAATTGACTTTTAAATAATAAAGTGAATAATCATTATTAAATCAAAATAAAAGCAAATATAATATAATATATTTATATATATTAAATGTATATTATATATATTATATTTAATATATAAATATAACATATATATAACATTTTAATATATACTTACATATTATTTAAAATATATATATAGTTGAATATATTAAAACCCATAAAGTAGGGTTTTAAAACCAAAAAAAAGAAACAACAAAAAAGACGGCCGCTCGGGAAGACGCGGCAGGGGAGACACAGGGTCTCCCTGCTGCCGCGCCTCCCTATGCTGGAGGGGGACGCTGCCAGTGAAGGCAGCGCCTGGCAGTGCCTCCCTTCATGGGAGTGGCGCCCAGGAGGCACCGCCGGCCCCGCCCCGGGGTTTCTCCCCAACGCGAAAACACACAGCAAAAAAAAAAAACAACGCCCTTAAAATAAACAACGGATTTCTGGGGGTTTTCTAAAAAAAAACACTGACCTGGTACGAAACAAAAAATATATATATATTTTTACCAGAATTTTATATAATAACCCTGCAACAACATATATGTAGAATTTGCATAACTTTGTATATATATATAACCAGGATATATATAAACATATATAATAAAAAAAAAAACACTGTCATAATCCTATGACTGTAATAAAATTATTATATATTTTTTTTTTGAAACAACACCCAGATTGGGCAAACCCCCAAATTTGAACAAACAACAAAACAAAAAAAAGAAATTCTTATTGAAGCTAACAGATTTAACACAATACTCTCAAAATTTCTTTCAAATTAAATAGGGATTTTCCCAACCAAGTTACATACAACCCAAATAGAATCCTTCCATTTTTGTTTCAAAATTCTCAAATTGTTTTCAACAAAAAAAACAACAAAATTTTCCAAACTCTTCCTTTTCAAATTGAATGATGAATCCATGATGGGTTTTGAACTTGCCAAGTTTGTTTTGTTATTTTTTTTCAAATCTGTTTTAAGCCCATTTCAAACAAAATTGTTTTAAATCAACAAAATTTCATGAAGTAGAGCAAGAAATCATGGCACCTTTTATTTTCTCCAAGCTTTTGAAGTGTTCTTCAATGGAGATTGCTCTTCCAAATTTCTCCACCACCAAGCTTTTTCCAAAATCCTCTTTCACAATTCTCCTCCAAGAAGTCTTCAAGTTTTTTTCCTCCTCTCTCCCCAATTTTCCAATTTTGAAACAAAAAAAAAGATCATTCAAAAAAAATCCATTCATTTTCCTTATGGCCTCCAAAAAAAAGGTCAAACCCCTAATTTGGTCACCCACCAAAGTTATTGTAAATTTAGATATTTTTTTTGATATTTCAATTTTTTTGAAAACCATAAAACAATCCTATTTTCCCTTTTCAAATGCATAAGCCCATTTAAAATTCTAATTCCATTTATTCCACCATGCAAGCTAAATAGATTTTATTACCCAAAATTTAATCCAACTAATGCATTTAAAATACCTCTTTTTTTTTTCTTTTTTTTCTTTTTAAATTTTATTTTCCTCCAAGAGGAATGCAACACACTACGAAATACAAATATATTTTCTTTTGTCTCATTATTTAATAGTGCTAACACCTTGGACTTAATTTACTTAATCTACAATAAATCTAATTCACGGTTAAGTTATTTATCAATTGCATTAAATCAACTAATAAATCAATGAGCACTCTATTATGCATTTTTGGCAATAAAATTAAATAAAGAAATGTCGTTTCACAAGGAAATTTAAATCCTGCATGTAAAGGGAGACAAGATGACAAGACCAACAACTTAGCCCAACTGACAACCCGACGACCCACTAGGCTAGGGTGATGTCACGACACAGAAACCCAAGCTACTATCTCCCAATCATCTCCATTGAATGAGGGACATGCTCAGACCTGTGAAGTCAGGTGGAGTCAATGTCCGGTACCTGCATCCTGCACACAACCCGAGTGTCGAACATGCATTCATATATATATATAAACATCAAAACACACCGTGAAGAGGAAGTCGCGGAAACACAGGGCACTCGCGTGCGAGTGATGTGATCCCGTCCCCTTCACCAATACAATATCGCTAACTGACATCTCTAATCATTAATTGCAAAAAAATCAAAACATAAAGCATCAATAATTCACATACATGATAATTTAATCCATAACCTGAAATAATAACATCATCTGATAAAAGTACCATCACATCAAAACATAATGTTTACATCGCTTAAAAATTAGTGATCAAAAGTAACCAAGTTTATAACCAACGTGCTAACAAAGTAAAATATACATAACGAACACTGTTCGATCAAAATAACAAAATGAAGGGGTGTTACAAATTATGGAAGTCTATTCTTGCATCCTAGGTTAGATCTTGCATTCATTTACATCTCACTTGCTTTGAATTGGATCTCATTTAAGGTTTCTTACTTTGCATTCAAACTTGCATCTCATTTAAGATGTAAGCATTGCATTGTTTTGTATTCTCTAAATTTGAAAAATACAAAAACAAATCAGTCATTTTGCATACCATTTAGATCTCATAAATTTGCATTTGAAAATCAAAACAACATTGCATTTCAATTTAGGTCTTTGCATTCACTATTTTATTACATTTTCACATTGCATTTTTAGAAAATATGAAACTGAAAGTTACTGTCTTAGACCTAGAATTGAAAGATATTGCAAAAAGCTTGAAAATCATTCAAAAATAGTTAAAAAAACCCTAATCAAGGACTCATTTGCCTTTATTGGATAATGAGTCCCTAATCAGGCTTGACGTAAACTTTTTAGCATTTGAAAATCATTGAAAAACACTTAGAAATTAGAAAAAACATTTCAAAAATACTTAACTGGGACCCATTCGCCCTTACTGGCGAATGAGTCCCTGATAGATCCTAATCTACATTTTTTGGAAATTGAAATCTCAGTTTTAGGCTTTTTTTTGCTGCTGTTACTTTCCTTTTTCAATTTTTTGATTTACTGTTTCATCAAATTCATTGCATATAGCTTAATTTTCTTTATTTAGTGCATTGTCAAAATTCAAAAATTGCGTTTACAACATTTCATTTTTAGTTTATTACATTGTGTAATAAGTAAATTACATTGTTTAGAATCTGAAAGTTGCATTTCATTCTAGGTCATTGCATTACCTCCTATTTTGGATTTGCACACTAAGTTTGTAAAACTTGTATGAGCTTTACAACTTGGTGTCCTATTAGCAATACTATTGTAAAACATAGTTTGAGGCTCATGTCATCCCGCAATATCTCACTCACCGTGGATCTTGGGTTTTCTAGCTCCCCTTCTAATAGTGTTGATAATCAACCCTCTATGGCTCATAGTTTACATACTCCATTTCCCATGACTTCACCTCCTACAACTATTGTGCTTAATGTTAACAACACCGTTCCTGCCATCATTGCTTTTACTCAAGCTTTGGGGTCTACTCAAAGCCAAGGTAGAATTCCAATTCCATCTTCTATAAAACCTATGTCCATTCCTACATACACTAGTACTCAACCTACCACAACCCTTCAACCAAACACAACAATCATACCCACTAGCACTGTGTACACTTCCTTAGGTATTCTCGTAAGAATTCCTTCTACCTTTGTGCATTCGAACACAATATCCCCTCAACCATCCAACCTCACCAACTTGCAATTCACTAGCCCTCCACATACATACACTACTCCACCTTATTACCTTCAAGCTTACAATCACAATGACCCTCTCCTTAACTCACTTTTGTAAACCATGACATCCCTCCAACAACAAGTTGCAATTTTACAACAAAACGAAAATAGTCATCCTTTGCAATACATCAAATCCAACCTACTATCCTTGGACATATTAAGAGCACAAATTCCATAAGGTATAAAAGTTCCCTGATTTGAGAAATATGGTGGGAAAGGAGATCCTATTAGCCATGTTTCTACTTTTACGGCCTTGTGTAGTGATTTCATTTTTGAGGGTAAACTTTTGGCTAAGCTATTCCCTAGGTTCTTGAAGGATATTGCTTTAGAGTGGTTCTCTTCTTTACTGAATAATTCAATCAGTTCATTCAATGAACTTGTTGATGCTTTTTACAACCACTTCCATATCCATATGGGTCCTAAGATGACCCTAGCTGATTTAATGACATGCAAACAAAAAAAGGATGAGAAAGTAACCGATTTCATAGCAAGATACCAAACACTTTATTCACAAGTAAACATTAAGATTCCTAACACCGACCTTCAATGAATGTTTATTGCCAACTTACAAAATAAACTCCAAAGCAAACTTGAAATGTTGAGATTTCCATCCTTTACACAATTATGTACAACCCTTTATGATTATCAAAATTCAACTTGCGGTCGTGATATGAAAAATCCCCCTATTGTCCTAAAAAATCTGAGTCTACAACTCAAAATAGTTATCAACCTTTCAAGAAGCGGAATAAGGGATTTTTACAACTAAATACCCTCAACCAAGTCAACAAAATAATAACTGAGTGGCTGCTATAAAAAAAACAAATTCTTTTAGGGATAAGGATAGAGAGTTCACTCCTCTACCCGATATCCTTCATAACATCATGCTACAGCTTATCAAAAAGAGCATGCTTACATTACCTCCTGTTAGAGAGCATGATCCTAGTATACCATTTCCCAAAGGTCTTTGATGAAATGTTTATTGCCACTATGACCAACAAAATGGACATGGTACATAATACTGTAAGCGTCTTAAACATCTTGTGCAAGACCTTATTGATTCTAATCATTTACAAATTGGAGGTGTGAATGATCAATGTAATAAGTCCATAGCCCCTCCTAACCAAAATTTACAATCTTTACAAATCCCATTCCTAAGTACACTATTTCATTTGTCAAATCTAGTGAAACGAAGAATGATGTGATGAATGTTGACATGGATGATAAAAACACGCAAGATATCAATGAAGAACAATTGATTAGAATGGTAGCATTTATTGAAGCTAGACCTCGTAAGGGCTCCACTAAAAATCCTCTTGATATTACTTTCTCACAAAATGACATACTTAAACATGCACTTGATGGTCCTCTTTACATTTCTGGCCGAATCAATGACAAGCCCACTAATGGGATATTAATTGATCTTGTTTATGGAGAGAATGTGATCATTGAAGAATTCCTATTTGTGCATGAACTATATCAAGATACATATGATAAACCAAAAGCATGGATAAAGATGCATAATGGTTTTGCTTCTCCTACGATGGGCTCAATAGATCTCCCTTTAAAAGTTGGACCGAAAATATTAACTATCTCATTCACCATCATCCCTCAATTAGGCCAATTTCGTGTGAAGTTAGGCTATCTATGGCTTTGCTCCATGAATGTGATTCCTTCGGTTATGCATAAATGTCTAAAGTTTCCATTTTGCAATGATATCTTACTATGCATCATAGTGGGTTTAATCCTGTGTCGGGTCCAGGGAACTTTTTATTAGATTTCTTTTGGCTTGAGCCTATGGAACCTATTAAGCCTCGTAAGGGCTTCTTTTTCAAATCATATCAAAAGTTCAAGGCAAAGAAAATAGCAGAATTATCCCTTTGAAACGTGCCTCAATCGATAACTGAACCACCTATCCTTGATGAAATAATGATTGAACCAAAATCCCTTCTGAACATCCAAGAACAACCTGTAGCAAAACCTCCTACCATTTCCTAGAAGAGACCGCAGATAATCAAAACAATCTTGTTGTCCCTCCTAGAGTTAAATAAGTTTACAAAGCTAAAGAGAAAGCGATTGAACAACCTCCTGTTGTTTCTTCCATTCCTCCCAAGGAAGAGAAGGAACATATGATTGATAAACCCACTCTTACACAAAGACGAATTGACAATAGATTGAAACAGAATAGAAGTGTTAGAGAGCATAGGTGTAGACATCGTGGTATTGCTTGTAGGTTACAAACAAAAGAAGACAAAAACATAGAAAATCAAAATCTGAAGTTACTGTTATCAACAGGAGTGCACCCGAATGCGAAAGCAAAGATGCTTTGCAATCCTGTGTAACATGGGAATACCTTCAGGTTGTGGGTACCCTATATGAAAGTAAACCTCCGGATTATAGGCCGGCTTCCTATAAGATATTTTGATGATTGTTTGTAACTTGGATGGAAAATAGAAGGAAATTTGAAATGAGTGCATAAACTAAACTTAAAATTGTGGGTGATGCACTTAATTGATAGAAACATGCAATTCTAACTCACAATAATTTTCAAAAAATCTATCCACACAAATCAATTTAGCAATTTGATCACAAAAGTGATTTTAAGGAAGGCTTGAATAAATTTCTTCTTTGGAGGAAAACTGGGTTCTCACAGCATGAAAAAAGAAGGATTATTTCAATACACAACCTAAGACCTGTGATTTTTACTGTCTTTTTAATGTATGCAAGTATAAATGAGACAATGATTTTAAAGGTTCTAATTTTAAAACACAGTAAAATCTCATCCAATCATTCATAAAAACAACATAATGATAAGGTAGATACTTGATTCAACTGAAATTAAAGGAACTCTTGCATAAAATGGCCAAAAAAGAACATGTAAAACCTATTGTTGTATATTAAACTGCCATAAAACTGAGTTACAAAATCTCTTCTCTTTCAAAATTCAATAGAGTAAAAGTCAAGAACCAAGGAAAAAAGACTGTCTTTTTCCTATATACAATAAAGGGCTTCAAAAAGCCAAGAGGAGATAACTGAAGTCAAAATATCTGAACTGCAAAGCTAATGTGAAACTGTAGTTATGTCTCACCATTTGCTCCATTTTTTCTTTGCATGATTTTAGGAAAAAGGGACTATTCGATTAAATTTTAAAGATAATCAATATGATTATTTTAATATTTATCATGTGAGCTCTTTTTTTTTTACATTGCATGGTAAATATTAAGGTAATAAAAAATTACCTTTAATATTTAATTGCATATTTTGTCTTATTTAAAATCATGCAAAATATACAAGCTAAGTGTTTTTCACTTCAAAATTAAATGATAATATTGAGACTTAACTCTCAAGTTCACCAATATGCATGATGAATCACCTTTTGTCGTGCAAGATTGAAAAACGTGCAAAAAATGCCTAAAAAATGGAGCAAACTGAGTGATTAAGTGTCCAAAACTCCCCTTGAATGATGTTCAACCCATGTGGGACCTCAAAACTAATGTAGAACTGCCCTTAAGGCCTTACAATCCTCCTAAAAAGGTGGATTTGTCTTTTTCCTTAGAAGTGGTGACAATTTCTCAAAAGATACAAACTGGGTCAGTTAGAAATTTAAAGGGTTTTTTCACCTCATTGTTTTATAAATTATATCCAAAAATCATAAAAACCAAGATCGTAGTTTTCAAGATATATGATTGAAAAACGCGACTACAATTCGTTGCGTCTTTTGAATCTGAGAGGGCAGCATGCTGGGCTCAACCCTTGTGGGAGCCCATTTTACACCACATGCTGAAATGTTGAACATGATGAACTAGCCATGAAACATGTACCTGTACCTGATAAATCTTTGAATGTCTAGTTTTCTTATTTGATTTGCTCAAATGTCAAAAAAATTTCTCACCCTAGTTTAATAACTGTCTGATAAAACTTTACTAATTTAGTTGGTAGCAAAAAATTAGTAACATTTATCGCAACCTCTTTAGGGTGTTTGCCTGCTAAACAAATAAGATTAGTTGCCTTGCTTATCCATTGGGCATGAAGTCCATCTTTTTGTCTTTTTCTGACTCAAAAACCTCTGTAACTCAGTTGTCGAAACTATCATCAGCAAACAAAACTGAAAGAAACTAGCATAACTCTGTTTAAGATAGAGCCAGAAAATTGTGCAACATCTACACTTTATTGAAAAACAAAACATTACTGAAATGAAGTGTGCCATGGGGCACTTTATTGAAAGAAAAACTTAAACTGAAACTACTCTACTATGTACATCTGCAAACTTTGTTCTTTAATAGCATTGCTTGAGGTGAATCCCGTTGACACGGATTGGCAACACCTCGTCATCCAGCTTTGAGAGCTTAAATGCATTATTCTATTTGCATTCTGTTATGATATATGGGCCATCCCACATGGCATCAAACTTTGTATGTTTGCTAGGTCTGTTCTTGAGCTCATCCCATTTGAATATTAAATCACCTTTGCTAAAAATTCTTGCTACTGCTTTTCTTTCAAAGGTCTTCTTTATCCGTGCATGGTGGATTTCAAGCTTCCTGAAAGCTTCTTTTCTGGTTTCCTCCAACTCCATTAATTGAGCAAGCCTGATTTGAATTGGCTCCTCAAGCAACTCAAGCTCCTTTATGTATTCCAAAATTGGCAACTCTATGGAAATAGGAAATTTGGCCTCTTTGCCATAAACCAAAACATAAGGTGAAAAATTTGTTGATCGTTTTGGTATAACTCTATCAGCCCTGTTGACGTGGTTTTTGAGCCTGCACCAACACAGAATAAAGTTTCCCAACGGATACCCTATCCTCTCTTGAACAAAGTATTCAGCATGCTAGGATTGCGAGTAAGATCATGCTTTCAACTCCAAGGTTCCGAATACTTAGAATACCCTCAGTTGGTTTGATGTGAGTTGCTGTGTTCTTACGAGGGGACTTACACAATTGTTCGACAGCTGACAATAGACAGTAGACTAAGGGCTTTCGTGTAATTCAAATGATTTGACAGGTGAGCACAAGTTTCCTAATCCTAACCGGAAATGAACTGAAATTAAATGGGTGTAGGGATAAGAATGTTCTAGTCTACTCTAAGGTGTGGGATATGGCGATCAATTCTCACAAGCTTCAACCAAGCTCCGTTTTGCCTCACTTCGGACAGCTTCCGCGGAACTGGTGCAATCTTCAGAGGAGTGACTCAAGATGTTCAGATCACGATTTAGCATGAGGACACCATCACAACGACGCATGCCAACATATAAACCATAATCGAAGTTAAGTTTCACAAAGTTCCAGTTGACCACGCAAGGCGAACCCACCGTCAGCGAGCCCGCTAGTGGTATGGACAAGCGAAGTCTTGTTCAAATCGAGCACCACATTCCACAATTGCTAAGTACTTGCATGAAATGAAATCTACTTTACTTTAAGCTACTTCAAGATGCTACGTGAATTAGAAGGACAAAGAAGCCTCAACAACTACTCACAACAAAGAAGAATTCACCATCAATGAAAATTCTTTTATTATGAAAGCATACATGACATCTTCTTACAAAGTATCCAAAGGGAAGACTTTCCTTCCTTTTCAATCTACACTACTTTACTTTCTACTCTATCAACTTCTCTCTACTCCTCTAAGCTCTGCTTCTACTTCTAAATCTAATCTCTAATGAGGTACAAATGAGGGGGACTCCCCCTTTTATAGTTTGCCAAGTCCAACGGACGGCTTAGATTACAATCAGCTGGATGGCCCAGATTGTGCCACCTCATCCCTAAACAAGATTTGCCCTAAAAACCACCACAAAGGAGAGTGGGGGTAATAAATGAGCCATTAATATCCACCATCCTTCTAGAAGATTCCATTTGTAGACGCGTTCACACTATTCTCGATCTTCTTCTAGACGTTGTTCTTCAATTCCTTTTTTGTCACTCGAGTCTCATCACTTATCTGTTTTTCGCAACTTTCTTCCTTCGAGGTTGAGATGTCATCCTGAATCACTTGCTTCATCATCGCTTGGTCTTGACGTTCCTCCTGCAAAATGAGGAAGGAGAAAAGTATTAGAACACTTCATAATATAAATTCAACTTACTTACCAGGATTCTCACGTTCTAATTTCCAAGCGTTCATCGCCTCCACTAGCCAACTTCTGCCTTCTTCATGATTCTTCATGCCTTAGCCAGATTTCAATCCATCTTCCTCAAGGGCATATTTAAAAGATGCACTTTTAAGATCATCCTTCGAAGGTGTTAACTTCAACTGCATCTTCTTCAAGGAATTCACTTCACCTGCTGGAGCTCTGACAACTTTGATTTTATCCATCTCTAGCTTAAGAAGACTATCTTCACGAAGGATCTAAGCAAATTCACCTAGGCAATCCCTTTCAAATTCATCGCCTGGAGGATTTTACCTTGAAAACACATTTTCTTCACACTTGCCTTAGAAAATTTTCAAATTTCTCTTAGGAAAACTCATCAATCCAGTGCCCATCAAAATTCTTCATCCCGAAGGCCGCAGCGAAGCATGGAAGACTTTGAAATCAACCCCTCATTGATAATCTTCAATACCCAGAAGAAAATTTCCTTCAGAACGCGTCGAACTCATGGGTGCACAACGAACAGGTTCATTTAATTTTCTTGAATTTTGAACCTTAGAAAATATTCTTTCATTAAATTTATTCTTGTTCTTCGATCCTGAAGTATTTCTTTGCTCTGACTTGGAAAATTTTTATCAACCCTGTGAAGCTGGCTTTCACTGACTTCACCTCTAGCAATTTCGCTCGTGCTTCAAGAAATACTCCATTACCTCTCCAGACCTAGGTATTTTTCTAAGGGAGAAAATATTTGTGCCTTAGAAATTTTTTGAATCACTTAGCATTTCTTTTGAAAAATTTTCCCTTAGAAAATTTTATTCATTCTTCAATCCATCTTGCCAGTGGTGAGAAAATTTCATCAAGTCACTTAGAAGATTTTCCTGAAGGCACATGTCATGGAGGATATTTAATCCCAACGCCTGGCACATCCTTTATGATATTCACCACCTTGTATTTTATTTCACACTAGAAAGATATTTTTGTTTTAAAACTCCAACGCCTTAGGAAAATATTTTCAACACCTTGCAACATTCTCCACTTAAACATTAGGCACACTTCATCACCATGAGGAACATTTAACTTCACCACGCCCAGTAGTATCTTCCATCTCCACTCCCAACGCCTAGCTTATTTTATTTTCACCAACTTATACTCTTTAGGCGCATTCAAAGGGGGGAGAGGAAAGTCAACCTCTTTTGTCTTCATCCTAGCTTGCATGGGGCATTTCTTGCCTTGAGGAGGATGGAACCTTTTCAACCCCTTAGTGACCTTTCAACTTCTTCATTTTTGTCTCCATATGGCATGTTTTGGGCGCATTTTAGCAAGGGTGAAGGATGGGCGCAAATGGAGGGTGGTGGAGGATATCTTGCCTTAGAAAATTTTCTTGAAGTCGTCCACTTTGGGCTAGGCGCATTTTGATGGGTGAGGTGGATGAAGACTTGTTGACCAGCTTGACTTATTTTTGTCTTGGGCGCATTCTACCCCCTGAGTAGGATGAAACTTAACACTTAGAAATTTTAAAACTTTCTCCTTGAGGGTGGGCGCATTTTACTAGTGGAGGAGGATATTTCTAACTTAGAAATTTTTTCATGCTTCAAGGCCAAGATGGGCGCATTTTGGCATAGGAGGTGGATTTTTTTAGAAAATTTTTTCCATGTCTCTTGTGAGGGCGCATTTTGGGCATGGTGGAGGATAGAAAACTTATCCACACTTAGAAATTTTTTGACTTGTCAGACATGAGCGCATTTTAGCATGTGAGGTGGCTGAGGAAATTTCTTGCTTGGAAAAATTTCTAGCATTTTTGCTTGAAGTGGGCGCATTTCCCTGGTGGTGAAGGATGAACACAACACTTAGCCACTTTTCTTGACTTTTGTCAGCTTCTCTGTGCCTTGCTATTTATAGTAAGTCTCTTGATTTTCAAATCTCGGAAGCTCAGAATGATTTGAAATTTTAAACACTGCATCCTCATGACTTGGTTGTCCTGTCGACACTGCCATTTTTAGTCGGCCTGCTATTTTTAGCCCATTTCTGAGGTTGATTTACTATAAATAGTAATTGCTTGCTTCTGATAGTTCCACTGCTCTGATGAACTTGAAATTTGAATGAGGCGCTCCTCACCACGTGACCTGACAACTGACATCAGCGCATGCACCTGACTTGCTATTTTTAGCCTGTTTCCAAATTGACTTACTATAAATAGTAAGTGCTCCGTTTGACTTCAAATTTTACCAATAGATAGCCTGAAGGATCCTGATCGCGGTGGTTTACACCAGTTTTCAAAAATTCTGACTTTTTACCCTTCTTTTCAGGCTCTGAAGCTGGAAACCCTAATTTGCTCTGCATGCGTATCAAATGATCTCTATTTGTCCTCGTTTCTGTTGCATTGCGATCAGCTCATGATTTTGAACTGCTGGGAGGTGGCTGTCGGGTCGCACCTGCTAAAAATAGTAAGTTCCTTACTGAGTGATTATCTTCATTTGCATGTCATACCACTGCGTAGGTCTCGAAAAACCCATAAAGAATCATCCGACATGCAAAAGAAACCCTGACATGCAAACCCTAAAAATAGTCCCGGAAGACTGAATTCTGAAAGTTGTCGTCTCACTTTGCATGTTATACTATTGTGAAGGTCTCGAAAAACCCAGAAGGAATATGCAGACATGCAAAAAAAACTCTGCATCTGAGCCCTGAAATTTGTCCCGGAAGCTGAACTGCTAAAAATAGAAAGTTGTCTGTTTTCGCTCAAATTTTGCACGCGAGTAGCCTGATGTGCTCTGAATGTCGTGTGACTTTCGGAATCTTGAAAATGCTGACAGATTGCTTGTAATTTCACACTTACTAAAAATAGTAAGTACCTCGGAATTTGATGAAAATTTGCTGAGAGCCTGCTAGAAACATGCTAACATCAGTGTTAAGCTCAATTTTCAATTTACTCACTTTGTTCGACCTTGGATTGACTAGGAAAATGGAAACCCTAATTTTCAGACCTAGTCAATTTCACACTTAAAGCTCAAAGGCGGAGAAATCCCGGAAAGACAGACATCAGAAAAGAGAGAGATAGAGAGAGAGAGAGAGAGAGAGAAACCAAAGCCAAAAGACCAGAATGGAGCAAAAATTAGGGATTCCCATCTGGAATGGGGCGATGTGTGAAAAGGTCGCAACAAGCCCAAAGGGCTAACTTTAGCTTATCATACCATGATCTTTGATTATCTTCAACAGTCTTTTTAATGATCTTAATCAGATTTTTATTTGTTGATTCGGCTTGTCCATTACCCTGAGGGTAATAATTTGAAGAAGTATTCAGATAAATATTATGCTTTACTAACCAATCTGAAACTTTCAATCCTATGAATGCTAAAGCATTATCAGAAATAATTGAATCTGGTGTACCAAACCTAGAAACCAAGTCTTGATAGAAGTTCAAGACAAATGTCTTGTTTTCCTTCTTCAGTGCAATTGCTTCAGTCCACTTTGTGAAATAGTCTATAGCTATTAATATCCACTTATGTCCAATAAAATATAATCCCCACTTTCCAAATGGTTGTTCCACTTGAATTGGATGTAAAGGAAGAGCTGCAAGCTTTTGCTTTCCTGCAAACAATGAACATTTACTGCACTTTCTTACATAACCATAAGCATCTTTAAATAAATTTGGCCAATAGTATCCAACTCATAATTTTAAGAGTTGTAGTTCTTGGTGCAAAATGGCCTCCAACAAGTCCATCATGGAATTCCTCAAGAATTCTCTCAATCTGATCTAGGTAAACACACCTAAGAAATATACCATTAAAATCCTTTTTGTAAAGAATGCCATCAATTTCTGCATATGGAATGGCTTGTAACCTATAATATCTTTGTTTTGATTTGTCCATACCTTCCGGACAATCTCCAGTATGCAAATAATGAATCATTTGATGAATCCAATTTGTTGAAGGGGTTGTAACAACAAGTTCCTCTTCATTGTTTAGTACTGTAGTGAGTTGTTCACTACTATTTTCTTCATTCTCTGCAAGTTGTTCACATAGGCCTTTGCCTCTAACAAGCTTGGTAGCCTTTATATTGATGTCATATTCCATAACTTTGGTTATCCAACATGTTTTTCTATCATTAATATCCTTACTTAGCAGAAACTCTTTGATTGTTGGATGAGCTACCAACAGATGTATCTTATTATTAGACAGCATATGTCTAAACTTCTTGAGACTTCTCACTACAGCAAGCACATGCTTTTCAACAAATGAATATCTTACTTCACAGTCAAGCAAGACTTGACTTAAAAATACAATGGGCTGTTCAAGTCCTTTACCATTCTGCTGGCATAACATGGCAAAAATCGTATCAACACTACCAAACACATACAATATAAAATCTTTATCAAAGTTTGGTTTGATCAGTGTTGGGGCTGCTGCAAGTGCCTCTTTGATTTGCTCAAAGCTATTCTTACCCTCTTTTGTCTAGCTGAAAACAGTGTTCTTCGTTAACATTGCTGTGAGAGGCTACAATAAAGCTGCAATGTTGGGAATAAATCTCGTAACAAAGTTAATTCTGCCCAGAAAACTCTATAAACCTTTCTTGTGAGCAGGAAGCAACAATGCCAAAATGGCTACAATATGTTCTGGATCTATAGAAATGCCATATTTAGAAACAATGTAACCCAGAAGTTTACCTTCGTGAACAACAAAGATGCTCTTTTTTGGATTCAAGGAAATTTCATACTCTGCATCTTTCAAAAATCTGTCTAAGATGATCAAAGTGTTCATTAGCATTTCGTGAGAAAACAGTGATATGATCTAAATAAATAAGAACAAACTTGTTTATCAAACCTTGGAGAGCCATATTCATTGCTCTCTGAAAGGTTGCTCCCGCATTTGACAATCCAAATGGCATTTTTCTGTAAGCTATAGTACCCCACTTGGTGGTGAAGGTTGTTTTGTATTGATCTTCCTCTTTAACTAGAATCTGGTTATACCCTAAATAACCATCCAGCAATGAAAATCTTTTTGAACCTGAAACAACTTGCAATATCTGCTCCATTGAAGGCAGTGGATAGTGATCTTTAAGTGAAGCTCTGTTTAAATCACAGAAATCCACACACAACCTTATCTCTTTGTTCTTCTTCCTGACATGCACCAAGTTGGAAACCCAAGAGGTATGTTCTATTGGAAAGATAATACTACCTTCAACTAGCTTGTTTAACTCTATTTTCATAAGGTGTTCCAGCTTGGGTTTCAGTGGCCTTTGTTTTTGTCTCACTGGTTTTGCGTTGGGCTCTAACTCAATTGTATGTTGAGCCAACTCAGGGTTAAAACCCTTCAGATCTCCATACTTCCAAGCAAATGTCACTGAATTCTTGGCAAAGCAAGACAAATGCTTGTTGTTCTTCCTTGGTACAGACTTTTCCAAGCTTAAGAAGCTTATCCTTGAATATTTCAATTGGTTCATAGTGATCTTCTTTCACTGTGATGTTGGATTTATCTTTTCTGACCTGATCATCAATGTTGAAAATTGATTCAAGGGTCACTAATCCCTTAGGCAGTTTATTTGTCTTCAACTGCAGAATCTGGTCCTCATATTGTTGTTCAAGTTTCTGTTGATTAGCAGCAAAAAATTTTGCTTCTTCAATTAGAAAACTAATTATCTGCTTATCACTGTCAAAAATCTGCCAACTGACAGTATTATTAGGTACAAATGGTCTTACTACCACCTTGACATATTTTTGTACCTTGATATTATGAATGTCAGAAGGAATATCAAACTATGAGCTGATAGCAGCCAATCTATCTGCCTCTTTATTCATATTTCTAGGAATTGACAATAGATTAAAAGCACTAAAATCTTCAATTAGGTCCCAGGTTCTGTGTTTATATAACTTCAACAAATCATTCTTGGTCACACTCTGATTTCTTACCTGATTTGAAATCAATTATGAGTCACCATAAGCCTGCAGACACCTGATACCCCTTTTCCTCGCCCATTCCAAGCCATGGATCAGTGCTTCGTATTGAACCACATTGTCCGTGCAGCTGAAAGCGAATCTGAATGCTGAATAATATCTATCTCCTCTAGGTGAGACGAGCATTGCACCTCCACCAGCACCTATCTTACTCCTCCAACCATCAAAAAATAGCTTCCAAAGTTGATTATCTTGCTGATCAGGCTACACTTCTTATTTAACTAGGTTTGGAACTATCACATCGGGCTCTTTAATCATATAAACACCCAACCCTACCTTGTCCATGCGACTGAAAGGATCAGTCTCGTGATCTTCGGTTGCCCACTCATCAAGGTTCATGATGGGTATGCGTCCAATTGGTGTATCAGAGTCTAAGGTTATGGCTTGATCTTCCTGACCATGGACAGCAAGGTTGGCGTTTATTGCACTAGGTACATACGGCTCTATGTGATTTTTGGCTTGAATTTCTAACTTAATGGTTACCCTTGTACCATATCTGGTTCTAAAAAACATGTGAGACCAGTCAGAAGATAAATATCCCCCTAATTTAATATTATCTTTAATATTTATTACATAGCTTGCAAACAAAAGAGGAGATAATCATGGCATAATAAATATTAAAATAATCGGTTTGATTATCTTTAATATTTAAAACAAATCATGCAAAAGACAAGATGAAGTAAATAGTGGAGTTTTCTATCACTTTGCTTTAGTTCCATATCATTTTTGAAGATATTTTGATCATGCATGACATAAGGGGGAGTTTGAGATACTAAGAGTTCAGTTAGCTCCAGTTTTGAGCCTTTTTTTCAGGGACTTTCATCTTTGCTTGTGAAGAGATATTATCACTTTCATATCACTTTCAGTGCTACCTCCATGCACATTCGATCCAGTTTGAGTTACACTTCAGTGACATGCAATATGAGGTGGAGTTTTTTGCTGTTTGACCTCAGTTCACAGTATCAAAGGGCTTTTTTTTTAGGCATTTTTATCTTTGCTCGTGAGAAGCATGATGCTTTTTCTCACTTTCAGTTCACATGGAGTTTCACCTCTTGGATGCTTTATGCATGCCTTTTTTATATATATTGAGGAAAAAACTTAGTTTTTCCTCAGTTCTTGACTTTTACTCTCTTGAATTTTGAGAGAGAAGAGATTTTGTAACTCAATTTTATGACAGCTTAATATACATCAGCAGGTTTTGCAGGTTCTTTTTTGGCCATTTTATGCAAGAGTTCCTTTAATTTCAGTTGAATCAAGTATCTACCTTATCATTGTGTTGTTTTTATGAATGACTGGATGAGATTTTACTGTGTTTTAACATTAGAACCTTTAAAATCATTGTCTCATTTATACTTGCATGTATTAAAAAGGCAGTGAAAATCACAATTGTTAGGTTGTTTATTGAAATAATCCTTTCTTTTCATGCTATGAGAACCCAATTTTCCTCCAAAGAAGAAATTTATTCAAGCCTTCCTTAGAATCACTTTTGTGATCAAATTGCTAAATTGATTTGTGTGGATAGATTTTCTGAAAATTATTGTGAGTTAGAATTGCATGTTTCTATCAATTAGGTGCATCACCCACAGTTTTAAGTTTAGTTTATGCACTCATTTCGAATTTCCTCCCCTTTTCCATCCAAGTTACAAACAATCTTCAAAATATCTTATAGGAAGCCAACCTATAATCCGGAGGTTTACTTTCATATAGGGTACCCACAACTTGAAGGTATTCCCATGTTACACAGGATTGCAAAGCATCTTTGCTTTCGCTTTTGGGTGCACTCCTATTGATAACACTTACCTGAAGCAATGCATGATGATCCTATACCCTCGCCGCAACATAAACAAAAACTTTCCATGGACATTATCATTCGACCTCCAGTTGTGATTAATCTAGATGATGACATTGATATTGCAAAGATTCATGAAGAAGTGCATAATGAGTTGAATACATTGTTTTCTTCTTCTATGAACTTAAATGACAAATTTCCTAAAAAAAGTGTTGAACTTGGTGCTTCCCCTAGTTTGGCACTTGCAGTTGTCCCTTTGGCTAGCTGTCCACTTTTTGTTTATACAGATCGAGATTGGGATGCGAACAACTTGCTCTAGGTTGACTCGCATGTGCCTTACTAATCTTTTGTTTTTTCATGTTTCTTTATGTGATTGTATGTGTGTAATGTGATCCCCCGTGATGTTTTGTTTGATGTATATCTCTCTTTTTTGTGCATTCCTCTATATGTTCCTATATTCTTCTCTATGTCATAAACATCTTTTTCATTTGTCTTGTGTTTTCTTTTTGGGGATGACGAAAGGCATCGATACATTTAGGTCTCTTCCATATTGACCCAAAAGCTTTCCTTTATGTTTTTTATTTGTTTTGTGTTTTCCTTTTGGGGATGACGCAAGGCGTCGAGACATTTAGGTCTCTTCCATGTTGACCCAAAAGATTTTCTTTATCTTTTTCATCTGTCTTGTGTTTTCCTTTTGGGGATGACGCAAGGCATCGAGATATTTAGGTCTCTTCCATGTTGACCTTAAAGGCTTTTTCCTTGTTTTGTGCTCTCTTTGTGTCATTCTTCCAATTCTATGAGTATTTGGGGAAATGACAGTTCCAAACCCTTAAACAACAATGTAGCAAAGACATATTGACCCCGAATCCATAGATCCCCTATGTATTTTTGGGGGCAACCCTTCCTTCCTATTTCATGACGTAGCTTTATTTTGAAAACATATGCCTTGGCATAGGGTTTTTCGAGGAAACCTCTCATGTCTTAGGATAGAACATTGGCTACTTTAAAGAAATTACTCACAGTAATGGTTCTAGCAACCGCTTTAAAGTGTGGGCATACATCAATGACATCTTTCAGCATATTCCATGGTGTGATTTTCTTTTTTCTTGTGACATTTCCTTTTCTTGGTAGTGTCATTGGTTTTGATGTCCTCCAAGAGTGCATTATTTCTAAGCATACGATCACCCTTGGGGGCATGATGTGAGGCGAGAGGCATCCCATAAGTGGCGATCTGATATTCTTGACTTTTCCTCTCTTGGAGACATTAGGCACGATGTTCCCTAAGAAGAAGACATTACATAAACAAAGCAAAATCTGCTTTAACAAAAACTTATAGAGCTTCTATATGGCAAGAAAAAGATTGGTACTAAATGGATCTACATGACTAAGTACAATAGTGATGGGAGTGTTGAAAAACACAAGGAAAAATTGGTTGCCAAAGGCTTCACACAGAGGTATGGGATTGATTTTGAAGAGAAATTTGCACCAGTAGCGAGACAAGAGACTATCAGAATGATGATTTCACTAGCAGCTTAAAAAAAATGGAGCATCCATCACATGGATGTGAAAAGTGTCGTCTTGAAAGGGTACTTAGAAGAAGAAATGTATGTGGAACAGCCACAAGGTTTTGAAGTGCAAGGAAAAGGAGATCAAGTCTACAAAGTGAAGAAGGCTTTGTATGGCCTCAAGCAAGCACCACGAGTTTGGTATGCTAGGATTGATGGATATTTTTATGAGAATGGCCTTTAAAGAAGTAAGAGTGAACCTACCCTTTACTATAAACAAGAAGGTAATGATATTTTAATTGTAAGTTTGTATGTTGATGATTTGTTGTATGTGGGTAGCAGTTCTAAGATGAAGGATGAATTCAAAGTTGCTATGATCAATGAATTTGAGATGAAATATTTAGGTCTCATGAAATATTTTGTACGAATGGTTCTTTATCAAAGTGAGAATGAAATTTTCATTTTTCAAGCAAAGTATGCCAAAGACGTGTTGAAGAAATTTGATATGGTTTATTGTAAACTAGTCTCCACTCCATTTTATCATGGAGTTGTGTTGAGGAGAGATGATGGTGCTAAAATAGTTGATGAGATAGCTTATATGAGCATTGTTGGAAGTTTGATGTTTTTAACTCACACAAGACTTGATATTGCTTATTCATTTTAACTTGTTTCAAGGTACATGAAAAAGCCACATGAAATACATATGAAGGCAACCATGAGAATTTTGAGGTATGTGAGAGGAACTTTAGATTTTGGCATTCATTACTACACTTCTAAAATGTTCAAATTATGTAATCAACTTTTCAATAGATTACACAACTTGGACTTCAGCCACAGCTATGTGAGATGTGAATCTCTCCTCTCGGAAAGGGGAGGCGCCCTTCTTACTGCTAAGAGAAACAATAGTAAATCACACAAGTAATTACAAAATGTACATGAAATTCACAGAGTGGGGGGGGTGTGTTACATTCATCCTTCTCTCTTTTTTCAGAGAAGATGTTTACAATGCTTCACGTGTTGGAAGTTCTGAATTCTTGATAACTTGAAACGAATAACTAGCAATAATGCCAATATCTCTATCTCGTCAAAGCGAAGCGTAGAGATACCAGGAGTAATTAACAACAAACAAATAAATTAAAAAGGGAAAGCTCACGAAGGCACAAAGTCGTTCCGTAGCTTCATCAATGTTGGATCTGCATAAACGTACCGTTTGCTACGTTAGAAGCACAAAGTCTTCTTAGACGCAACAATTCTTCAAACACATGAACGATTACAAGCACAAAGTCTTGTAGATCATCCAACAAAAGTGTTAATAGCACAAACGATTACAAGCACAAAGTCTTGTAGATCCTTCGACAAAGTATCCAAGAGTATGAATAATTACAAGCACAAAGTCTTGTAGATTATCCAACAAGAACATGCAAGAGCATGAATGATTATAAGCGCAAAGTCTTATAGATCATTCAACCAATGATAAAAGAAATACAATGCAATCTAAATAACAAATGTAACACAAAGTTTACATCAACTACTTAGAGTCTTTCAGATTCCTCGAACTAATCACTACCAAATCAAATCAACTTACAAAAGTATCGAATCCAACGCAAAGTTTGGCTTGCAATCCTTTTCTTTATTGATTGAATCTCATTCACAAAGTATGAACGCAAAGTTTCACAAGTTTTCTTACAAAAGGGTAGCACTTCGTTGCAAAAGGCTAAAAGATCCATTACAATGAAAATACCTCACATTATATAGAAAGAGGGATGAGCAAAAGAAGGAAAGAGATTGAGAAAATCAGGGAGAGTTAGGTGAGCGATTTTAGGAAATCTCACTTAACTTTGACCAAAGTCAAAGTGTAATTTGTTTTGAAAATGTTACATCTTTGGACTTGGTGTAATTACAATTTACAAAATGACATTCGAAAATGTCGAGAAATATTTACAAGATGCATAAAGGGATGCACCGGAAATGTCTAACACTGGAGAATAGGGGGCCGCTTCACGTCTCTTTGCATTGGAGGCCGAGTCTTCAAATTTCCTCTACTCCACCTTCGAACTTCTCATCGGACTAGCGGTGCAAATACAATGGTGTGAATTCGTGATGCGATCTCATGCCAGATGAGTGAACCTTTTGCACTGTCGATCGTCTTCACATTGTCAATGTGAGCCTTGTATCACAAATGATGTTCAGTGAAGCTTCTGAGAAGTCTGAACCGTCAATCAAATTCATGATGGCTTCCTTGAAGATCAGGGATATTTCTGTGGCCGGTAGGAAGATACGATTGTCCTCAAGAAGTTGACCAGGCAACTCTCTGATACTTTTGTCAAGAATGTTGCGGTGCCCGTCGACATCTTCCTGTACTTGGTGAAGATCTTCAATGAGAGATTGAACCACTTGAATCCTGTGTTTTAGTGATTCTTTTACCTCTACAAACTTTTCTTTGTCGGGAATTACCCCAACCTCCACCAATTTGCTGAGCTTTACCTGTTTCATTTCCGACCATGACAACAGGCATTTTTCCATGTCTCTGCGCTCCTGGGAAAGTACGCTCTTTTCTTTATCAAGCTCTGTGGTGAGCTTGGCCAACATGGTGGTTTTCTCATCCGCAGCCAAAATTATCTGAGATCCGTGTTCGATGATCTTTTCAACAAAGTCATACAACACTCTACCTTTGGAGGCGAATTTCTCAGCTTTCTTGACAGCTGGGTCTTCAATACTTACCTGTCAGCGGTTGTGCATTACTTGGAGAACCAGCAAGTCTCTTTACAACAGTGGCATAATGCTCTGCCCTCTGTTTGTACATGTTACGAGATTGCTCAACTTTGTCCAGCCTTCCTGCCAAGATATCCAAAGTGACTTGCGCCGGCTTTGCACTTCGGTGGTAACCTTGCAAAGCTTGGACCTTTATTCTTGTGTAGTCCTCCATATTGACATCACCTTCTTGATTGATTGGCCTTTTTCCAATTTCTAATGTATAGCCGATATATCAACATTGACCTGAGTATACTTTTCCTTCTTCTTCCTTTGGCCGGAAGAACTATCTCTTCAAAATTCGAGCTCCTACGGAGAAATCATTTGCTTTTTGCAACCCGACACTTGAGATATTAGCCAGGAGGAAAGAAAGAAGTGTGAACAAAGTTCTTACATCAAGGGTATTCGCCATTACCACCTCTTGAAGTTAATGTCATCCGAGACTCTCACCATTGGTATCGTGACAATTGGAGAAGTGTTTGTCATCATCGCTCCTGTAGTTGACACATTGAGCTAATCACGCATTGACTCATTCATGAAGCGATTGAATTCATTTTCAGAAGTGATATCATACGTTGGCGAAGACAAGCTAGGAATGGACGATGGTGGGCTTGACAGTATATCAACTGTATGAATGCTTGTCACTGATGGAGTATCAGGCTGGGTTGATGCGCGAGGATGGTGATATCTCGGCTCTAGGGAATGCTTGGTAGGAATAGGTGACGAGGGAACAGGAGGTGGAGGAGTTCTTGACTCAAGAGGGGTATGAGGAGCGTTTGAAGTCACGGGCGATGATGTTCTGTGGATTTCCTCAACTACGTTCTCGGGAGGAGAAGTAGTTATTTCTTCATCATGCTCGGGTTCCTGTTGATCACCCTCTTGTCTCTCCGAAACTGGCTCACCTTCAAAGTCACCTTAGGATCCTTCTTGAATCTTCGCCGGACTCTGTCGGCTTTGGAAACTTCTTACGGCGCCAGTGCAACCTGGCGAATCTTCATCTTGGATTGGTAAGCGAAGTATCTTCTTCATGAGTCCTATCTCCTCACGAGATAGGCTTTTACCCATAGAAGCGAGATGGATGGGGTCCAGCGTCTTCTTTGTCTCTTAAGACTGACACGGGTATCTTTCTTGCCAACAGTGAACTTGATCCTAGGGCCTCTCCATGAAGAAGTGGGAACGGCCGCTGATTTGTTTTTGTCGCGGAGTTCTTGCTGTTGGCGTGCTTCTGCCTCGGACTCTTCTCCTTCCGAGTCTGTCCTGAAACTTTTCATTGTATGACCATGTTTGTGTAACCATTCTTCTGTGTTGGCTAGGATTGGTCTCAGCCTTTCTCTCATGCTGGTGACCTCTTTTCTAGACCACTGTATTGCAGGCAACAGCCTCTTAGCAATGCCTTGCTCATCATAGACAGCGTTCATGATATCACCTGGATCCTCAAAATCCTCTGGTAGGTCAGCGATACCAAGATCTCTGATTTGTTGAACTGTCAATCTGCAATAGTCCATTTTGCGAATGGCTTCTTCATCTCTGCAATCCGCCCAGATGTCTTCAAAGCGGTACCTGTGTTGGTGACCTTTTTGCAACTTCTTTCTGACATCTCGGTAGTCAAAATCAAACCTATACCTGTAGGTTTTGATGGTCATGATCTGCATCTCGGCATAGACAGACTTAGCTTTTTGTGCAGTTTGGATAGTATATTTGCCAATGGTTGGTAGAATCCAGCTTGTGGTTGCTTCTTCCGTTCTTTACATGCGGCCTTGGCACAATGCGCATGTTTCCATGAGAACCCACTTATCCAGGAATAGCATTAGTAGCATGTGGGACAAGCGGTCTTAACAACCTACTCTCAGTAAAGTAAACATTGGGGTGGAGAAAAATGCATCCAACTTTACTTAACACCTTATAAGCCTCATCGGATACTCTTCTTCTTTCCAAAGCTGGATCAAAGTTGAAGTGTAAGGGCGCAAAGAAAGCATCAGTGACCCGTCTGAAATGATGAAATCTCTCCTTTAGCTCCAAGCATTAGAATATCCGTACCACGGGCACCATCATTGATTCCCTTTGAGATAGACACGGGAATTGTCTCATCTACGGTACTGCGTACACGGAATTAGAAGTCGCTATAGAAGACTTCAATGTAGAAGGAGCATTAATCAACTGCTCGTGCATCTCATCACTGATTTGTTTACCCCAGTCAATATGCACCTTCTGCCTCCTTATGATCCTGATGTACTCATACATCCAATCGTGAAAGGTGGATGATTCCGGCAAACCCTTCACTCTGCTTAGAAACGTGATCATATCCTTGACGTCATCTTTGAAGTCACTTCTCAGGAGTCCTTTCGGCCATCTAGAAATAGACGATCTAGGCTTCTTGAGCCATTGAGTATTTATCAACTGTTTGGCTTTATTGGGATCAGCATCAAAGATCTCCTGTGCTTTTGATATAGAAATGTCAATATATTTGTCCATGTGAGGAACCTTGACGACAATGTCAAAGAAATCGGGGTCGAGTCTCAGAATCTCGTGCCCGGAAGAGTCGATCACACTTCTGCTTTCTCAGATGTAATGAGACGCAACTTGAAGAACAAACTCAGTATTGTGCGCAGCTGTGGGGAACATCGCCACCAAGTGGAGATTGTTGTGTACGATTGCTCTCATTGAATCAGGGAGAGGCTTTGTCTCTATCAACTTTGCGAAGTCAACCAAGTCTTGATGGCCAACTTCTGTATCCTTTATTTCTTCAACTTTCGAAAGCACCATAGTTGGCGGATAGATGCCTTGATATTTGTACTTCATCTTGCTTCTTGCTTTCGAAGAAGAAGGAGGCTTCGTAGCAGTCATCAAAAGAAACTGGAACACTGAGCACTCTTGACTTGACGATCTCTGAGAGTAGACTGCAATCGGTCTAGCCAGAACAAACACCAATTGTTAGGGAACATAGGAAAGCGTGAAATGAGCACAAGGGTGGAAAAGCATGGAGCAGATGGTGAGGCACACAAAATGATGCATGAATGCAGAAAAATGAGGCTCAGGAATGTACTGGTCAAAAATGAAGTTCGTTTGGAAGAGATTGGAAAAGACTGAAAAAAAGTGTAAGGGCGCTAAAATTCAGCGCCCTTACATTATGAGAAAATTGCTTTTGGTGTAAGGGCACTAAATTTTAGCGCCCTTACACTTTTCCAGTGTTAGGCAATTTTTGACATGTTTGAAATGTCATAGCGCTGAAAATTAGCGCTTTTGCAATTTTGGCAATTTTTTGAAGATGTAAATGCAGTGAGGAATGGCGAAGGCGCTTGAGCTTCAGCAAAGGCAATGTTTGGTTAACTTTGAAAGGTCATCGAAACCATCTCCATTCTATTACATTTTCATTCAAAGGTCAAAGGAATTCTTTTTCACAATGGCGAATCTTTCCAAATGTTTATCAAAACGAATGAAGAACTTTTGACAAAGATACCTCAACACAAGCATGGCGGGGAGATAGAAATTCTCAAGTGATAATGCGCACAGAGGAGAAAGGTAGAAAGAAACGCGTATGAAGGAGAAGAAAGACGTATGAAAGACAAGGGAAGAAACGCGAATGTGTAGGGTAAGAGAATAGAAAAGAAAAGAAGGAATGAGCATCAAAATGAACACGCACAGAGGAGAAAGACGCATTCAAAACAATGAATGAGGGTTCCATTACATAAAGGGAAGAAAAACGCGAATGGAAAGAACAAAAAACAAATGTAATGAAAGACGCGAATGTAAGAAACCAAAATGTGTATGATAACCATGAACAGATACAAATGAAAATACAAAACCAAATGAAAGTCTTACCAAGGCAAAACGCAAATCTTGCTGAAGAGATGAATGGCGAAAATCCTCAAAACGCGAATTTGCAGATGAGAGGCAAACACACAGCAAGAGGAGAGACAAAAGAAATAAAATATAAACAAAAAAAGAGGCGAATTCATTCACTTAATTGCAAATGAAAATTAAAAACCTAACTCAAGTCGTGCAATAAATTTAGGCACGAAAAGTGGCACGATTGACGAAAAATGCGAAAACGTGAAGAAACGTGCCAGAGGCATGAAAAAAAAAAGTTCAGTGTCGAAAGAAAATGTAATGGCGCTAAAATTTAGCGCCCTTACATTTTTTGGAAGTTCACTGCATGTAGGGGCGCTAAATTTTAGCGCCCTTACATTTCCAGACTTAGTCAAATTTTGGAATTTCCCTGCAGGAGCGCACTTTTTCAGTGCTACTGCATTTTTCGCAATTTGCAAAGTATGAACAGTGAAAGGTCGCGAAAGATCTCGTTTCGAAGGTCTTTGCGAGGCGAACAAGGGGGAATGCTCGAATTGACTATTCGAGACTTGGGAACGAATTTCGAGGTGGCTTGAAAATCACTCCGTTATGCGTACTTGAACTTCACGAATCCTAGGAAACGGACCAGTTTCGTAGGGGGGTTATCCGTGGAACGAGCGCTGCTAGATTCCGTGATAACACATTGGTTTTGATGTCCTCCAAGAGTGCATTATTTCTAAGCATACGATCACCCTTGGGGGCATGATGTGAGGCGAGAGGCATCCCATAAGTG
>VDFB02000015.1:214624835-214660297 GCA_007258455.2 Sequoia sempervirens | reverse complement strand
AAAACCAAAAATACTAAATGAACTCAATTATGCAATGTGAAACTTGAATCATCAATTTAAAGCATAACACAATAAAAAACAATAGACTTATGATATATCTAAGAAGGGTAAGATACCATGCACCTGTCATCAAAAGCTTTTGTTAAGTGTCCTCCTAGATAGATTTTCCCTAGGGAAAATGGGTCCTGCTATAGGGGTCCAAAATGTGATTTCATAGTCCTTTGCTCCTACATATGAACTCTTGAATTCTCTGGATCTCACTATTAGAAAGTTGGAAATAAATTTTGCAAGTAATATTTTGTGTCTTAACAATTTTGATGACAACTTTAACAACTTTGAAAAATTGCACTTTTGATTAATCTTCAATCCTTCTTCACCTATAAATTTCTACATAAAAAGAGGAGAAAAATGTTTGTTTTTGGTGTATACAAGTTTGCCTTGGTCAAACCATAGTTTAGTAATTAAACCTTGATAATGACATGAAAGCATAAATGGAAGGAATGATGAATGGACACTAGCTTGTTGAAGCTCACCAGACCCTTTAATGGCTGCCCTTGGAGGACTAAAGTCTAACACATCACTCCAAAGATTATATCTTACATGAAATGACTTGATTGGATGTTTTATTTGACAATTGATTTGATGTTTGAAAGCTGGAAACCTAATCACAATGTTAGCTCCAAAATCATGAATGAATGTAAATAACTTTGACATGATGATATTGATCTTGATTGATGCAATAATTGACTAAAATTTATGCTCTTGAATGCTCTTGATAGTAATCTTTTATTTTGTGAAATTTTCCTTCTTGCTAGATGATAATTGTTAGACTTGAATTGATAAAAAGACCTATTTATAGATAATTTTATAATTTCTTGAAAATTAAACATCAAATGGTGACAATTATAATTTGAATTTGAATCATGAAAATACTACCAAAATGATATTAAAAATATGAGTCCCAAGGGTGAATGGGTCCTAGGCCTTACACCTAGGACACACATTTTCCAACATGTGTAATTTTATGTTTACAATTGTATGATGTAGGTTCCCCTTTTGGAAAATGAAATTAATTAGGATTTTAAATGCATAATTGGGTCAATTAGAGGCTTAATTAAGTCCAATTAATTATGGGGATGGAAACATAGTGTGAAAATATAAAGGTTTACATTTTTCTACACTACATCAACTTTTGAAACAATTTGGTTATAATGGAAAAATATGTGGTGTAAAAGAACAAGTTATCTATGTCCCCATAGAGCCTAACATGCAAGAAACAACAAGAGTTCTGTTATCACGGAATCTAGCAGCGCTCACCTATATCGATAACCCCGCCAAACTCTTGTCCGCTTCTAGATTCAGGTATGAAGTTCAAGTACGCATAACGGAGTGATTTTCAAGCCACCTCAAAATGCGTTCCCAAGTCTCGAATAGTCAATTCGAGCATTCCCCCTTGTTCACCTCGCAAAGACCTTCGAAACGAGATCTTTCGTGACGTTTCACTGTTCGTACTTTGCAAATTGCGAAAAATGCAGTAGCACTGAAAAAGTGCGCTCCTGCAGGGAAATTCCAAAAATTTGGCTAAGTCTGGAAATGTAATGGCGCTAAAATTTAGCGCCCCTACATGCAGTGAATTTCCAAAAAATGTAAGGGCGCTAAATTTTAGCGCCATTACATTTTCTTTCGACACTTAAACTTTTTTCATGCCTCTGGCACGTTTCTTCACGTTTTTGCGTTTTTCGTCAATCGTGCCACTTTTCGTGCCTAAATTTATTGCACGACTTGAGTTAGGTTTTTTATTTTCATTTTCACTTAAGTAAATGAAGTTCACCATTTTATTGTTTGCATTTCTTTTTATCTCCTTTTCCTCTTGCTGGGCGAATTGCATTGCAACTGCAAATCACGTTTTTGGATTTTTGCCATTCTTTCCTCAGCAAGTTTTCGCGCCTTGGTTCTGGTAAGTCTTTTGCATTGTCTTTTTCTTATTTTCTGTATATGATCTATGTTCATTAGCATACGTGTTTTTGTTCCTTACATTCACGTCTTTCATTTCATTCGTTTTTGTTCTTTCCATTCGCGTCCTCCTCCATTCGTGTTTTTCTTCTCTTTACGCAATGGGATCCTCCTTCATTGTTTTGGATACGTCTTTCTCTTCCTTCGCGTTTTCATCTTCGCGTTTGCTTTTCATTGTTTGCTTTCATTACAAGAATAATGACAAGTCTTTGCTAACCCTACGCATTCTTCTTTTTGTTTTCCCTTTTCTCTCTACGCATTTCTTTCTTCCCTCAAAGATGACGCCATTTTTGTGTTCCATGTTTTGTCCATTTCTCCTCACAAACTCGTATCTCTCCAACGTTATTCTCAGCGCATTTTTCATGCCATTATTTTCATATGCTTTGAAGCAAACTTTGCAATCTCACAAAAGAAAAGATTTCTTGTGAAACCCTTGAATGCATATACATGGAATGGAGACAACTTCAAAAGTTTTCATTGTTACAAACATTGCATCTGCAAAGCTCAAAGCGCCTTCGCCATTCCTCCCTGCATTTACATCTTCAAAATTGCCAGAATTACAAAAGCGCTAAATTTCTACGCCATGACATTTTGAAGATACCACAAAAATTGCCTAACACTGAAAAAAGTGTAAGGGCGCTAAAATTTAGCGCCCTTACACTAAAAGCAATTTTCTCAAAATGTAAGGGCGCTAAATTTTAGCGCCCTTACACTTTTTTCTGACTTTTTCCAATTTCTTCCAAACGAACTTCATTTTTGACCAGTACACTCCAGAGCCTCGTTTTTCTGCATTCATGCATTGTTTTGCGTGCCTCATCATCCGCTCCATGCTTTTCCACCCTCGTGCTCATTTCACGCTTTCCTATGTTCCCTAACAATTGGTGTTTGTTCTGGCTAGACCGATTGCAGTCTACTCTCAGAGATCGTCAAGTCAAGAGTGCTCAGTGTTCCAGTTTCTTTTGATGACTGCTACGAAGCCTCCTTCTTCTTCGAAAGCAAGAAGCAAGATGAAGTACAAATATCAAGGCGTCTATCCGCCAACTATGGTGCTTTCGAAAGTTGAAGAAATAAAGGATACAGAAGTTGGCCACCAAGACTTGGTTGACTTCACAAAGTTGACAGAGACGAAGCCTCTCCCTGATTCAATGAGAGCAATCATACACAACAATCTCCACTTGGTGGCTTTATGTTCCCACAAATGCGACACCGAAGTTTGTTCTTCGTCAAGGCTCATTACATCCCAGAAAGTAGAAGGGATCGACTCTTCCGGGCACGCAGGACTCGGTGACTGACCTGATTTCTTTTGACATTGCTCCTCAAGGTTCCTCACATGGACAAATATATTGACACTTCTATATCAAAAGCACAGGAGATTTTCGATGCTGATCCCAATAAAGCCAAACAGTTGATAAATACTCAATGGCTCAAAAAGCCTAGATCGTCTGTTTCTAGATGGCCAAAAGGACTCCTGAGAAGTGACTTCAAAGATGACGTCAAGGATATGATCACGTTTCTGAGCAGAGTGAAGGGTTTGCCGGAATCATCCACCTTTCACGCTTGGATGTATGAGTACATCAGGATCATAAGGAGGCAGAAGGTGCATATTGACTGGGGTAAACAAATCAGTGATGAGATGCACGAGCAGTTGATTAATGCTCCTTCTACATTGAAGTTCTACATGACTTCTTACTTGGTGTACGCAGCAGCTGTGATGAGACAATTCCCAGGTCTATCTACAAAGGGGAATCGAATGATGGTGCCTGTGTACAGATATTTCTATCAGTTGGAGCTAAAGGAGAGCTTTCATCATTTCAGACGGGTCACTGATGCTTTCTTTGCGCCCTTACTCTTCAACTTTGATCCAGCTCTGGAAAGAAGAAGAGTGTCTCATGAGGCTTATAAGGTGGTAAGTAAAGTTGGATGTATTTTTCTTCAATTCCCAACGTTTACTTACTTGAGAGTAGGTTGTTACACCGGTTGTCCCTACATGCTACCACGTTATCCTTCGATAAGTGGTTCTCATGGAAACATGCGCATGCTGATGTCACCGTAGAAAGAACGTAAGAAGCAAACTACAAGCGCGGGATCTCTTAAGTTCCCACCATCGTGGCAAATATAATACCATCCAAACCGCACAAAAGCCAAGTCCGCCTATGTCGAGATGGCAGATCATGACCATCAAAACCCAAGGTATAGGTTTGATTTTGACTACCGAAGATGTTAGAAAGAGGTTGCAAAAGGTCACCAACACAGGTACCGCTTGAAGACATCCGAAAGCGATTGCAGATGTAGCCAGCCATTCAGAAAATGGATCATTGCAGATTGACAGCTCAACAAATCGAGATCTTGTATCACGACCTACCGTGAGAGAGATTTTGAGGATCCGTGTGATATCATGAACGTTTGCCTCATGATGAGCAAGGCATTGCTAAGAGGCTGTTGCCTGCAATACAGTGGTCTAGAAAAGAGGTCACCAGCATGAGAGAAAGGCTGAGACCAATCCTAGCCAACACAGAAGAATGGTTACACAAACATGGTCATACAATGAAAGTTTCAGGACAGACTCAGAAGGAGAAGAGTCCGAGGCAGAAGCACGCCAACAGCAAGAACTCCGCGACAGAAACAAATCAGCGGTCGTTCCCACTTTTTCACGGAGAGGCCCAAGGATTAAGTTCACTGTTGGTAAAAAAGATACCCAGGCTGTCCAAGAGACAGAGAAGACGGAATCTCATCCATCTCGCTCTAAGGGTAAAAATCCCATCTCAGAGGAGATAGATTCCGATGAAGAAGATACTTCAAGCGACCAATCCGCTGAAGATGAAGATTCAGCAGAAGCAGACTCCGATGCCGAAGAAGTTTCTGAAAGCAGACAAGAGTCTGATGAAGATTCTGAAGAAGGATCTGAAGGTGACTTTGAAGGTGAGCCAGAATCGGAGAGACAAGAGGGTGATCAACAGGAACCCGAGCATGATGAAGAAATAACTACTTCTCCTCCTGAGAATGTAGTTGAGGAAATCCACAGAACATCATCGCCCATGACTTCAAACGTTCCTCATACCCCTCCAGATTCAAGAACTCCTCCACCTCCTGTTCCCTCGTCACCTATTCCTACCACAAGCATTCCTGCAGCCGAGATATCACCTATCCCTGCAGCATCAACCCAGCTTGATACTCCTTCAGTGACAAGCATCCATACGGTTGATATACTGTCAAGCCCACCATCGTCCATTCCTAGCTTGTCTTCGCCAATGTATGATATCACTTCTGAGAACGAATTCAATAGTTTCATGAATGATTCAATGCGTGATCAACTCAATGTGTCAACTACAGGAGCGATGATGACAAACACTTCTCCAATTGTCACGATACCAATGGTGAGTTCAGATGTGACAATAACTTCAGAGGTGGCAATGGCGACTGACTTGACAAGAATCCGGTTCACACTTTTCTTTCCCTCCTTGCCAATATCTCAAGTGTCAGTTTAAAAGCAAATGATTTCTCCAGAGTTCCTCGACCTTGAAGAGATAGTTCTTCCAGCCAAAGGGAAGAAGAAGGCAAAAGTATACCGAGGTCAATGTTGATAGTCACATGGCATGCTGAAACTGGCATACCAATCAACCAAGAAGGTGTGATGTCAATATGGAGGACTAAGACAAGAAGGTCCAAATTTTGGCAAGGTTACCAACGAAGTGCAAAAAGCCGGCGCGCAGTCACTTTGGATATTCAAGGTGAAGGCTGGACAAAGTTGAGAAATCTCGTAACATGTACAAACAGAGGGCAGAGCATTATGCCACTGTTGTAAAGAGACTTTCCGGTTCTCCAAGTAATGCACAACCGCCTGACAGTGGTAAGTATTGAAGACCCAGCTGTCAAGAAAGCTGAGAAATTCGCCTCCAAAGGTAGAGTGTTGTATGACTTTGTTGAAAAGATCATCGAACACGGATCTCAGATAATTTTGGCTGCGGATGAGAAAACCACCATGTTGGCCAAGCTCACCACAGAGCTTGATAAAGAAAAGAGCGTACTTTCCCAGGAGCGCAGAGACATGGAAAAATGCCTGTTGTCATGGTCGGAAATGAAACAGGTAAAGCTCAGCAAATTGGTGGAGGTTGGGGTAATTCCCGACAAAGAAAAGTTTGTAGAGGTAAAAGAATCACTAAAACACAGGATTCAAGTGGTTCAATCTCTCATTGAAGATCTTCACCAAGTACAGGAAGATGTCGACGGGCATCGCAACATTCTTGACAAAAGTATCAGAGAGTTGCCCGGTCAACTTCTTGAGGACAATCGTATCTTCCTACCGGCCACAGAAATATCCCTGATCTTCAAGGAAGCCATCATGAATTTGATTGACAGTTCAGACTTCTCAGAAGCTTCGCTGAACATCATTTGTGAGATACAAGGCTCACATTGACAACCAAGACGATCTTGACAGTGCAAAAGGTCTTCACTCATCCGGCCATGAGATCGATCACGAGAATTCGCACCACAGGGTTTCATAACCGCTATCCGTGATGAGTAGCTGCGCGTGAGACTAGGAGGAAATTTGAAAAGACTACCAATGCAAAGAGATGTGAAGCTGCCCCTATTCTCCAAAGAGTTAGACATTTCCGGTGCATCCCTTTATGCATCTTGTAAATATTTCTCGACATTTTCGAATGTCTTTTGTAAATTGTAATTACACCAAGTCCAAAGATGTAATATTTTCAAAACAAATTACACTTTGACTTTGGTCAAAGTTAGGTGAGATCTCCTAAAATCGCTCACCTAACTCTCCCTGATTTTCTCAATCTCTTTCCTTCTTTTGCTCATCCCTCTTTCTATATAAGGTGAGGGATTTTCATTGTAATATTATCTTTTAGCCTTTTGCAACGAAGTGCTGCCCTTTTGTAAGCAAATTTGTGAAACTTTGCATTCATACTTTGTGAATGAGATTCAATCAATAAAGAAAAGGATTGCTAGCCAGACTTTGCGTTGGATTCAATACTTTTGTAAGTTGATTTCATTTGGTAGTGATTAGTTCGAGGAATCTGAAAGACTCTAAGTGGTTGATGTAAACTTTGCGTTACATCTATTATTTAGATTGCATTGTTATTTTGTTTATCATTGGTTGAGTGATCTATAAGACTTCGCGCTTATAATCATTTATACTTTTGCATGTTCTTGTTGGATAATCTATAAGACTTTGCGCTTATAATTATTCATTCTCTTGGATACTTTGTCGAAGGATCTACAAGACTTTGTGCTTGTAATCGTTCGTGCTCATTGATACTTTTGTTGGATGATCTACAAGACTTTGTGCTTGTAATCGTTCATGCTGTTCGAAGAATTGTTGCGTCTAAGAAGACTTTGTGCTTCTAACGTAGCAAACGGTACGCTTATGCAGATCCAACATTGATAAAGCTACGGAACGACTTTGTGCCTTCGTGAGCTTTCCCTTTTTAATTTATTTGTTTGTTATTAATTACTTCTGGTATCTCTACGCTTCGCTTTGACGAGATAGAGATATTGGTATTACTGCTAGTTGTTCATTTCAAGTTATCAAGAATTCGGAACTTCCAACACGTGAAGCATTGTAAACATCTTCTCTGAAAAAAGAGAGAAGGATGAATGTAACACACCCCCCCCACTCTGTGAATTTCGTGTACATTTTGTAATTACTTGTGTGATTTACTATTGTTTCTCTTAGTAGTAAGAAGGGCGCCTCCCCTTTCCGAGAGGAGAGATTCACATCTCACATAGCTGTGGCTGAAGTCCAAGTTGTGTAATCTGTCGAAAGTTGATTACGTAATTTTCACCCAACATATTCATGGATCACTTATTTGTCTAATTAAGGATCAGCCAGCTTAATATTTCAAATATTTACTTAACTTGGGATGATTCTTGTAAAGTATGTCTTTTTTTTCCTTTGAATCATCAATGATCTGTCTTGAGCTTTCCTTCTTCCCTTGACATCTACAATTTTCTTTGACATCAATGAAAATATTCTAACAATCTCCCATACATCTTTGACATCAATGACAATCAATTCCAACATATATCTTACTAAATTCTTCTTGGCAACTTGTCTTTATGAACTGTAATATTCTATGTGCTTCCTGAAGCACCAAGGGAGAGTGTGTGGTATCCATATGCCTAGCAATCTCTACCACCTCCTGCGGTATAATGCCCATAGGATTCAAATCCTATACATACCGCTGCATTGTACCTAGCAGATCCTCTGGGTCCGGTTTGGTAATCTAAATGGTTATTTAATTATTTATTGTAGACCACTAGAATCATCATCCTGGGAAGGTGAATCTGCAAGCTGCAAAGGTGGCCGTTCCTGCACTTCTGCAGTAGTATGGTGCATAGGCTCCACACTTTATTCAGTCTCCTGAGTGTGGGAAGGTTTGTCAAGAGAAGGTTTCCCAGTTGTAGGCTGATTATGTTCTGGTGTCAGGCTAAGTGGTGGATAATTTGAAATCTCAAATGGAGTGCCTAATAGTTTCAACCAACTATCAATTTGCTCAGATACATCACCTTGCCCCCATCTGTCATCTTCGTCTATCATCACTAGTACATGGATATGTTGTGACCTTTTGACACATCGCCCCATTCAAGATGGGGACCCCTAATTTTTGCTCCATTCTGGTCTTTTGGCTTTGGTTTTGTCTCTCTCCCTCTCTTTCTGCTGTCTGCCTTTCGGGGATTGTGCCCGTCTGTGAGCCTAAAACATGAATTTGGCCAAGTCCAAAAATTAGGGTTTCCACCTTTCTGGTCAGTCCGGGGTCAAATGAAATGAATGAATTGAAAATTGAGATTAACATTGCTGTCAGTGTGCTTCCAGCAAGTTTCCACTGAAATTTTATCAAATTCTAAGTACTTACTATTTTTAGTAAGTGTGCAATTCCAGACAATCCTTCAGTTTTAACAGTCACACTACATTCAGAACACATCAAGCTGCTCGTGTGCGAAATTTGAGCTGAAACAGACAACTTACTATTTTTAGCAGTTCAGCTTCCGGAGCAGTTTCATGGCTTAGACGCAGAGTTTTTCTATGCATGTCTGGAGATTCCTTCTGGGTTTTTCGAGACCTTCGCGATGGTATAACATGCAAAGCGAGATAACGACTTTCAGAATTGAGTCTTCCGAGGCTATTTTTAGGGTTTGCATGTCAGAGTTTTCTTTGCATGTCTGCATATTCCTTATGGGTTTTTCGAGAGCTTCACAGTGATGTGACATGCAAAACAAGATAATCACTCATTTGGGAACTTACTATTTTTAGCAGGTGCGTCCCGGCAGCCACCTCCCAGCGCTTCAGAATCACGAGCTGATCGCAATGCAGCAGAAACAAGGACAAACGAAGATCATTTGATACGCATGCAGGGAAAATTAGGGTTTCCAGCTTCGGGGCCTGAAAAGAAGGGCAAGAAGTCAGAATTTTCGAAAACCTGTGTAAACCATCGCGATCAGCATCCTTCAGGCTATTTGCTGGTAAAATTTGAAGACAAACGAAGCACTTACTATTTATAGTAAGTCATTTTGGAAACAGGCTAAAAATAGCAAATTAGTTGCATGCATTGATGTCAGCAGTAAAGTCACGTGGTGAGGAGCACGTCATTCAAATTTCAAGTCAATCGGAGCTATGGAGGTATCAGAAGCAAGCAGTTACTATAAATAGCAAACCACCTTCAGAAATGGGCTAAAAATAGCAGGCCAACCCGAGCAGGCAGTGTCAACAGGCCAACAAGGTTGTGAAGATGTAGTGTCTAAAACCTCAAATCATTCTGAGCCTCGGAGGTGTGAAAATCAAGAGACTTACTATTTATAGTAAGGCACAGAGGAGTTGGCGAAGGCGAGGAAAAGTGACTAAGTCTGAGAAATATCCTGCTTTACCTTGAAAATGCGCCCACTTCAGCTGGAGAGTAAGAAAAGTTTTTAAGTGTTCAAATATCCTCCTGCCTAGGCAAAATGCGCCCATCCTCAAGGAGAAAGTTAAAAAAAAAATTCTAAGGCATGAAGAATCATGAAGAAGGTAGAAGTTGGCTAGTGGAGGCGATGAACGCTTGGAAGTTAGAGCGTGAAAATCAGGTAAGTAAAGTGAATTTATATTATGAAGTGTTCTTATACCCTTCTCCTTGCTTGTTTTGCAGGAGGAACGTCGAGACCAAGCGGTGATGACTTAGAGTGATGAAGCAAGTGATTCAAGACGACATCTCAACCTTGAAGGAAGAAAGTTGCAAGAAAATGGCTAATTGTTGAGACTTAGCATAACTCAAGTGACAAAGAATGGAAGCTCGAGCAAAGTTGAAGAACAACGTCAAGAAGAAGATCAAGAGCAGTTGAACTCCAGATTCTATCAAATTTTATTATCTGAGGAGGCAATCTTAGAGACTCTTTTACCCTCCTCCAAGCGATCAATAGAATTGGCTGAACGAGAACAACAGAGCAGTGTGAATGCATTTCAAAGCTGAAATCTTCTAGAAGATGGTGGCCATTAATGGCTCATTTATTACCCCACTCCTCTTGGTGGCGGTTTTTAGGGCGAATCTTGTTTAGGGCTGAGGTGGCACAATCCTTGCCATCCAGCTGATTGTAATCTGAGCCGTCTGTTGGACTTGGCCATCTATAAAAGGGGGGAGTCCCCCTCATTTGTATCTCATTAGAAATTAGAATTAGATCAGAGTTAGGATAGCAGAGGAGTAGAGAGCAATTAGATAGTTGATAGTATATTTTAGATTGAAAAGGAAGGAAAGTCTTCCCATTGGATACTTTGTAAGAAGTTGTCATGAATGCTTTCATAATAAAAGAATTTTTCATTGATGGTGATTTCTTCTTCGTTATGAGTAGTTGTTGAGGCTTCTTTGTCCTTCCAATTCACGTAGCTTAAAGTAATGTAGATTTCATTTCATGCTAGTACTTAGTAATTGTGGAATGTGGTGCTCGATTTGAACAAGACTTCGCTTGTCCATACCACTAGCGGGCTCGCTGACGGTGGGTTCGCCTTGCGTGGTCAACTGGAACTTTGTGAAACTTAACTTCGATTATGGTTTATTTGTTGGCATGCGTCGTTGTGATGGTGTCTTCATGCTAGAACGTGATCTGAACATCTTGAGTCACTCCTCTGAAGATTGCACCAGCCGCGGAAGTGAGGCAAAACGGAGCTTGGTTGAAGCTTGTGAGAATTGATCGCCATGTCCCACGCCTTAGAGTAGATTAGAACTTCTTAGGCCCTACACTCTTTTAAATTCAGTTCATTTCCGGTTAGAATTAGGAAACTTGTGCTCACTTGCCAAATCATTCAAATCACATGAAAGCCCTTAGTCCGCTGTCTGCTGTCAACTGTCGAACAATTGTGTAAGTCCCCTTGAAATACCAGCAAAAAAAATCACATCAAGCCAACTGAGACTATTCGCATTTAAGGAACCTTGGAGTTAAATGTATGATCTATCTCGCAATCTTAGCATACATGAAACTTTGTTCAAGAGAGGATAGAGTAGCCGTTGGCGACTTTATTCTGTGTTGGTGCGGTCGCAAAAACTACGTCAACAAGATAGAAGGAACAACCTTCCTTGATAGAGGGTGTTTAAAACTGAGTGTAGTGATAGAGGAAATGAGACAAATTTGGACAATGAATGGTTGTTGTATTCATCATTGATGGGTGGACTGATATTAAACATCAACCATTCATCAATATCATTGTCGCATGTTTAGTTGGCTTTTATTTTCTTAGAGCTATTGATTGTTCATGGAAGAGGATAGATGCAAACTTCCTACTTTAGATTTTAAGGGATTCCATAGAAGAGCTTGGGCACTCTAATGTTGTACAAGTGGTGGCTGATTCATCCCATATATGTAAGTTAGCTAGCTTGATAGTGGAGGGTGCTTACAAGCACGTTTTCAGATCCCTTCATGTGTTTATGCATCGAACAATGTATTGAAAGATGTTGAGAATATAGATTGGGTAAAGGTAGTGGTGGCAGAAACTAGTGACATATAGATTTTCATTTGCAACCATCACAACTCGCTTTGTTTAGGACTTTTTTGAAAAAAGAATTCCTCAAGCCCATGGATACTAGATATGCTAGCTACTTTATCTTGTTAGAGAGGACATTTGAGGTTTAGGAGCCTTTACAATTAATGATGGTTAATCTAGAGTGGGATAGATGGATAGAGGCAAGCACGTTTGAAGGAAAATGTGTGAAACAAAAAATCTTTAACAATGGTTGGTGGTCTAGACTCCACAATGAGGTGAGGAATTACTGATTTTATTATGAAATTGTAAAATTTATTAATATTTCTAGCTTAAAAATTATTTTCATTCTTTGTCATAGCATTCACTCTTTGTGCTTTGAGTCATAATCTTTTTTGAAATTTTAATTTTTGTAACTTGTTTGTGATAAGATATGCTATTACAGGCTCTCCTAGCCTTGGAGAGATTTATGAGACACTTGACAAAATGTTTGAGCAAGCCATTCATTGCAGGGATCCTAGTTTAGGATTTTATGAAGAACATATTAGGCCCATTCTGATGTGGTGTGGAACAGTATGAACCATAGAAGCAAAAATTGTGGAAAAATCATGATTGATCACAAAAATCTGAAATCGCCAGGTTTGCTGATATTTTCCCTCATTAAATCGCGATTTTTAGTAAAATTGTTGACTCGTGATTTTCAACAAATTTTTAATGTATAAACCTATTAAAATCAGGAAAAAATAGGGGAAAAACGAGGAATTTTCTTTCTTGTTTTACCTGCATAATTTTCAATGAGTTTTCATCCCACAATGGGCAAGGATTTGAACTGATATGACATCGCTAGGTTTTCTACAAATTTCACTCAAAATTCAGCAAGTTTAAAAAAATTCTTTAAAATCCATGCTCATTTGCCCTAATTTTCATACGGATAAGGGAAAATCTGAATTTAATCATGAATTTTGTCTTGTCATTGGCAACAGCCAGGGACAATAATATGGACGAATTTAACAAAGGGTGCTTGTTTAGTAATTGCAGTTGTTTGGGCAGAGTTCTATGTCTGATTTGAGCTCATTATAATTTGTAGCGCAAAGTTCTATATCAAATTTGAGTTCATTATATTTTTTAATGCAAAGTTCTATAAGTTGTGTTCATGTTATAATTTTGCAATGAAATTTATTATCTTTATATTTTGTTTTTTAAACAATGTAGATTTGTCTTTTAATTTTGTTTTTTATTCAACATATTAAAATTTAATATTTTAAAATATTTAAATTGGATTTTTATTTAATATATAAAATTTAGTATATTTATTATTTATATATTAATAATATTTAAATTAAATTTTTAAACATATTTATATTATAATGTATTCAAACTTAACATAATATTGATTAATGATAATAAATTTCCACAATCCATATTGTTGTATGAGTTTGTTTATGGATTTGATTGTGTTGAAGCTTTTTTCATCAACGTTTAGGATCACACTATGTGATCCATCATCAGGATGGTAGAGAAAAAGAGGAGAGAAAGGTTGATTGTAGACTTAGTGTAGCTAAAAAGAGAGAGGAAGGAGAGGGGTAGGTTGCACACAATTCGAGGTTCAAGGTCAAAACAATAAAAATATTACCCACAAAATTGGAAAAGAGAACCACATTAATAGCTAGATAATGAACAATGTCAAACACAACACAACCTAAATACAACTAAACATAAAGAAAAGAAAAATTAATAACCATAGGTTGCACACAGATCGAGGTTCAAGGTCAAAACAAGAAAAATATTACCCACAAAATTGGAAAAAAGAATCACATTAATAGCTAGATAATGAACAAAGTCAAACACAACACAACCTAAATACAACTAAACATAAAGAAAATAAAAAAAATTAATAACTTGAAACATCACATCAGAGCTGTCTGGATCATCTTGGACATGATTGTCTCTGAAGACCCTAAACTGTCTGTCCTTTTTTCTCGACTGAACACTTTCTGGAAATGATCATGAGCAAATGTTTCTTGAATCGCATAGTTTGTCTACTTGAGAATAGTTTAGCTTATTTTTGGCTACACTTCATGATTCTCTTTGGATCAATATTGCCACTTCAAAAAGGAAATCACCTATTACAATAATACTCAATGCCAGGAATCTTTCCTTGAATACAGAATTTTGTGGCCCTGCCAATGAATTCCTTTTGTTTTCATTGATTCATTTGGATTGTCTTTAATGTTCTGTCTATGACTCTGAAACAATTGCAGATTATTAGAATGTATTGCACAGATCAGGATGGATACCATCCAGGTCCACGGTTGCAGCATGATACATAAAGCCTTTATAGATTTTCCTTCCATAATTTTGAGGTTACTGATTTTCAATAGTTTATGTTATTTGAGTCAGTGGCTTGTGAAATAATATATTTTCTTATTTTTTAAAAGTTTGGATGCACACTCATGCATTTTTCCAATTATAATAACAAATGTGTAAACATGTCCTTGTGTGTACATGCATGCAATTTGAAATTAGTCAATAAAGCTAATTTAGGGTTTCTGGTCCTTGTTCATCTACTTAGAAAATCATTTTCTAGGTTTTTATCTTATGATCAGAAAGAATACCATCTGATAGAGGGGAAATGCAGAAGGATGGGGATTCTGTCAAGGAAGCAATGGACCAATTAAATCAAATTGGATGGGCTAAAAAATGGAATTCTCAGCCTTATGTCTCACGACGCATGGTTAGTCACTAGTTCAAATTGCCATATGGAAAAATGCTTGAAAAACTTACTGCTTGCAAGTATGATGCATTTTGTGTGCTTCACTTATATATTCTATATGCCTGTTAGATGTGTAGCACAAGTTGTCAGTTCTTTTTATCTTGTGTATTTTCCTTTAATTTACGCTAATGTTTTTTTGATGCAGACATTTATGCGCGAGTTGACTTCTCTAGGAATAAAAAATGCAGAAAATTTAGCAATCCCAAGCACTCGAAATGATGCAAGTATCCAATAGAGATCTTCTATATGTCTAAAAAATCTGATTATTTCAAATTGACTTTTAAGTTTATTTTGTTTGTGATGTTTTTCTCAACATATGGGTGCCTGCTAATGTTGGTTTGTAATTATTCTGTTTCTTTTTTTGTTCTCATGGTGTACACTGTATATAACTTATTGAGTATGAAGGATTTGGAAGGTTTGATATTTGAGAATTTTTTTCTCACATGTTCTTTCACATAATAAATTGTATTCTTGATGACTCAATTTCCAATACACAAAATCTGGTTTCTCACTAAGATTTCAAATTATATATATATTGCATCATGGTCTACATATTTCTGAAATTGATATAAACTTATACTGTAAAATTTCTGTTTCATAAATCAGTGTCATTCTTCTGTCTTGTTACATTTTTGTTAAGTAAATTTGAAATTTCCTTTGACACCTTGTTGTCGTTGCGCAGGCAGCTTTCTTGTTCACTGTGGTCGGTAGCACAGGATTTATAGCTGTTCTAGCTGGCCAGCTTCCTGGGGTACTATACTGCATATCATGAAGTTCTAGTTGTATAATTTTGCTAATATTAGATCAAAGAAAAGAAAAATCTGCAAAATAAGGATTTCCAAACACTACTTCTCATGAGCATCCCTTGTTATTCTTTCCTATTAAAAAATGAAAAGATGTTTGAGACAAGCTTATGGATTATGTTTCTTCCACTAACAAACGAATTTTGTTATAAATCCTAAACTAACCAACACAACAACATTAATTAAGTTTCTGGTTTGGGTCAGTAGTTTGCCAAAAAAATTCCCAGGTTCTGTACAATTGGGTTTCAGGTGCGTGTGTGCATGTGTTTGTGTGTGTATAACCATAATTTTCCCAAAATTAAATACAGAACATAGCTGATAATTGATAATTCAATGTCAATTGTCAAATGTTAATGATAAATCAAAATGGTTTATATTAGTGCAATTACACATGGAAAATAATACAAATCATCATATTGCTCTTCATTGAGAGCATCAACGTCATTAGCTGATTTATTAGAACCACAAGCAGCCTTGTGTTAATCATCTAGAGAAATTGTGCAATAAAAGCATCCAAGTTGGGATACTCTAGCACTATGCTTCTTTTTTTGCTGCCACATGATTGCATTTAATTGATAAAGAAGTATGGACTGTAGTTCTACTCAGCTGGAGAGGAACATGAAATCTCTAGAGATTCAAGACAAAATCAATCCAACATTCAAAATTATAGTTGCCAAAGACCAGAGTTAAAAAATAAAAATGCATACCTAGGAGAGAGTTTTGGTGGCAATAGGTTACAAGTAAATAGATCCTTGCCATGTAGGTACCAACAACTATGATCATCCTTTTTGTACACATTGAAGTTATAAAATTTCCCAAACTTGCCCATGATTATGTCGCCCACACCTAAATAAGGAAAAAATTTAGCAAATGTTGCCTTGTACCCTCACCAACTTTAACATCTTTGTATGGTGGCACCTCACTAGGCAATGAAAGTATCTTTGCACTATAATACTTATGGCTCAAAGAAAATACTAGCAGATGCAAAGATGTCGTCAGTGCTTAGATCGCCTTCAAATTTTACCAGTGGACTCCTTGAAAGATATTGATCGTGATGGGATACACCAGTTTTTGGAGATTCTGGCGTTTGATCCCTCATTTTGGGTCTCGAAGCCGGAAACCCTAATCTGACTTGCATGTTGCTCAAATGATCTCCGTTTGACCTCGTTCTTGTTTCATGTCACTATGTTTGTAGTTCTGAGGTGCTGGGAAACTTCCAGAGTGATCCTGCTAAAAATAGTAAACGTTTGAAAAAGTGACCAGTCAGCTATTGGATGAGTTTGCATGTCACACTACCCGAGAGATCTCAAAAAATGAAATATGTGTTGTGACATTTTTCACACATCGCCCCATTGCAAATGGGGACCCCCTAATTTTGGCTTTGCTTTTCGTTCGTTTTGTCGTTGTCTCTCTTTTCTACTGTCTATCTTTCCGGGATTGTGCCCATCATTGAGTTTAAGCTTGAAATTTTGGCCAAGTCTGAAAAATTAGGGTTTTGAATTTTCCAGCCAACCCAAAGTCAAATGAGATGAATAAATTGCAAATTGAGCTTAACACTATTGTTAGTATGCTTCCAGCAGGTCTCCACAAAAATTTCATCGAATTCTGGCAACTTACTATTTTTAGTAAGTGTGCAATTACAGGCAATCCTTCAACATTTTTGAGATTCCTGACATCACACTGCGGCCAGAGCAAATCGCTACTCACAGTCAAATTTGAACTGAAACGACAACTTGCTATTTTTGGCAGCTCGGCTTCCGGGACTAATTTCGGTGCAAATGCAGTTTTTTCTTTGCATGTTTGCGTATTCCTTCCGGTTTTTCAAGACCTTCGCAGTTGATATGACATGCAAAGCGATGATGATCTTCAGATTCGGCCTTCGAGGCCGATATTAGGGTTCGTGATGCGGTATTTTCGGCGATGTCAGCATTTTCTTTCTGGGTTTTCCAAGAGCTTCGCAACGATGTAACATGCAAATGGAATTGATCACTTTTCAGGAACTTACTATTTTTAGCCAGTGCTTGCATGTTGGAGATTTTTCTGGGTTTTTCTGGGTTTTCCGAGATTTTTCGGGTAGTGTCACATGCAAGATCATCCGGCCGCTGGTCGGTCACTTTTTCGGCCACTTTCTATTTTTAGCAGGTATCACTTCGGCAGTGGCTCAGTACTTCAGAACTGCAAACTGATCGTCATGTAATTGAAACGAGATCAAACGGAGCTCATCTGAGCAACATGCACAAAATTAGGGTTTTGAGCTTAAGGGCTAAAAATGAGGAGTCGGAGGTCAAAATGTTCAAAACTGAAGTATCCATCAGAGTCAGTATCCTTCAGGAAGTCTGCTGGCAAAATTTGAAGGCAATCGAAGAACTTGCTATTTTTAGTAAGGTGTTCCAGATGCAGGCTATAAATAGAAGGTTGATCTCGGCGTAAGCACAAACGGGCAAGGTCACCAACAAAGAGCACGCTGTCCAAATGTCAAGTCAAACGGAGATAGGGAAGCCTCAGAAACGGGCACTTACTATAAATAGTAAGTCACTTCAGTAGCAGCTGTAATTGGCAGGTTGGCACCAAATCTCGACGTGTAAACAGGTCAGACAGTTGATAAGTAATCCGTGGCATGAATTTCAAGGCAAACAGAGTTACAGAAAAATGAGAATCAAGCACTTACTATTTTTAGCAGGTTGGAGCAAAGGAATTAGGGTTTCCTAAATTCAAGGGCAGAACACGACAACCATGCAGAAGCAGCGTCCAGTCACGATCAATACACTTCAGGCATTTAGTACGCAAAATTTGAAGGCATTTCGAGCAATTGCTATTTTTAGTAAGTTGCTAAAAATAGCAGGTGCATGCAGATATCAGGGCCGACAGCTCAACCACATCCCGAGGTTCAGAACAAAGCAAAATCCAGCCTTTTGAAGCTTGAAATTAGCTTGAAGTGCAAAATTGACAAACTTTCTAAAAATAGCAAATTAGGGTTAGCATGATCTAAACACCCTAAATTTGGCAAAGGGGACGTAACACGTCAAATTTGATAATTTTTTGAATCCAGCACCAAAACTTGCTATAAGAGGCTGAAGACAGGGGAAATTTTACCGAGGCATTAAGACTGGAAGTTGCTAGTGCTAAATGCGCCCCAAAGATGGATGCTTGACCCCAGATGCGCCTTAATTGAAGAGGGAGGGGGTCAAATGTGCCCTTGAAGGTTAAGATGCCATGAGAAAAATATTCTAAGTGTTTGAAATTGGAAGTAGCCCTGGCTAAGTGCGCCCAGCTTGCATGGAGTGAAGAAATTTTTCTACGTATGGGAAATTGGAGGTAAGAGGGCTCAAATGCGCCTTAGCTAAGAATAAGAGGTGCTGAAAAATTTTCTAAGTGTTTTGAAATGGAAGATGACCCCACAAAGTGCGCCCAAACAAGTATGAAATGAAGAAAATCTTCTAAGGCATTGAAGATGAAAGCATAAAGCTTCAAATGCGCCCATCAAGGATGAGGTGGCATAAAGTTCCTAAGTGTTAAGAAATTAAAGCAGGACCCCAGAACGCGCCCACCAAGGAAGATGTGACTAGAAAAGGTTCTAGGGCGAAGAAACTTAAACCGCAACCCCTCATATGCGCCTTGGGAGGAGGGTGATTTGCGCCCAAGCCAAAAAAATAAAAGCTTGATAGGTGATATGCGCCAAAGGCTGAAGTGAAAGTACAACATGGAGAATGCGCCCCTCTTAAAAATGAAAGTTCCCCATGCTGAATGCGCCCTTGGAGTCAAAGGATGTTGAATTTTGTCTAAAGCATAAATTGAAAGTTGACCATATAGTTTGCGCCCAAGGTAATGTGCAAACTCTCCAAGCGTTGGAAATGGAAGTTGACCCTTCTCAATGCGCCCATGATGAACTTAGACGAAGGGGGTCTAATATGCGCCCAGACTTGACAAGTTAGAATTTCTCTAAGTATGGGAAATAAAAGCAGCTAGGCTCATTGGCGCCTTGAGGGAGGAGTTAGAAATTTTTCTAAAGTCATTAAAAACTGAAAGCTCTGGGGTCAATTTGCGCCTGAGCCTGTGAGGACTTCGAAATTTGCTTGAGAGACGAAACTGAAAGTTTGCCCTCTAATATGCGCCTTTGCCTGGGAAGGAGAGTATAAAAAGTTTAAGTGTTGAAGTTAAAGGTTGCCTGTGTGAAACGCGCTTGGAAAAGAGTAGTTAAAATTTCACTAAGGCATTGAGAATGAAAGTTCAACACATCTTTTGCGCCCCTCTCCAAACTGGAAGCTTGACTTGATTTTTGCGCCCAAGGTGGTTGGAGTTTAAAGTGCGCCTAAGGCAAGGACTTGAAGCTGAGGGTGAAATTTGCGCCTTGAATTGGAGGACTTTAAAATCCGCCTAAGTGTTAAAATTGAGACCTCAACATGATATATGCGCCCCAACCTCAGGCCTTAACATATGATTTGCGCCTGAAGCAACATCTTCAAATTAAGAGTTCAATACATCATTTGCGCCCCTCTCTGAAGAAGTTAAAAATTTTTGCTAAGTATGGAAACTCAAAGTTTCCTATCTTGTATGCGCCCAGAGTCAAATTTCAACGAGTCTCAGGAATAAAAGAAGGACCCATGATATGCGCCCACTCAAAAGCATGAAAGAGGAAATTTTGACTATGGCATTAAAATGAAAGTTCCCTCTTTCATTTGCGCCTAAAAGCACACATCTCCATTTGCGCCCCCTGAGCATGGAGGAATAGAAATCTTCTGAGTGTCAGCGAATTGGAAGCTCCATGTAGTAAATACGCCCTCAGCCTTGAAGTCTGCCATGGGAAATGCGCCTTCAAAAAGAATGATAGAGAACGGAATTTGCTAAGTCCGGAAGTTTGATGCTCATATCCTCACTTGCGCCCATGAAGAAAACTTAAGAAATGAAAGAGGGTCTGGTGATATGCGCCCCAAATTTGAAGCTCTGTATGCAATATGCGCCTGGGAGAGGAGAGGAGAACTCGAATTTTTTTTTAGAAAGCGCTTCAGATCTGAAGGCAAGCATCACAGCCACGCCTTGGGAAAAGCTTGAGATTTTCTAAATGGAACCTCCACCGTCTATATGCGCCTTGAAGGAGGAAGATTGAAATGCGCCTTAAGAGATGAGATTTGGAAGTTTTCTAAGTAAAAAAAACTAAAAGTATAAGCTATCAAATGCGCCTTAACTAGTTGGATGTTAAAAAAACGGCTTAGGCATGTAATCTTCAAAATAGAATTTGAAGTCCACAAGAACAATTGTGCCTTCAAGATCAAGGTTGGGAATATTTCACGTATTAAAGGTTGGGATGAATGGCAAATTGGAAATTACGCCCAACTCAAAGGAATTGAATAAAACCTTGGATAAAAGTATTTTCCTAAGTTGAGATTTAAAAAAAAAAAAAAATTAAAATGAACCCGTTCGTCGGTAGACACATGAAGTTCACATTTTCTGAAGGAAAAATTTTCTGGGTATTGAATTTTTGCAACGAGGAAATGATTTCAAAGCTTTCCACACTCCACTGGAAATTTTGAGATGGGGATTTTTGATGGACACCAGGTGAATGAAATTTTCTAGGCAGAAGATTAAAAAGTTTCTAAGTCTGAAAAACAGATGTTCAAGACGGATGCTTGGGTAATTTGTGATGAAATTTGTAAGGGGAAAATCTGGCCAAGGCACGAGAAATTTGAAGATGAAGTGAAATTTGAGAAAAACGATGAACTCTACTGGGTCTAAAGATCACTCGGACCTAGGTAGTCATAACATGGATGTCAGGTAAGTTAGGTGGTTTTATAAAGTGTTCTGATGCTCTTCTTCCTTCTATTGGTTTTGCAGGATGCACGCCGGGGCCAGAGCACGATGAATTGAAGTGACAAAATCATGAAGGAAGATGTTGGGAGAAATGGCTAAGTGAAGACTCAAATGTGCACTTAACTTAGAGAAAAGGATGACAAGAAAATATTTCTAAGTCCAGGATAAAAGAAAAGATGGAGACCCGAGTGTTGAAAATCATCATCAAATAGAAAAATGAAGTTGTCGCCTTGAAGTTAGATCGAGAACGTGCCTATAGTTGAATCTATTCGATCAAGTCTGCAGTCAAGAAAAAGGAGCAGTGTGAACGCGTTTCCAGACAAGAATCTTTTGGAAGGTGGACATTATGGCTCATTTATTACCCCACTCTCTTTTGTGGCGGTTTTTAGGGCAAATCATGTTTAGGGCTGAGGTGGCACGATCTGGGCCATCCAGCCGATTGTAATCTGAGCCGTCCATTGGACTTGGCCAGCTATATAAGGGGGAGTCCCCCTCATTTGGTTTTTCAGTAGACATCAGACAGTAGAGAGGATTAGAGTAGAAGTTAGGATAGAGAGACAAATTAGAAGTAGCTTAGTATAGATTGATAGAGTAGTTGAAGAAGAAGGAAAGTTTTCCCTTTGAAAACTTTGTAAGAAATTGTTGTGAACACTCTCTCAATAAAAGAGTTTTTCATTGATGGTGAACTTCGTCTTTGTTGTGAGTAGCTAGCAAGGTTTCTTCGTCCTTCTGATTCAAGTAGTGACTTAAAGTAGAATAAGTTTCATTTCATGCATGTAGTAGATAGTAATTGTGGGATGTGGTCTTCAATTTGAGCAAACTTCGTCTATCCATACCACTAGTGTGTTCGCTGATGGTGAATGTGCCTTGTGTGGTCAACTGGAATATCATGTACTTAACTTCGATCATGATTTGTATGTTTATATGCGTCGTTGTGATGGTATTTTCATGCTAAGTTGTGAGATGAACATCTTGAACTACTCCTTTGAAGATTGCACCGGTTCTGTGGAGGCTGTCCGAAGCGAGGCAAAGCAGAGCCTGGTTGAAGCTTGTGAGAATTGATCGCCATATCCACGCCTTAGAGTAGATTAGAGCCTTCTAAACCCTACATTTTCAATTCGGTACTTTCTTGTTAGAATAGGAAACCCGCGCTTCATAGACAAATCTTCCGAGCATTTGAATTCCTTTCTCCGCTACCGAACAATTCCGTAAGTCCCCTTGAAATACCAGCAAATCACATCAAGCCAAACTGAGCCTATTCGCATTGAAAGAACCTTGGAGTTGAACGCATGAACTTTCTTGCAATCTTAGCATGCGGAATACTTTGATCAAGAGAGAATAGGGTAGCCGTTGGCAACTTTATTCTGCGTTGGTGCGGTCACAAAAAACACATCAACAATATGCTAACCAATTTTTTTGATAAATTAACACAACATAACCAACACTTAGCCAACTTGATTAGCGTTAGCTCCAAATGGAAAACCAAACTTGAAATGAACTCACACCAAGAATGCACACTCGATCCCAATGAGGGATAGGTGTTGTCATATGGCGGAGGAGCTGAATGAAAGTACTTGAAAGAAACTACTCAACGTCAAGAATGTGCACACAAGATCCCACTAAGGGCGAGGTGCTAACATATGACGGAGTGTAAATTGAAAGCTAGAAATTGATAGGCGGATAACCAGCCATGAGCTATTACAAACTAATTCATCCGTTGCGGCGGGCATCCACAGAATTGTGGGGATTCACCACTATGAAGTGGGTATAAGAGTGTTACAATCAGATTATCCACACTGGCGGTAAACCATCCAGGGGTAATTTAATGAGAAAACAACAAGTAATTGCAGAATTGGAAATGGTTGGATTAGTAATGCTTAATCTCAACCTTTACAATTTAAACTCTGCAGATTACAAATTACAATGATAGAGAATGAATCTAGGAAGAGAAGTATAAGTTCTAACGATCAAATAACACTCCAAAACTGAAGTATGAAGTCAAAAATAGAGAACTATTAAAATCTGATATAAAATCTGTATTTTGGAAATTCAAACCAGCAACTGTGAATATCATGAAATACTCATAACTTGATCAAATTACCTCCGAATGATGAGAAATCAGTTGCAAATGCTTCCTAGAGGTTTGGCGCCCAAGATGCAATCCAAAAACAATCACCAGAAACTCTAGATTATTTGGCACGAATTCCAATGCTCTCCCAAATGGTACGACCTTCTTGAAAAATTGATTTTGCAAGATAAATTCAGAAACTTGGAAATAAATTCCAATTTTTTGAGGAAAGGGTCGCCTTGAACCAAGAATTGATTTGCCAAAATACCCAGAACAGAATTAAAATCACTCCAAGAGATATAAACAAAAACCAGCTTCAGCTGTAGATAAACCAGTAAACCAAAACTGTAAAAATACTTCAGAAATTCTTCAATCTTTGATGCTCAATCTGCTAGTCTGATTTGAGAAGCAGAAATAATCCAACTGGGTGTTGTATTTCAAACACGAAATTGGTAAGGGGCTAGGAGGTAGCATCCTCGAAGCAAAATGTCCATTGTCATTTTGACAGCATAACAGTATGATAAACAGTAGATAACCAAATGTTGGAGCAAAGCCTTCATTTTATAAAAAACTGAGAAACTCTTCACTTTCCCAGGAGGAACGCCAAAAGCCACCTTTTGAAATTCTTTTCAACTTTCAAAAATATAAATTCCTCATAAAAGTGGTGTCCACTTTCAAGGTGATAAAATATTTCAAAAAATAATAATTAATCTCTTAATGAGGGCGTACCCTTCATGGCCCTCTTTTAAAACAATTTAAAGTTATCTCCTTAAGCCAAGGGGGTCAATAGAGAAATAAAACATTAATGCCTTAATTCAAATATTTTCACCAAATAAAGCTTTTTTGAAGACAAGGCTTGAACATAAACAACTGCGCCAACTGAAAAGATAACTGAGGATATGTTGATGTGTTTTTCGTGACCTCACCAAACAGTGGAACAAAGTTTCCCAACGAAGACCCTATTCCCTCTTGAACAAAGTATTCAACATGCTAAGATTGCGAGTAAGATCATGTTTTCAACTCCAAGGTTCCTTTAATGCGAATAGGCTCAGTTTGGTTGATGTGTTTTGCTGTGTTCTTACGAGGGGACTTACACAATTGTTCGGGGTTCTTGCAGTTAACAGTTGGTGTATGCTTTGAAGGGGATTCTTGCGTGTATGATTTGGCAATATAGTTCGTTTTCCTAAAACTAATCAGAAGTATACGGAAAGTAAAGAATATAGGGCCTAAGAAACTTATGTTCTATTCTAAATGCAGGATATGTGGAGCTTCGTGTTGGCAGACTTCAACCAAATTTCACCTAGCCTCACGTCGGACAGCCTCAGTAAAATCGGTGCAATCTTCAAAGGGATAGCAAATGATGTTCAAATCGTAATTTAGCATACATACACCATCAAAACGACGCATATAGGTATACAAATCACAATTGAAGTTAAACGCAAGATAATCTCCAGTCGACCACGCAAGGCGAACTTATCATCAACAAGCCGCTAGTGGTATGGAATAAAGCGAAGCTACCTCAATAAAACCACCACACATCAAAGTAAACTACTTGCATGAAAATTACGCTACTTGGATACGAAAGGAAGAAGAGACCTTGCTAGCTATTCATGACAAGACGAATTCCACCATCAATGAAAAGATCTATTATCATGAAAAGTGTTACACAACAATCTCCTCAAAAGTTTTCAAAGGGAAAACTTTCTTTCTTCTCCACTACTATGCTCTACTATGCAATCTCTCCAATCTCTAGCTCTAATGCTAATGCCTGATCTAATGTCTAATCTAATGAATTACAAATGAGGGGGACTCCCCCTTTATATAGCTAGCCAAGTCCCAAAAGACGGCTAGGGTTACAATCAATAGAGTGGCCAGAATCGTGCCACCTCAGCCCTAAATCACTAATAGGGAGGGTATATTAAAATGAATCCAAAGATTCCTACCTACCCCAAAGCAGTAAAGGCAATAAATGCCTACAATCGCCTTTCTAGAAGATCTGGCCCAGAGGTGCTCCCATTTGCTCTCTTCACCGCCAACTCCAAATAAATCTGCCAAGTATAGCCTCTAACTTCACGAATCAAATAGGTGGAAATATAATCTAATCAAACTCTAAATAATTTGATCAATCTTCTTTGCATTGGGCAAGATTCTCTCAAAGCAATCAAGGAGTCCTGCATGTTCTGAATCAAGGCGGAGAAAGTGGAAATGTTCTCGAAATCATCCTGTACAAAGGTCTTAACATCTGAAAAGAAAGGCACCAGCAAACCCCTCAAATTATCAAGATTAACTTCATCTGGATTCAACCGCCTAGCAAATATGGCCTCAAAGGTATTCTTAACTCCATCTATAATATTGGCCATAGCTTTATGTACCCTGGCTGAATCTGCCTGTGCAGCGTCGAAGAAGCCACGCCCCGTGATTGCTTAAGAATACCATCTCGAGAAATCATACCTGTCATTCTCCTGAATGACACTTCCATCAATCAGCAATCGCAACGGAACATGCCTCAATGCCTCAAGACACTGAATTACTTTACTCTGATAGATAGAAGAGTCACCCCAAGCATGATCAACTGCCTCCATCCGTAATAAAATATTTCAGAGGCTTGTCAAAGCAAAGTAAGCAAGGTCCTCCATAAACTTTTCGGGCCTCAAAGACGAACTCCTCAGAACTCCACTTGTTCCGGCTTCTTCCTCGTAAGCATTTTTCCCAACTCTACTGGGCCATTGATTGATTCCTTGGGAATTACCGAGGCTCTATATAACTGAATAATAACATCCCCGCCTCGAGACCCAGACAACCATTGCAGACATATCCAATTATAACTGCCTTTGAGAGGGCAAGATAGAGTTATCATTAATTCTCTTATGGGCCAAAGCATCGCGAGGGCATCCGGAATCCGTAGGCCGTGGACGCCATAATTTCTACAGGTAATCGCTTCATTTCGTCAATCGACTGTATAATTTACATGAACGGGTAATGAGAGCCATCTTCATATCCGTGTGGATATCTTCAAAATTTTCTTGCTTTTCTTCTGTGGAGGTGCACTGATCCTATTCAAAAATTCTTCCATCTCAACTGCTGGATCGAGCTCCTCGCTGGGGCTTCTTCTCATTCTATCCTTAAGCCAATCGGGCACATCATACTGTATATCAAAGGGCTGTTGTTCCTGTGCCTCTACTTCTCGAACTTGCTCAACCTCTATATCATTCTTAGTTCTCAATCATCCCTATGGCCGAAGTCACCCACACTATATCATCATCATCAAGTAGCCGGCCCACTCCCCGCTTTGAATTGAGGGCTGCATTAGTCCCTAATATCCCGCTGATCAATCCCTGGCAAGCGAGCTCGCTAACTAACTCTCTCCTCAGGAGGCTGAATATGCCAATCCAGCCTCGTACCCTGATTCAGGAATATAATTTGACAAGAGTCTCCTATACTGGAATCTACTCCAAATGGAAAACGTAAGTCCCGTGAAAAGTCTCCAGCCTGGAATGTTCTACCAAATCACTTCTTTTTTGACTGGACTGTAATTTGTTTCTTTCTACCAGTGGTGGGTGTCCTGTGATCTCCCATCATATTGTAAGTCAAAGCAATTGACCTACTCTTCAACCTGTTTAGACGCCTATCAACCCATGCCCTAGTAAATGTCATGACTGGGATAGAGAGAGTATCTAAATCTGCAACCTCAGGCTCTGACCAATCTGGAGGTGGAAGTGGAGTATCTCTTACTGCTGTATAATCCGGATGGACAACGTCCATATCCTTGTTCACCTGGTCTGGAACCGGCACAACTTCACACTCCCTGATCAGGGTAATCGGCAACCGAGAGAACATCCTTTTCCTTACTTCAATCTCATCGGCTGCGTCAGCCCAATAATCTTCAATGGTGGCCTTATGTTTAAACTCCTCTGACAGTACCCATTTGATGTTATGATGTGGGTTGTAGTGCTGTCGACTAGTGTGGTATGAGAAATAATAAAATTGAAGTTCACTTTCAGCCTCTCTAGCTGCCTGTATTGAAAGACACACCTTATCTGAGTTGCCCATGACAACTGGAAATTCTATCCCTCCCTTCTTCTTCTTCTTTTGAATTTTATCAAAGGCAAGCAATTGCCTAGATATCTCTAGCATTAATATTCTATCTGTTGGGTACTTAGGCAGCCTATATGGGTACGATGAAAAACCTTGCAGCCTAATGTAAGAAAATCTCGAAAACTGTTTGAACCAGCACCCATACCTTTCAATTAGTTCTTGGGCATCCCTCGAGATTCTGTGATGTAGCCGCTCCTGAAGCAGTCTCGTGATATACATGGTGAAGGAATCGTTGACACGCTTGTAGTGAGTTGTGCTCGCCAAATGCAACTATGGACATGCATCATATATTTTAAACTGGTGGGAGCCACAACCGACAGGCTCCTTGTAAGAGATCCCTTTGTACTTCGTCATACGTGCCAACATATAAATGATGTAAGAGCTCATGTAAAATGTCTTTGTCCTTCTGAGGCTCAAGAGCTGCTCATGCAAATTATCACTGATCATCACAGCCCAGTTGACGTAATCTTTCCCTTCCAGCACGAGGTTGATGTAATAAAACATCCAAGGCTCGAAAATAAAGGACTATGCACAACCACCAACCCTGGTCAGCATCATGATGAGATCACAATATTCTTGCTTCAAGTCCTCCGCTATGATTTGCTTTGGCAGCTTCATACGAGAAGGCTTGGGAGTGGTCATCCAGTGAGTGTTGATTGTCTCCATGCATCTCTCGAATGCAGAAGCATACATTCGCTCAGCTCGTTCTCTGGACTTGTAAATCATGTTTCTGTGCACCGGGATCCCGAAAGCTTCACCGATGGCCGCTGGAGTAAGATTGGCTAGCACTTGGCCATCAGGTGACATGATCGACCGGTGTTCCTTCTCGTAGCAATTAGCATACTCCATCATCAGCTCCGAACACTGAATGGCTGGTGGGAAACCAGCAGCTGCATATAGTCTGCTTCGAACAATGTTGTGTGAAGTATTCGAAGGTCGATGACTTCCAATGCCCAGCATTCTGTTCTTGAAGGTCTCTAGGTTGACGGAGCCCAAGTTGGTGTCTGTCAGCTTGCCCAGCTTTGAAATGAACTTTGATTCCGGCATGAATGTTTTACTCAACTTCTTGATCACAGCCTGCCTGTCGCCCGTGCCTCAGCCATCTGCAACATAACAAACTTTCATCAGCAAGTTAATTTATAAAATAAAATATGACATTGCATAGGGGCTGCAGTCGACTTTTAGAAGCTGCAATAACTTTCTCATTTGCAAACCTCAGCTTCCTCTTCTTCAATAAATTCGAACTTCAACACTTAGAACAGATTTCTAAGTGGACTTTAGTGACTTCACTTCACTTCTTAATCAGCAATTTGAACTTTATAACTTCGTATTTCACACCAGCAATCAGCAATTTGAACTTTGAAAACTCTCAGCAATTCACTTCACTTCAAGGCGTCTTCTTCAACTGTAGACTTTAACAACAAATCAGACTCTAGCAATCAGCAAGTGCGCCCCTTTGGTTTCAGCAATATTCGACCTTCTCACACTTGCACTCCAACTCAAGGCGTCCTTCCAGCAGTCTCAGCAACTCTCAGTCTTAGCAAAATTTCAAACTCTTCAAGCCTCAGCAATACTCAGTCCTCAGCAACTCACTCAGAGCAAGTCGGCTCCTCCAGCTGTGAAAAATAAGTGAGAAATTTCTTCATTTTATAGCCAAAATTCGAATTTTAGGAGGAGCCAATTTTAGCCAGTGCATTAAACTTCCACTACTCCATTTCAAAAATTCGAATTCTCCCTCTCTGGTATTTCTGACACTTGTCTCTGGACGTCAGGAATCTTGTTCTTCTAGAAACTTGACTTTGACTGGCATCTTTGAATTTGTTTTCGAAAAAATTTAATTTAAATTTAACTCACCAGCTGGAATTCTGTCACTTGAATTTGAATTCAATTTCTCCTCTGCTCTGGAAAATTCATCACTAAAGAATTCAATCAAAATCATCTAGGCAACTCACTTTGAATTCATCATTCAGAGAAATTTATTTTGGAAAACACATTTTACTCATCTTGCCTTAGAGAATTTTAAATTTTCCCTTAGGAAAATTCACAATTTGAGCACTGATTAAATTCTTCACTAAAAAAAATGTTGGCGAAGTGCGGAAGACTTGGAAATCCATCTATCATCGTGAATGTTCAGTACCCAGAAGAAAATTTCCTTCAGAATGCTTCGAATCAATGGGTACCCAACGAACGGGTTCATTTAATTTTTAAATTTTGAACCTTAGAAAAATATTATTTTATCAAATTTAAATTCATTCTTCGCCTGTGATCATTCTGTGTTGCTCCAGCTTGAGAAATTTGAATTCATCCTGTATTATCATCATCTCTGTCTTCACTGCTGAAAAATTTGCTCGAGTTCCATGGAGAAAAATTTATCCTGAGTTCTAGGCGTATTTTCTAAGGAGAAAATATTTTTGCCTTAGAAAAATTTAAAATCATCTTGCACTCTGAGAATTTTCCTTAGAAAATTTTATTTCATTCGCCAATGGAGGAAATCTTATCAATTTCATTTAGAAAATTTTTAATCCTGAAGGTGCCTAGCACACTTTATCCCTCACTCACCACTCTAGGCGTATATCATACTTGAAGAAAATCATGCCTTGGCATTTTATTTCCACCACCTCACACATATTACTTCACCACGCCTTAGAAAATTCCTCCAATACATACCACCTTAGGCGCATTTGAGGCTAGGAGAGGAATAACGCCTAGCATTCACCACCTTTCACCACGCTTTAATCACATTTCACCTCATTTACCACCCGCATTTACTTTCTACACCCCAACTTGGGCGCATTTTGGCTTGGCAAGAGGATGACTCTTCGACTTCTCATTTTTGTCTTCACATAACCTTGTTTGGGCGCATTTAGGAGGGTGAGGAGGACGAGTTTCTTTGACCTGTTGACCCTCTTCTAACTTGAGCACATTTTTATGTAGGTGGAGGATAAAGAACTTTGACTTGTTTGACTCATTCCTCTTTTGGGCGCATTTAGACATAGCTGGTGGATAAACTTTTCTAACGCCTTTGGGTGACTCTTCACCTTCCGTTTTTTTGTCCTTACATGCATGTATTTGGGCGCATTTCACCCCTTGAGGAGGATGAAGTTGTTGACTTTGCTTTGACCACTCACAACTTGGGCGCATTTTACCCCCTGAGAAGGATGAACTTGTAATTTGGGCGCATTTTGAAGGTGGTGGCGGATATCCAGACTTAGACAATTTTTCAACTTTTTTCCTCTTCAAGTTGGGCGCATTTCTCTATGCCTACAGGATAAAAACGTTGACTTTTCCTTGACTTCTTGTGCTTTGGGCGCATTTTGCCCCTGATGAAGGATGAACTTGTAATTTGGGCGCATTTTGAAGGTGGTGGCGGATATCCAGACTTAGACAATTTTTCAACTTTTTTCCTCTTCAAGTTGGGCGCATTTCTCTATGCCTACAGGATAAAAACGTTGACTTTTCCTTGACTTCTTGTGCTTTGGGCGCATTTTGCCCCTGATGAAGGATGAACTCATACTTAGAAAATTTTTCGTGCTTGGCATATGCTTGAAGGCGCATTTAGGCTTGGCTGAGGGATGAAAGGCGTTGACTTTATTTGACTTTCTCCAGTTTGGGCGCATTTTGGCCTGTGAGAAGGATGAGCTTCATTTTCAAAAATTTTCCATGCCTCCTCATCAACTGGGCGCATTTTGCCATAGCTACAGGATTGAAGTTCCAGACTTAGAATTCCCCACTTAGAATTCTTTTTTCTTCGCTTTTGCTGTACCTTCATGCCCCGCTATTTATAGTAAGTCCCTTGAATTCTGTATCTCCGAAGCCCTGAATGACTTGGGTGAATTTGCACCCCGCATCTCATATAACCTTTGTTGCCCTTGGCTGTCATTGCTATTTTAATCACCCCTCAAGTATTTATAGCATGTTTCAAGGTGGTTTATTATAACAAGAAACGCTTGTTTCGATAGCTCCATTGTTCGATCGACTTTGAAATTTTAATGAGGCGCCCTCACCATCGCAGGATCTTACCGTTTATCAATGCATGTACCGGACTTACTATTTTAGCGAGGAAATTGACTTGGATTATAAATAGTAAGTGTTCGCTTGACTTGAAATTTTACCGCCAGATAGTCTCAAGGATCGACGTACATGGTTTACACCGGTTTTCGAAAATTCTGACTTTTGACTCCTCTTTTCAGGCTCCGAAGTTGGAAACCCTAATTTTCTCTGCATGCATATCAAATGACATCTGTTTGCTCTCGTTTCTGTTGCATTGTGATCAGCTTGTGATTCTGAACTTGGGGAGCGGCTGCCGGGACACACCTGCTAAAAATAGTAAGTTCCTTACTGAGTGACTATCTCTGTTTGCATGTCACACCATCGCGAAGCTCTCGAAAAACCCATCAGGAATCATCCGACATGCAAAAGAAACCTCGACATGCAAACCCTAAAAATAGCCTCGGAAGACTAAATTCTGAAAGTTGTCATCTCGACTTGCATGTTATATCGTTGCGAAGGTCTCGAAAAACCCAGAAGGAATATCCAGACATGCAAAGAAAAACTCTGCATCTGAACCCTGAAATTTGCTTCGGAAGCTGGACTGCTAAAAATAGTAAGTTTTTTGTTTTCGCTCAAATTTTGCATACAAGTAGTCCGATGTATTTTGAATGCTGTATGACTATCGGAATTTCAAAAATGCTGATGAACTGCCTATAATTGCACACTTACTAAAAATAGTAAGTACCTCGGAATCTGACGAAAACCTGTTGAGAGCCTGCTGGAAGCACACTGACAACAACGTTAAGTTCAATTTTCAATTTATTCACCCTATTCGACCTCGGACTGACTAGGAAAGATGAAACCCTAATTTTCTGACTTGATCAGTTTCATGCTTAAATTCACTGACGGGCGCAACCCTCGAAAGGCGGACATCAGAAAAGAGACAGAGTAGGAGAGAGAGAGAAAAACCCAAGCCAAAAGACCAGAATGAAGCAAAATTTAGGGGTCCCCATTTTGAATGGGCGATGTGTGAAAAGGTCTGCCAACAGATAGTTCAACCTGCGAAATCGCTAAAAGTGGTATTTACTTCAAAAATAGTAAATAACATGAAATGCCACAAAACTCCGCCAAGAAACCCTAATTTCACATTCTAGCCTACGGTCTCCTCGAATAGGGTCATGAACTGTAAGTAGCTAATCACCGATGAGAAGGGGACATTACCGCCTCTCCTCGGAATTATTGCTTGTCCCTCAAGCAACCTGGATGCAACAAAAATTGCTCACCTTCCTCCCACTTGGCATCTTCTAACAAAAATTCTCCATCTAACCAAGTATTCCTTTTTTGATTTGTCCTTCTCCCTCAAAGAACGCCTAGTATCGCAATTCTTCGAATCAACACCAACCGACCTCCTCATCCAATGGAGGTAATTCGCAGCTAATATCACTGCTTGTGTCCACTGTCTCTTGAGGCGGACACATGAATGACATATGCACTTTTGCTTCAGTCGGAAGCTCCAACTCATAAGCAACTTCAACAATCCTCTTGGTGACTTTGAAAGGACCATAGAAACGTGGCTTCAAATTTTCTGCACCACTTTTCTTGAGAGAAGATTGTCTATATGGCTGAAGCCTCAAATAGACCATGTCCCCAACATCAAAAGACCTCTCAACAAGCTGCTGATCAGCGTATAACTTCTGCTGATTTTGAGTTTGTTGCAGATTTTCCTTGAGAGATTTCAAGATGTCTTGGCTCTGTTGTAACATATCCAGTGCTTGTGGAGCTCTACTATCACCAAACACTAAATCAACAAAATTAGTAGCTTCATAACCATAAAGAGCCATAAAAGGTGACATCTTAATTGACATGTGATAAGAAGAGTTATAACAATACTCTCCTAAATGAAGCCATTTAATCCAAGCTCTTTGCTGTCCTGAAACATAGTTTCTTAGGTAGCCCTCTAACCACTTGTTAACAATTTCTGATTGCCCATCTGTTTGTGGGTGATAACTAGTGCTTGGAGTAAGCACTGTCCCACTCAATCTGAAGATCTCTTGCCAAAAAACACTTAGGAACTTGCTGTCCCTATCACTGACAATAGTTTTAGGCAATCCATGCAAACAGAAGACCTCTCTGAAAAACAACTCAGCCACTTGAGCTGCTGTAAATGAAGTAGTGACAGCAAAAAAATGAGCAAATTTTGTTAGTCTATCAACCACAAATAAAATACAGTCACGTCCTTGCACCTTGGGCAACCCCGTGATGAAATCCATGGTAATACTTTCCCATTTCTGATTCGGAATGGGCAAGGGCTGTAGCAGACCAGCTAGATAAGAGTGTTCATTTTTATTTCTTTGACAAATCGGACACTCTCTAATGTAGTTCAAGACTTCTTCTTTCAACCCTTTCCAAGTGAATCTTTCACGAATCTGCTTATAAGTCTTGAAAATCCCTTGATGACCAGCAAGGGGAACATCATGAAAAGATTGTAGAATCTTCTTTTTAAGCTTAGATTCATGCACTAAAAAGATTCTATCTTTATAGTAAATTATTCCATCAACCAACTTATACCTTTCATCAACCAAATGACCTTCTAGCAAGCTGGTTGCAAACTGATTTTTAACATAATCAACAACAATTAACTCCTTCCAATTTGCTGATAACTCACAAAGTGACTGCAAATGAGGCCTTCTTGAAAGAGCATTAGCCACTGTGTTATTTTTCCCTTTGACATATTCAATGTCAAAGTCATATGCTTGGAGCTTACTTACCCACTTCTGCTGCCTTTCATTCAAATCTTTTTGGCGCATAAAATGTTTAAGACTATTGTGGTCAGTCTTAACAACAAATTTACTTCCCACCAAGTACTGACAGAATTTAGACAAAGCATGCATGATGGCAAGCATCTCTTTGTCATAAATGGAGTAAGTTTTTTCTGCTCCTCTCAACTTCTGGCTCTCGAAGACAATAGGATGTTTGTCTTGCATTAGAATAGCTCCAACACCTTCACCTGAAGCATCACACTGTAATTCAAATGATTTTGTACAATCCAGAAGTGCCAACACTGGACAAGTACTCATGATTTGCTTAAACTTATCAAAAACTTCTTGTGCCTTCTTAGTCCAGAGAAAAGCTCCTTTCTTTGTAAGATTTGTGAGAGGTGCTGCTTGATGAGAATATTCTTTCACAAATCTTCTATAGAATCCACATAACCCTAAGAATCCTCTCAAATGAGAAATATTCTTTGGAGTTGGCCAATAAAGAATGGCTCTTATCTTTTCAGGATCAACTTTCACACCCTTTGAACTGACAATGTGGCCAAGATATAAGAGTTCTGTCATCCCGAACTCACATTTTGATTCTTTGGCGAACAAACATTCCGCCTCTAAAAGACTAAGCACTTCTTCCAAATGCTTAAGGTGCTCTTCCCATGACTTACTTAAATGAGAATGTCGTCGAAGAAGATGAGCACAAACTTCCTAAACTGCTGTCTAAAAATCTTGTTCATACAAGATTGGAATGTAGCTGGAGCATTTGTCAAACCAAAAGGCATGACAAGAAATTCAAAGTGCCCAAAATGGCATCTAAACATTGTCTTCTCTATATCGGCCTCCTTCATTCTGATTTGATGATAGCCTGAACAAAGATCAATCTTCGAGAAGAACATAGCCCCATGGAGCTCATCTATAAGCTCATCAATCCTAGGGATTGGATATCTATTCTTGATGGTCTTCTGATTTAATGCGCGGTAGTCAACACACATACGCATTGTACCATCTTTCTTTTTGACCAGCACTACTGCAGAAGCAAAAGGACTCTTACTTGGTCTAATGAAACCATTCTCCAACAGCTCCTTGATGGCTTTTTCAATCTCATCTTTCTGCTTCTTTGGATAATGGTAAGGTGTAGTCATAATAGGTTTTGCTCCCTCTTCTAACTCAATTACATGCTTAGAACCTCTTT
>VDFB02000015.1:214460437-214624735 GCA_007258455.2 Sequoia sempervirens | reverse complement strand
CTACATCTTCGTCAATTGAATCAATAAATTTGATAGGTTTATTCCCTAAAAACCATGCATCAGAGGTTGGAGTGGTACCAGGATCATCGAGACACCCTGCATAGATCCATGAAAGTGGAACCACGTGATCAAAATCAATAGTCACTATCTGTGGAACCATCTGTAGTCCCCACTCTAGAATCTCTTGGAAGGTGCAAGCAATATGGCCATGCAATCATTAGCTGAAGCATCTTGTTGCTCCCCAAACTATCTAGAAACCCTATCAGGTAAGTACTGCTCAATGATATGAGAGGTGTGACCCATTAGCCATCAGGTTTGTTTGCAATATGTAAGGTGTCAGTCATCATCATCCTAGAGCTCAATTTGCAACCAAGGTTGCCAAGTGAACTTAGTCATATCATCAATGGCCCTCCTCTAGTAACCCAACTCACATGTATGGTGATAGGTGGTCATTATTGTCATATTGGTACACCACAGGGTCTTCGTCATCTCAATCTTTGTATGCAATCATTGCCTGAGCATGAAAATGTGCTCCCATGTCCATATGTGAAAAAGAGTCATCCCTACAGATAAACTAGCTCCTCCTCGGTACATAACCTGGTGCATGCCATAATATAAATGATCCAATATGCAAGTTCCCTAGGCATAGACACAAGTTTCCTCCATGATCCTCTCTAAAAAAATCCCCCATCCAAGGCTAAATAGCTGAGATCATTTGTGAAGAACTAGAACTCCCATAATAAGTCTAGCAATAATTAGGGTAGCATCACTAGCAACACTAATGTAACGTTGAAGATCGAGCTGTCCACCCTCGAGCTCCATCTCCCCCACCCCCAAAACTTGAAACATAGCCTCTATGTCGAGATCAACATCATATAGTACTTGTTCACCATGGATAGGGACCCTTAGGATCCTCTAGACATCTTCAAGCATAACAGTTGCCTCTCCTATCTTGGTAGGTGGAATGAGGTTCAATCTCTAAATGCCAATGCTCCACTAAAATAGTCATAAAAGATAAGTGAGTTTGAATCTCTGACATATAGGCTATAGAGTGCAGTTTGGTCATGCCTAGGAAGAGAACATCAATCTCTCTAAACTCAACAATATGTTCCAATATTTGTGGTCTCCACTCTCAGGATAGGAGAGGACCTAGAGGAGCTTGCACACATAACACACACAACATCAATTTGCTAAAATATTGCAAAAATCTAAGTCAAACTAGCTAGAAAAGCAAAAGCAAGTTTGTTTTGCAAAAGAAACTCACTATAAAAAAACAAAAGCGTGGCAATTCTGCAAAAAATGTTGCTATTGTGCAAAAGCATTGTTGTTGTGCAACAATGAGCCTTTGTTAAGCGAGACAAAAGTGTCACTATATCCTGTAGAAGCGTCGCCCAAATTGTAAAGGTGTCACCCTAATTCAAAACCCACACACAAATGTAGAGTTGTGATACTCATTGCAAAGGTGTCACTATACATTGCAAAGGTGTGTCATCAGGTTGCAAAAGCATCACACCAAACTACAACACCTTTGTTTATCCTAGTTCTAGCCTACCTTTAGCTATCTAGAAATGTGTGCAAGGAAAGTTTATCAGGGTATGTGTCGGGGGTCTTGCATTAGTTGATTGCTAGAACTCATGGACCTGATTTGCACAATGTATTGCATGAAGTGCGTGGGCTATAGTGTCTAGTGCTTTGCAAGATCTAGACTCACAAATCTCAAAAGCTCTCTGATCTCTCAAAGAAAAGTGTGCAAATGAGCTTGAAATTCACCCAAATGAGCATATATTCATAGCATGACTTAGGTTTTTTACCCTATAACTCAATTTTCTCACTTTGCATCTAGCCATGGTCTCTTCTTTAGCTTCCTAGGACTTATTTTCCATCCTCTATTATGCAAAACCACTCATGTGACTTTGTTGCGATCTTAATCTGAAAATTAGTTTTAGCGCTTGATCTCTTGAGGGGGCAACACACCAACATTCCTTTGTCCTTTGGGGCATAGTGGGGCATCAAGAAAAATAAAATAAAATTTAAATTTTCTTTTGAGTAGTATCAATTCTTTGAAGCAACGCAACAAGTACCTTGCTTCAAAGAGGGGAAAAATGTAGACACCTAAAAATGTCCTGATTATATCACACATTGTGATTTCAATTATTAACATCATTTCTCTCATAATTCACCTATTTCGTCTATTTAATTAAATAATGTCCAATTATTTAGTTAAATTCATTTCATTCTCCTATTAATTGCATAATTAATTTTACTTGATTAATTCATCACCTTCATGCTAATTCTTCTGCTTTTGGTTAAATAATGTCAAATTATTTAATTAAATACCATAATCCCTCTTTGATTAAATAATTCCCAATTGTTTAATTAAAAAATTGAATTCTTCCAACTTGCACAATTAAATGATTTTCTTAAATTGTTTAATTAGCTAATTATTCCTCCAATCCTCCAACTTGCATAAAGAATATTCCCTTTTCAAATTCAAATTCTTCCCTCCATATGAATAATATCTCCAATATATTTCCTAAAATTAAGGGATTTGTTGAATCCTCATGGATTATAGACCCTTGATTAAGTATTTGATCCACACCTTCATGGATTATTGACCCTTGATCCATCCATTGATCCACACTCACATCCTTAATTCAATTTCATCCCTTGATTAGCATTTTGAATCCTCACTATTGATCAATATTTCAAAAGTCTATAAAAGCCAAGCCTTTTTACATGAAAAATGATTCACAACCTTTATGCACCCTTGTTCTCTTGAACTGACTACTCACCTTTGAGCAATTTGAGAACCCCTCTTTTGTGAATCATCCTCATTCATCAACCAAGCTTTTGCAACAACATGGATTAGGAAAATTTGAGTAATCCACATCCATATCACTCCAAATTTGCACTTAATCCACAATGAGATTGGAGGTTTGCTTGATAGTGTATTCAATTGTTCATAATTTATATTTCTTTCATGTTAACTTGATCATTTTAGCGATGTTTACAAAATTTCATTGAATATGGCTTTAATTTATCAATATCTTGCTTGAATTTAGTTCAATTTCATTGTTAATTGATCATTTAAGTTTACCATATGACAGGTGCCACATTTTTTTATCAACTTATATCCCTTCTTCATTTGACATATTCTTTTGATTTTGGTTTCACTTTTCATGACAATCCATTACTCTATTTTCTCCAAGAGATTCTTCATCTTTAGATTCCAAAGTTTAAAGCATATGCCATTGAACTTTTGTATCTCCAATTGAGTTGAACTAGCCATGATCTAGATCATTGAGAACTTGAAATTACAAGAAAACAAAAACACAATTCCACTATAGAAAAAAAATCAATCAAACAATTTGAAAGAGGCATCCATGTCTCTAATAAAACCAACCATGGCTCTCATACCAAATGTTGTAACAAAGTGTAATTATACAACAAGATATGTTAATCTTAATGCAACCTAATTCAATAAAAAATAATAGATGATAAATAGAAATAGGGATTGACCATAAAGTAGATGCAAACCATAATATGGAGATTTATATAGGAAACTCTTTCAATAAAAAAAGAGATCCAAACTCATACTAATGATAAAATAAGCTACGATACATTAACTTATCCTTCTAAACTCTAGCAACATAATAGTGTTCAAATGACTTGCAAAACAACATGACCTACTACCATCTCAAGACACCAATGTATGGGAGAGATGAATATAAGATACCATGAATGTTATTCCAAAACAAGTGGCTAATTCCACACACCCAACACTAGTTATCAAAATCCTCATATGATATCTCATACCTCACAAAAATGGTCAACATATCTTGAGTTGTAAGAAACTTGTCGTGCATAGTTTACATCCACTTCCTATGTCATAAACATCATAGATTCTATCATAGGTCAAATTGACCAAAATCTCAATTCTAGGCACTTAATGGGAATATTGACCAAATCTATCATAAGATCCGATAATAGAAGATGCTCTTAAACGCTACTATAATTACATGTGAGAGGAAAAATAATTAATGACTAATTTGATCCTTAGGGTTAGCTCACTCGACCTCGATTGCTGCTTTAGGTAGCCTAGGTCGTGGGTTCAACTCTTGATTTTTCCGCGGTGTGTGGATGAGGGTTCGTTGCACATTGCCCGAGAGATTATATGGGGGCTCACCTTATAAAAAGCTAAGCTTTGAGTCATTGAGTTAAACTCTCAATTCCTCTTGATAATTAAAAATAATTTAATTAATAACTAATTTGTCCACCACATAAAAAGACATCTAACTCTATCCTTTCCATATTCCTTGAAGACATAACAATTATTTATCAACTACATTAAATAAAATGATTATAAATTATCTATGATTTACAAGATGAATAATACATAATACCAACACTATTTTATTTTTTAATTAAACCATATTTTTAGCCTATTCCTTAAATATGTGGGAAGTGAAGTTTCAAAAAACTTTTGAACTATAATAATAATACAAATTTAAAACTTTGAATTGAACAATAAATATTTATTTTTAATATAAATAGAATCTTAAATAAAACTGTTAATATTAATTAATAATTAACAAGTTAATCACTTAATAATGAATATAAAATTATGTAAAACCTTAACTAGTCAAGGACGACCTCTCCAATTACACGTTCAATTTCTTCTTTCTGCCTTTATTTGTGTGTAGTTTTCACTAAAACTAGGGAACTTGTCAAAATTAATAATGTCAAAGGTTGAAACTTCTAAACTATGGCTGGATTGCAATGAAGCCTGTAAAACTATTGTCCATAAGCCTTACAAAGAAAACCCTTCTTCAAGCAATCATTTAATAGGTCCACACACTTTTGTTGATTCTGGATAATTTGGTGTAAAGTGTTTTGTTTTTTCGTTTCTCATTCTATCTGGTCTGAATAAGTGCCCTGTAATTGAAGCCAGCTGATGATTTCTCGCTGCCTCTTGCAATAATTGAATCATGACGCTTAACTTCGGGATCGGGTGTCAATGCTTATGACTGAAAACTGGTGAAATAATCGCTCGAAAATTGGGGCGATATGGCAGGAGACTTTAGTGCAGGAGAGAAGCAGATTTTGAACGCGGTTAATGTGGGGGCATCGGCATTATCCTTGACGGGATCTGCATTTATCGTGCTCTGTTATCTGCTCTTCAGAGAGCTTCGCAAGTTTTCCTTCAAACTCATCTTCTACCTAGCATTATCTGTAAGTTGCTGTAAATCATAATTCAAAAGAAAAATTATTTGGCAACCCTTATTTGGCAGCTGCACTATAAAGTAATTTGAAGCATGGGGAATTCATGCAAGTTTTTTGAGATCGGGATCTTCAGCATTAATCTTAGAGCATGATATTATTTTAAAAAGCGTTGATGTGATCAATGGCTGGTAATGATGGTTTAAATAGTGCGCGATTTATTTTAGCCGCCTTTTAGAAATAAATCTGATTCTGTCCTTGTTAGAATTTTGAGATTTTTCCACGGGTTCTTGTTTTCAGAACATTTATTTCGAAACCACTGTGTTTTATCCACTTTTCTCTTGCAACTTTTTTGCACGGGATCCTGTCAAACAATTCTGTAAAATTGAACCCAATTGAATCTCTTCCATTTTGCCCTGATTTTTTTTCGATTGGCTCAGATATGTTTATATTGCATTTTCAGTGAAGAAAATTCAACAATCAGAATGAGTACCCAGATTCCAAATATTTTCCTTATAAACCCTATAAAATAAGAAGATAAAACGATTATTTCGCTATCAACCATTATAGAGACAAGTCATGCGCATCAGCCATGTCCCATTAATACCGATACTATTACCTTTATATACAGACATATATTACAATAAACAATTAGAATTGGTTTATTGAACTTCAAACCTGAACTGGCAAAATGATTAAAGACTACATCTAATGTAGATAACATACTGGAATAGCAGATTGACCATAAGGCAGAAGGGCAAAAAGGATGCACACTGAAGAAAAAGCAGATATCAATAAACCAAATTACGTTGCAGCAGCATGTGGCATGGAGTCATTATAATAGTGAACAATTGTATTCCTGAATAGTCCAATTTAATTCCAACTTCATATGATTCAAAATTCAAATCACAGGCAAGAAAGTTGATGTAATAACAGCTTTCAGCATCTGGTCACTAGGCTTTAATTTAGCGGTATCCCCATTGGTTTATTCATTTTACATTGGATGAAAGTAGGCCTCAATCGAAAACATGTTCACTAGAACACCGAAGGGCCATTACTTGAGCCAAAGCAAAGGAGGTTGTGTGCTTAGACTCATGTATTGAAAAAGAGAGACTTAATGAAGCAAGAGTTGAAATGGAGAAATGCTATGGGTAGTGAGTGTTGCCACCAAATGCAAATGCAAGCATGGTAATAAATCAATTGCAATTTGATAAAATTATTGCAAGGCAAGTACTTCAAAGTTCAAACCATTGTACCAATTACAATAATGGATTTATTACAAAGTATTCCCTAACTTAGAAATGCTATAACTTAGAGGGATGAGACAGTGCATCCCATTGCCTATTTAGAATTTGGAAATAATGAAGACCTCATAGCTGTACCTCCATTGTTAGGAAACTAAGTGATCAATCTCATAGTATTGATGGTTAGCATGGCAAAGGAACTAGTGGTGGTGCATGTGGTGGTTAACACAACTATTGATGGTAGGTCTAATTTGAATGTACTTCCAAAAGACACTTGGTGAAGTCTAGTAAGTTGACTGTTTGGCCACCAACTTTCCAATTGGTAGGAGTGGATCAACAAAGAATCACAATGCTTGGAATCCTCATGGGGCAAAAAGTAACCTTTGGAACTTGAGTATTTCTACTTAACTTCATCGTCATCTCGTTATGGAAGAAAGCATATGATGCATTATTGGGTTGGGGTTGGTTGGTAGCAGCCAAAGCCCACCACAATTGGAAGAATAACATAATCTCTATTGAAAATAAAAGCTTTTAATATATAATTGATTTGAAAAATCAGGTAATAAGTGATGAAGCAACTTAGATTCCTTAAATTCATCATATTCTCGACTTTAGAGAAGAGTGGACAAAGAAGCATGATTTGTGGCCACCAACTTTCTAGTTGGTAAGAGTGGTTCAACAAGGACTCAAGGTGCTTGGAATCCTCATGGGCAAAAAGGTAACCTTTGGAATTCAAGCATTTCTACTTAATTTCATTGTTATCTCATTATGGAAGAAAGCATATGACCATTTTTGGGTTGGGGTTAGTCAATACCAGCCAAAGTCATCTACAATTGGAAGAATAACATAATCTGCATTGAAAACAAAAAGTTGTTAATGTATAATTGATTTGGAAAATCAAGTAATAAATGAGGAAGCAACTTCCTCAGATTCCTTGGATTCATTAGATTCTTAACTTTAGGGAAGAGTGGACAGAAAAGCATGATTAGGGTTCCATGGAGCCAAACATCAGAGGAGTCTTGGAATTGTAGTTATGTTAGAAGATGCAACAAATTTCCTTTGTGGCCTATTTCACTAGCACATGGAGAACTATGAAGTATGTTTGTCTAACTTCAATTTTACTGAAGCTATAGAGATTAATGAAAAGGACAAGGATTATGAGATGGAAAACAACCATTTAATGAGGAAACTTGGGCAAACGATTCTAAAAAGTTGAATAGTTCATGTGCATTAGAAGAAGTACATGGTTTGCAGTTAACAATTTATTCTTAAAGGTGTTAGAAGCCATAAATATGAAATGACGTAACTAATGAAGGTATGACTCATAGTAGTGTAATTAAAATGATATTCAATTAGGAGCCTATGAATACTTGTGCCTAACAAGTGTTACAAGGGACCCTATTCATGTTGTATATTTTGACATGACATTGAAGTGCAAAGACGATTTGAGTGGGTTTCAAAGGAAAATAACCCAAAAGGGAAAAGTATCATATAGTGGGCCAGAAAGAAAAGCATCATAGGGAAATAAATAGAATGGAATAGCAAAAATATTTAAGTCTCACCATATGACTGCTGTGGGAAGTTCCTATTGTATAGTTGCTTTAGCAAGGTCCCATCAAATGGCTACTTCAACAAGGTACTACCAAACGTTTGCTTTCTACAATTTCTCACAATACGTCATCTTTGGCAATTTCTCATTGAATGGCCTCATTAGAAAGTTTTCACTAAATGGTCTTGTTGACGGGTGTTTTATGACCGCACCAACACAGAATAAAGTTTCCAACGGATACTCTATCCTCTCTTGATCAAAGTATTCCGCACGCTAAGATTGCAAGAAAGTTCATGCGTTCAACTCCAAGGTTCCTTTATGTAGTGGATAGTCTCAGTTGGCTCGATATGATTTGCTGGTATCATGAGGGGACTTACGTAGTTGTTCGACAACAAACATCAAAGAGAAAGGGATTTTGCAAGATTCAAAAGGTATGGCAATGTAGCACAAGTTTCCTAAACTAACCAGAAATATATTGAATTGAATGGCTGCAGGGATTAGAAAGCTATGGACTAATCTAAGAGTAGGACACAGGGATCAACTTTAGCAAACCTCAACCAAACTTCGTTTTGCCTCGCTTTGGACAGCTTCCACGGAGTCAGTGCAATCTTCAAAGGGTGACTAAGGATATTCAAATTACAATTCAACATGTAAATACCATCACGGTGATGCATACAAACATGCCAATCATAATTGAAGTTAAGTGCGAAATATTCTAGTCGACCACGCAAGGCAAACTTACCATCAATAAGCTTGCTAGTGGTATGGATTTAAACGAAGCTTGCTAAGATCAAGCACCATGTTCCACAACTATCATCTATTTGCATGAAATGAAATCTATTTTACTCTAAGCTACTTTAAAATGCTAAGTGATTCGAAAGGACGAAGGAGCCTTGGTAGCTACTTACAACAAAAGAAGGAATCACCATCAATGAAAACTCTTTTATTATGAAAGTGTTAACAATAACTTCATACAAAGCAATCAATGAGAAAGCTTTCCTTCCTCTTCAAACTATGCTATCAATCTATGCTACCTGTCTCTCTATGCTCTATCTCTCAATTCTATGCTCCTAATGAATTATAAATGAGGGGGGATGCCCCTTTTCTAGATGGCCTGGTCCAATGGACAACTCAGATTACAATCGGCTGGACGGCCCAGATCGTGCCACCTCAGCCCTAAACAAGATTCACCCTAAAAACCGCCACAAAGAAGAGGGGTAATAAATGAGCAATAGATTCTACACTCACTCTCAAAATAGCATAGGCAATTAATGCCACCATCATCCTCCAGAAGATCATCATCTAGAAGGGTGTTTCCATTTTCTTTCTCTTTGACTGCAAATTCAATGAACCTGGCCAACACAACCTCAACCTCCTGAACTGAAATGGGTGGGATATGATCAAGCTGAAACTCAAGTATTGTTACCATCTGCCCATGCCGAGTGCAAGACTTCCTCCAAGAGGTCAAGGCATCCTGGGTACTCTGAATAAGGTTGGAGAAGGTCGAGGTATTCTCAAAATCATCCTACACAAAAGCCTTCACCTCCGAAAAGAAAGGCATCAATCTACTCCTCAAACTATTCGCAGCCACCTCCTCTGGAGTCAATCTCCTAGCAAAGATAGCCTCAAGCATGTTTAGGAGTCCATCTATAATATTCCCTATGGCCTTTCTGACTCTGGCCAAATCTGCCCGTGCTGCATCAAAGAAACCTCGGCCCGTGACCACTGAAGAATACCAGCCAGTAAAGTCGTACCTAGCACCTTCTTGAATCACGCATCGCTCAACCAAATTCTGCAAGGGCGTATGCATCAAAGCTTCCAGACACTAAACAACCTTATTTTGATAGATGTGAGCCTCACCCCAAGCCTGATCGACTGCATCCATGCGTGCCATAATGCCAGAGGCCTGTTGATAGGAATGAGCAAGATCCTTTATAAACTTATTTGTCTCAGCACGAACATTAGTAACCCATTTCTCTGCCTCCTGTGCCATCTTCCTCAAGTCCTCCAAGCCACTAACTGATTCTCTGGGAAACTCGGCTGGGAGCTCAATTGCTGGATTTTCTTGCCCACAAGGATGGGACAAATGCTGTACGTAACCAATCAATGTTTTGTGCTCCTTCTTCAATCTTTTATACTTTCCTTCGGTCCGGAGCAGCCGGTCCTTGAGTGCCTGATAGGAGTTATCGCACTCCTCAATTATCTATGTTCCAGTAGGGCGGCCCAACTCCATGTTAGTGACCACATAGTTCTTCAGAATAGCTTCATCTCGATCGCACTCAACTCTAGGTATAGCCATGTGAAGTGTGCGAGAGCCATCTTCATCTGTTGAAATCTTTGAGAACGTTTTGGCCTTTTTCTTTGTTGGAGGTGCACTGATCCTAGTCAGAAATTCTTCCATCTCAATTGCTAGATTAGTTTCATCAACGGGTTCTCTTCTCATCTTATCTCTCAGCCAATCAGGCATTGCCTACTGCAAGTCAGAAATAATGAACGGTTGCTCATCCCTTGCTTCTTCTTCACGTATTTCTTCTCTATTTTTATAGGCTGAGTATCTCTTGAACCCTAGGCCTCTTGCCCTATAGCAGTATCATCCTCTAATGCTGCATCAATCTCCGGCTGAAAGCAAGTATCTGTGGCCGTTTCTTCTTCTATCTCCTGCTGGTTTTCTTTTCTAGGTACATTGACACTCTGGCCAACTGACTCTCTACGATGTGGCTGATTTGTCTCTTGTAATTCCCGTTCTTCATTCAATCTCGTTCTTTGATTTGCAAATAGTGAAACCTCCTGTATGCTTGGAGAATGAACCCTCAATGGTATATGTGATGCCTTCTCAACTCTCTGAGGCTCTGGCTGGACTGGTTCTTTTCTTTGTGGCTCCGCAGCTCGAGCAACCTGCTTCTTTTGTTTAATAGTGGGTGTCCTATGATCTCCCATCAAGTTGTAAGTAAGAGGAATTGATCTGTTCTTAAGCTTGTTCACGTGCCCTTCTACCCATCCTCTAGTGAATTTCAAGACTAGGATGCTAAGCGTATCCAAATCCGTAATCGCTGGCTCCAACCAATCCAAAAGTGGGAGCGGTGTACTCCTCACTGTCTCATGATCTGGGTGAATAATGTTGATATCCTCATCAACCTGGTCTAGCACAGGAACAATCTCACATTCTCTAATCATGTTCAACGGTATCCTCGAAAACATCCTTCTTCTTACTTCATCTTCATCTAATGCACTTGCCCAGAAGTCTTCAATGTGTGCCTTATGCCTGAACTCTTCAGCCAATATCCATTTGATATTTCTATGAGGATCATAATGCTGTCTGCTAGTGTGATAAGAGAGGTGGAAAAATTGAAGCTTGTTTTCCGCTTCCTTAGTTGCTTGTAGTGAAGGACAAACTTCATCTGAATTTCCCATGATGATAGGGAAGTCAAGTCCTTTCTTCTCCCTCTTCTGAATCTTATCATAGGCAATGAGCTGCCTAGATATTTCTAGCATCAAAATTCTATTTGTGGGATACCGGGGCAATCTATAAGGATAGGAAGAGAATCCCTGCAACCTGATGTAAGTGAATTTCGGAAATTGGATAAACCAACATCCGTACCTCTCAATCAGCTCCTGTGCTTCTTTTGATATTCTATGATGAGTCCTCTGCTGAAGCATCCTCGTGATATGCATAGTGAAGGCATCATTGACTCTTTTGTAGTGAGGAGTGCTTGTCAAATGCAACTAAGGACAAGCCTCATGAATCTCGAACTACTGAGAACCACACCCAATCGGCTCCTTGTATGATATTCCTCTATACTTTGTCATTCGAGCCAACATATAGATGATATATGAGCTCATATAAAATGTCTTTGTTCTCCTCAAACTTCAGAGTTGTTTATGCAAATTATCACTGATGATCACTGCCTAGTCAACATGCTCCTTGCCTTCTAGCACAAGGTTGATGTAATAAAACATCCAAGGTTCAAAGATGAACGATTGGGGGCACCCTCCAACTCTGCTGAGCATCATAATTAAGTCACAATATTCCTGCTTCAAGTCATTTGAGATTATCTGCTTCGGCAACTTCATACGAGTTGGCTTAGGCTTGTTCGTCCAACGAGAGTTTCTCATATCAACACACCTTTCGAATGTAGAAGCATACATTCGCTCAACTCTTTCTCTCATTTTGTCGACCATCTTCTCGTAGGCCAGAATTCCAAATGCTTCACCAATGGCCTCAAGCGTGAGGTTGGTAAACAATTTTCCATCAGGTGAGACAATAGTTCTCTGCTCTGAGTTGTAGCAGTTAGCACATTCCATGATCAACTCCGGACATTGAATTGCTGGTGGAAAACCAACAGCTGCATAAAGTCCACTTCTGACAATATTGTGTGAAGTGATTGATAGGTGATGTCCTCTAATCCCCAGCATTCACCTTTTGAAAGCCTCCAAATTGAAAGAGCCAAGGTTTGTATCATCCAACTTTCCTAACCTCGAAGAAAACTTTGACTCTGGCAGGAAAGACTTGCTCAACTTCTTGATCACAGCCTGTCTTGATGCATTTGCCTTGCTGGATTCAACATTATTCTCCTTGCCAGCCGCCCTTCTATCTACTTCAGCCATTCTCAACACCCTTCTAGCAACTTCAGATTCTCAACACTTAGAAAATTTACTTGCAGCAATACACTCTCCAGCACTTAGAAGAAATTCGGCCCAAGCTAGCAATACAACCTTCCAACACTTAGAAGAAATTCAGCCCAAGCTAGCTTGCCTCACCAATTTCTCTTCACACTGCAATCTTCTTCACCTTAGAGCTCAAGGTCGAACTTACTAGCTGATGAAGAAAATAAACAAAACTCACAATTCATATAGCCTAGTTGAATTCTAGAGGAAGCTAATTTTGGCCGAGCCATTAAATTTCCACTCCTCTCCTACAGGAATTCAAATTTCCCTCCTCTAGCAGCTGCAACACTTGTCATCTGGAGTCTAGAATATTTGACCTTCTAGAACTTCAAAAAAATTCATCTTCATGACATGGGCGTATTTTACTTCACTAGCATTTTGAAATTTTCCCATTTGAGAATATTAAATTCAATGTCTCCTTTTTAAGAAATTCATCTTGACTGGCTTTTATTTCATCAACTCTGGCTAGGGAGAATTATTTTCATCAGAAATCTCATCAAAAAATTATCTACGCATCTGGCTTCAATTTCACAAGCCAAGGCGTTCTATTTTCAAGACATTTCTTTCTGTGCCTTAGAAAATTTTTAATTTTTTACTTAGGAAATTTCATCAATCAGGCGCCCGTCAAAAATCTCCATCTTAGAATCTCTGGCAAGGTGTGGAAAATTTTAAAATCATCTCCTTATTGAAGATATCCAGTACCCAGAAGAAAATTCTCCTCAGAAAATGCAGAATTCATGTGTATACAGACAAAGGGGTACATTTAATTTTTGAATTTTAAACCTTTGAGAAATATTCCTCACCAAAGTTTATCCTCATTCTTCTTTGGGCGTACTTCTCCCCTTTTGACACTTAGGAAATTTTTCAGATCACCACTTCAAGCTGGGCGCGTTTGGAGTTCTCTCCCGCCATTTGCAAACACTTAGAAAATATTCTCAAACAACTTCCCTAAGAGGGCGCATTTGCTAGGTAGCACTTCCAGTTTTTATACTTAGAAAATTTTCACCACCCTCACCTCCAACATGGGTGCATTTAGAAGGGTGAGGAGGAACATCACTTAAAAAAATTTCACACATCCTCCATGGCAAGGTGCCGCATTTGAGGGGTCATGGAGGAGTTTCCACACTTATAACATTTTCCAAGTCAACCCTTCACCTTGGGCGCATTTGACAAGGGGTGAAGGAATTTTCATACTTAGACAAAAATCCAAGTCCCATCTCCAACATGGGCACATTTGGCTAGGTGGGGAGGAATTTTTCTTGCCTTAGAAACTTTTTCCCAACTCTAACTTCTTGAGGGCGCATTTGGAGGGTGTAGGTGGAATTTGTCAACACTTAGCAACTTTTGCCTTGCCTCACTTTACCTTGGGCGCATTTAGGGGTGCCTGCAGGAACTTTTCACACTTAGAAACTTTCTCCACCCACCTCCAAGTTGGGCGCATATCAGGGGTGGAGGAGGAATTTCTACACCTTAGAAAATTTTCTTCCTCCTCCAGGTTGGGCTCATTTGAGAGGTCCTATTGGAATTCCAACACCTCGAAAGTTCTTCCCCCAACCTGCTTCAAGTTGGGCGCATTTACGGGTTTGAACTTCCATTTTCAGACTTAGGCAAAAAATTTCACGCCTCCTGCCTAGCTTTCTATTTTTAGAAAGTTCTGGTGCTTATGTGATCTCCATGAATTCTCAGCATTTTCAAGACCTGATTGTGGTTGACCCTGACCCTTGTGATATAACTGTCATGTTCACACCTGTCATTTGTGCTGGCCTACTATTTATAGCCCGTTTTTGGAGGTGACTTACTATTTATAGCAACTGCTTGATTTCTGAACTTCTGCAACTCTGTTTGATGTGAAATTTGCTCCATGGGGGCCTCATGGGTTGACTGGCCTATTCACACTGGTGGCCTCGTGTTGAATTGCTATTTATAGCCAGTTTCAAAAGTGACTTACTATAAAATAGTAAGTGCTTAGATTGCCTTCAAATTTTACCAGTGGATTACTTGAGAGATGCTAATTGCAATGGGATACTTTGGTTTTCAAAAATTATGGTGTTTTACCCCTCATTTTGAGTCTCGATGCTGGAAACCCTAATCTGACTTGCATGTGCCTCAAATGACCTCCGTTTGACCTTGTTTTTGTTGCATGTTGCTCTGTTCTTGATACTGAAGTGCTGGGTAGCTGTTGGAGTGATCTTGCTAAAAATAGTAAGTGTCTGAAAAAGGGACCAACCGCTTGTCGGGTGAGTTTGCATGTCACACTGCCCGAGAGATCTCAAAAAACCTAGAAAAACATAGTAAACTGCACTGCATGCGGGCACTGGCTAAAAATAGTAAGTTCTTGAAAAGTGATCAACTCTGTGTTGGGTGAAAATTATGTAATCAACTTTCGACAGATTACACAACTTGGACTTCAGCCACAGCTATGTGAGATATGAATCTCTCCTCTCGGAAAGGGGAGGCGCCCTTCTTACTGCTAAGAGAAACAAAAGTAAATCACAAAAAGTAATTACACAATGTACACGAAATTCACGGAGTGGGGGGGGGTTGTGTGTTGATGTGTTTTTCGTGACCGCACCAACGCAGAATAAAGTTGCCAATGGCTTCCCTATTCTCTCTTGATCAAAGTATTCCGCACGCTAAGATTGCCAGAAAGTTCGTGCGTTCAACTCCAAGGTTCTTTCAGTGCGAATAGGCTCAGTTTGGCTCGATGTGATTTGCTGGTAATTCAAGGGGACTTACGGAACTGTTCAGCAGCGGAGAAAGGAATTCACATGCTCGAAAGATTTGTCTATGAAACGCGGGTTTCCTATTTTAACCGGAAAGTACTGAATTTAAATGGGGTTGCAGGGTTTAGAGATTCTAAATCTATTCTAAGTGTGGGATATGGAGCTCAGCTTCAGCAAACTTCAACCAAACTTCGCTTTGCCTCGCATCGGACAGCTTCCACGGAGTCAGTGCAATCTTCAAGGGAGATGACTAAAGATATTCAAACCACCACTTGACACGAAGATACCATCACAACGATGCATACCATCATTCAAACTGTGATTGAAGTTAAGTGCATGATATTCCAGTTGACCACACAAGGCGTATTCACCATCAGCAAATACACTAGTGGTATGGATAGACGAAGTTGCTTAAACCAAACACCACATTCCACAATTACTATCTTCTACTTGCATGAAATGAAACTTATTCTACTTTAAGTCACTACTTGAATCAGAAGGACGAAGAAACCTTGCTAGCTACTCACAACAAAGACGAAGTTCACCATCAATGAAAAACTCTTTTATTGAGAGAGTGTTCACAACAATTTCTTACAAAGTTTTCAAAGGGAAAACTTTCCCTCTTCTTCAAACTACACTACCAATCTATACTAAGTTACTCCTAAGCTATCACCTAGTTGTCTCTCTACTCCGACTTCTACTCTAATTCTACTGTCTACTAAATTGTCTACTGAAGGTACAAATGAGGGGGGACTCCCCCTTTTATAGTTGGCCAAGTCCAATGGACGGCTCAGATTACAATCGGCTGGATGGCCTAGATTGTGCCACCTCAGCCCTAAACATGATTTGCCCTAAAAATCGCCACAAAAGAGAGGGGTAATAAATGAGCCATAATGTCCATTATTCCTTCTAGAAGATTCCCTTTTGCAGGCGTGTTCACACTGTTCTCGATCTTCGCGTTCAGCCAATTCTGTTGATTGCTTAGAGGAGGGTAAAAGAATCTATAAGATTGACTCAAATAAAATTTGATAGAATCTGGGGTTCAACTGCTCTTGATCTTCTTCCTGACATTGTTCCTCGACCTTGCTTGAAATTCCACTCTTTTCTCCATCTTGAGTTTTGAAAACGCTCCTTTGTCACTTAGCCAACTTTTGCGACTCTTCGTCCTTCATGTGAAACTCATAACTTTATCTTCCTCCGAAGGTTGTAATATCATCGTGCTTCACTACTTCAAGTCATTGCGCTCTGACCTCGACGTTCCTCCTGCAAAACAAGCGAGGAGAAGAGTATTAGAACATTTCATAATATAATTTCAACTTACTTATCGTTCATCGCCTCCAGTAGCCAACTTTTGCTTCCTTCACGATTCTCCATGCCTTAGCCAAATTTTCAACCCATCTTTTTCAAGGGCGTATCATCTTTGGGAAATTCATTTCACCTGCTGGAGCTCTGACAACCTTGATTTTATTCATTTCTGGCTCAAGAAAACTATCTTCACGAAGAATTTGAGCAAATTCACCTAGGCAGTTTCTTTCAAATCCATCGTCTGGAGAATCTCACCTTGAGAACACATTTTCTTCACACTTGCCTTAGAAAATTTTAAAATTTTCCCTTAGGAAAATTCATCAACCTGATGTCCATCAAAAATCTTCATCCCAGAATCCTCGACAAGCTGTGGAAGACCTTAAAATCCCCTCCTCATCGATAATCTTCGATACCCAGAAGAAAATTTCTTCCAGAACGCACCGAACCCATGGGTACCCAATGAACGGGTTCATTTAATTTTCTGGAATTTTGAACCTTGGAAAAATAATTTTCATCAAATTTAATCCGTTTCTTCAATTCCAGGCGCATTTCCTTGCTCTAACTTGGAGAAAAAGTTTTAATTACCCTGTGAAGCTGGCATTCACTGACTTCATTACTGGCAACTTCATCGAAATTTCCATACTTCCAAGTCCAGGCGTGATCTTCCTCTAGAGAGGTGGAATTTTGCCGACACTTAGAAAAATATTTAAATTCCATCACTAACTTGGGCGCATTTAAGCTTTTGTCCTACCACTTGCAAACACTTAGAAAATATTTCTGGCTTCCTTCTCATCTAGGGCGCAATTCATGGGTAGTGCTTCCATTTCTTATACTTAGAAAATTTCAAGAGTCCACTTATGAGTCAAGGCGCAAATGGCAGGGGAACATTTAACTTTATTTATTTCCCCTTTTAAACCAAGGCGTATATAATAAAACCCAATGCCCTCTAATTTTTACTCTCATATCGAAGTTGCCTTGGGCTTAGGCGTATTTAACTCTTCATGCTTTTAATCTTTTGGGACTTGCCTTAGAAAATAAATTCCCTTCATACGTCAAATAATTCTTTCCTTTGGCGCATATTACCTCCCATTCTTCAAGGCGCATATTGTAAACTTTGAAATCCACCTTACACCCCAAGGGCGCATATACCACGTTGAGGTTTGAAATTAAATTTACACCTAGGCAGCATCCCAATTTCAAATGCCACGTTTAAAATTCAACCCCTTCCAATTTTTTTAAAGGTGGGCGCATTTCATAGAACTCCTCCAGGCGCAAATGATGTGCTGAGGTTCCATTCTGGCTTAAGCGCATTTTCCTGTTGCTACTTCCAGTTTTGGCCATGGGCGCAAATATCAAGTTGAGCCTTTATTTTATCACTTACATACAAGGGCGCATACAAGAGTACGGGCTGCCAATCTGAGGATTTAGTCAAACTTGAATTTTAAGGCTTATCATCCCTGGGCGCACATGACATGTGGTGCTTCCGTTTTTTTACTTAGGCGCATATAAGCCATAGTGTCTTTAGTTTTAAGTGGGCGCAAATGGAGATATCAGCTGCAAGGCGCAAAACCCATGTCAAGCTTTTGATTTCGTGCCTTAGTGAATTTCAAATCTTGCATCCTCACATTTCCTGGCGCAAATCTACCCCTGTACGTTGAGTCTTGGTTAATTAGCAAAACTTCGAATTCTAACCATATGGGCGCATTTGGGTGGGTCCATCTTCAATTGATGGCGCATTCTGCACAAGGAGCTTTTAGTCTTAAGAAGGGCGCATTTAGACTCCCTTACTTCCATTCTCCAAGACTTAGACGTCTTTTATCCTTTCCACTTGCTTGGGCGCATATGCCACATAGTGCTTTCAGTTTAGAGAAATTTTCAAATCTCCAATATCCTCCTGGGCGCATTTTGATATACCAGAGCTTTCAATTTATAGTTAAGGCGCATTTAACTCTCAAAGTCATCACTTGGGGCGCATATTAGAGAGTGAACTTCAAGCTTGAGGAGGGGCGCATATGATGGGTTGCACTTTTAGTTTAACGCACTAGACACTTTCATGTTTTTGCTTTGGGCGCATATCATAGAACTTGCCACTTTTATTTTTGTCATAGGCGCATATTGATCATGGTACTTTCAATTTGACTTAGGGCGCATATTGATAGGGTCTACATTCATTTTGATTTTTACGCCTTAGCATACTTAGAGATTCCTTGCAACATGGGGCGCATCCTTCATATCAAACTTTTAATTCATGTCCTAGGCGCATATGAGGTGTGATGCCTCCACTTTCAACTTAGGCGCATATGAGATGGTCTCCATCCAGTTTGTGCCTTGGGCGCTTTTCTTCAACACTTCCCTATGGGCACATTTGACAAGGTGTATTTCCATTTTACAATACTTAGAAAGTTTTTTTTCTTGCACCTTCACAAGCTAGGCGCATTTCATACCTTGCACTTTCATTTCTTCTCACTTAGAATATGCCATCTCCCCTCAAGGGCGCATTTGGAGGTAGCTACTTCCACTTTCAATGCCTTACCTAAATTTTTCATTAATCCTCAAGGTTGGGCGCATCCAGTAGGCTGAGCTTTCAATTTCTAAGCCTTAGAAATTTTCAAGGCCTCCTCCTCTTTCCTTGGGCGCAAATGGAGGGTCAAGCTTTGAGTTTTCCAGACTTAGTAGATTTTCAAATCTCCTTTAGTTAGGAAAGGGGCATATGAGGGCTTGAGGTTCAACCTTGTCACACTTAGAAGATTTTCCCTCCAAGCCAAGGCGCATTTTGACCCCAAAGCTTCCAATTTTCATATTTGGGAGAAATTTTTTATAAGCTCCTCCCTCAAGGGCGCATTCCACCATAGGAACTTCCATTTTTCAACACTTAGCAAAATTTTCATCCATCTTCAGCTTATCAGGGCGGATTTGACCTGTGAACTTCAAATTTCAAGTGCTTAGAGAATTTCCACAGATCTTCAGCTTTTTAAAGGCGTTCTGGACTTGAAAATTTATCAATTTCAGTGACTTGATCATTCTAACCCTAATTTGCTATTTTTAGAAAGTTTGTCAATTTTTGTGCTTTGGATTGACCTTTGACTCCAGAAAGCCTGATGTCTGCCCTGCTCTGAATTTCAACTGATTTGGTGCTGTCGATGCCCGATGCCCGTTTGCGCCTGCTATTTTTAGCAACCTGCTAAAAATAGAAACTGTTCAGAAAGTCTTCAAATTTCACGTGTTGAATGCCCGAAACATGGTGATTGTCACTGGAAGCCGTTTCTGCGTGAATGTCGGGTCCCGCCCTTGATTTTAGGAAACCCTGACCTGCTAGAAATAGCAATTGTCTGATTCTTCATTCTCTGTAATTCTGTTTGCCTTGAAATTCGCGCCATGGATTACTTATCACATGTTTGTCCTGTGCTCACTGAGATCTGGTGCCAACCTGCCAATTATAGCTGCTGCTGAAGTGACTTACTATTTATAGTAAGTGCTCGTTTCTGAGGCCTCCTTTGCTCTGTTTGCTTTGAAACTTGGGACAGTGAACCCTTCGTTGGTGAACTTGCCTGTTTGTGCTGATGCCAAGATCAACTTTCTATTTATAGCCCTCGTCCAAAACGCCTTTCTAAAAATAGCAGGTTCTCCGATTGCCTTCAAATTTTGCCGGTAGATTCTCGGAAGGATGCTGATCATGATGGATACCTCAGTTTTGCACATTTGGACCCTTGATTCCTTATTTTTAGCGCTGAAGCTCGAAACCCTAATTTTGTGCATGCTGCTTAGATGAGCTCCGTTTGACCTCGTTTCAGTTGCATGATGATCAGCTTGCATTTCTGAGGTGTTGAGTAGCTGCCCAAGTGGTACCTGCTAAAAATAGAAAGTGGCTGAAAAAGTGGCCAACCGGCTGCTGGATGATTTTGCATGTCATACTACCCGAAAAATCTCGAAAAACCCAGAAAAACCCAGAAAAATCTTCAACATGCGAGCATCGGCTAAAAATAGTAAGTTTCCGAAAAGTGATCAATTCCGTTTGCATGTTACACCGTTGCGAAGCTCTTGGAAAACCCAGAAAGAATATGCCGACATGCGCTGAGAAAATCTGCATGCAAACCCTAATATCGGCCTCCGAAGGCTGAGTGTTGAAAGTCGTCGCCTCGTCTTGCATGTCATATCACTGCGGAGGTCTCGAAAAACCCACAAGGAATCTCCAGGCATGCGTTGAAAAACTCTGCATCTAAGCCCTGAAAATTGCCTCCGAAGGCAAAACTGCTAAAAATAGCAAGTTGTCCGTTTTAGTTCAAATTTAACCTGTGAGTAACCCGATGTGCTTTGGACGCAGTGTGATTGTCAGAATCTCAAAAATGCTGAAGGATTTCCTGTAATTGCACACTTACTAAAAATAGTAAGTTGCCAGAATTCGATGAAATTTCTGTGGAAACCTGCTGGAAGCATACTAACAACAGTGTTAGTCTCAATTTGCAATTTATTGACTTTATTCGACCTTGGATTGACCAGAAGGATGGAAACCCTAATTTCAGACTTGGCCAAAATTCGAGTTTAAACCCAGTGACGGGCACAATCCCGGAAAGACAGACAGTAGAAAAGAGAGACAACGACAAAACGAACGAAAAGCAAAGCCAAAATTAGGGGGTCCCCATTTGCAATGGGGTGATGTGTGAAAAACGTCACAACAGTGTGTTACATTCATCCTTCTCTCTTTTTTCAGAGAAGATGTTTACAATGCTTCACATGTTGGAAGTTCCGAATTCTTGATAACTGAAACGAACAACTAGCAGTAATGCCAATATCTCTCTCGTCAAAGCGAAGCGTAGAGATACCAGAAGAAATTAACAACAAACAAAAGAAAATAAAAAGGGAAAGCTCACGAAGGCACAAAGTCGTTCCGTAGCTTTATCAATGTTGGATCTGCATAAACGTACCGTTTGCTACGTTAGAAGCACAAAGTCTTCTTAGACGCAACAATTCTTCAAACAGCATGAACGATTACAAGCACAAAGTCTTGTAGATCATCCAACAAAAGTGTTAATAGCACGAACGATTACAAGCACAAAGTCTTGTAGATCCTTCGACAAAGTATCCAAGAGTATGAATAATTATAAGCACAAAGTCTTATAGATTATCCAATCAAGAACATGCATGAGCATGAATGATTATAAGCGCAAAGTCTTATAGATCACTCAACCAATGATAAACAAAATAACAATGCAATCTAAATAATAGATGTAAACAAAGTTTACATCAACCACTTAGAGTCTTTCAGATTCCTCGAACTAATCACTACCAAATCAAATCAACTTACAAAAGTATTGAATCCAACGCAAAGTCGGCTTGCAATCCTTTTCTTTATTGATTGAATCCTCATTCACAAAGTATGAACGCAAAGTTTCACACAAGTTTGCTTACAAAGGGCAGCACTTCGCAAAAGGCTAAAAGATGATATTAAATGAAAATCCTCACATTATATAGAAAGAGGGATGAGCAAAAGAAGGAAAGAGATTGAGAAAATCAGGGAAAGTTAGGTGAGCGATTTTAGGAAATCTCACCTAACTTTGACCAAAGTCAAAGTGTAATTTGTTTTGGAAAATATTACATCTTTGACTTGTGTAATTAAGCATAAAAAGACATTCGAAAATGTCGAAAAATAATTTCAAGATGCATAATGGGATGCACCGGAAATGTCTAACACTGGAGAATAGGGGGCTGCTTCATGTTTCTTTGCATTGGGCAGTTTCACCTTCCTAGTTCCCTGACGAACTTCCTATCTCGACTCAACGTGTAATCCACAATGGTGTGAATTTCGCGGATCGATCTCATGGCAGATGAGGAACCTTTGACCCTCGGGCTAAGATGCGCTCTTCAGGTTGTCCAATGTGAGCCTTGTATCACAAATGATGTTCAGCGAAGCTTCTGAGAAGTCTGAATTGTCGATCAAATTCGCGATGGCTTCCTTGAAGATCAGGGATATTTCTGTGGCCGGTAGGAAGATACGATTGTCCTCAAGAAGTTGACCTGGCAACTCTCTGATTCTTTTGTCAAGAATGTTGCGATGCCCGTCGACATCTTCTTGTACTTGGTGAAGATCTTCAATGAGATTGAACCACTTGAATCCCGGTGGTTTTGAGGCAGATTCTTTTACCTCTACAAACTTTTCTTTGTTCGGGAATTCAATTTAACCTCCACCTTAATTTATCGAAGCCATTCGCTTCATTCACCATGACAATGTGCATTTTTCCATGTCTCTCACCGGAAAAGTACGCTTATTTTCTTTATCAAGCTCCTGCGGGTGAGCTTGGCCAACATGGTTTTCTCATCCCACCAAAATTTATCCAGATCCGTTCGATGATCTTTTCAACAAAGTCATACAACACCCTCGCCTTTGAGGCTTAATTTCGCACAAATTGGTCTTCAATATCACTCACTGCCACGGCTGTGCATTACTTTGAGAACCGGGTAAGTCTCTTTTACAAAGTGGGTATAATGCTCAGCTTCCTCTATTTGTACATGTTACGAGCTTGCTCAACTTTGTCCAACCTTCCTGCCAAAATATCCAAAGTGACTTGCGCATCGGCTTTTGCACTTTTGTTGGTAACCTTGCCAAGCTGGACCTTTGTTACTGTGTAGTCCTCCATATTGACATCACCTTCTTGATTCGGTGGTATGCCAATTTCAGCATACTTATGGCCAGCCTTATCAACATTCAGCCTCGGGTATACTTTTGCCTTCTTCTTCCCTTTGGCCTTTGGAAGAACTATCTCTTCAAGGTCGAAATTCTCCGAGAACTCATTTGCTTTTTACGCTCAATTAATTTGAGATATTAGCCAAGGAGGAAGAAAAGAAGTGTGAACTTCCTCGATTTCATCGCCGGGTTAGCTCATTGCCACCTCCTCGGGTTATTGTCACATCCGAACCTCACCATTGGTATCGCGGACAATTGGAGAAGTGTTTTGTCATCATCGCCTCCTATAGTTGACACACATTATCATCAATGCATTGACTCATCTGGCGAAACGCATTGGAATCTCGCTCTCTAAGGATATCACACGCTACAATGCAAGATGTGCTAGGAATGGACGATGGTGGGTTTGACAAAGCATCAACTGCATGGATGCTTGTCAATCGGAAGGAGTATCAAGTCAGGGTTGATGTCACAGGATAGGGATATCCTACCGCAGGAATGCTTTGTGGTAGGAATAGGTGACGGTGGTGCAGAGGTGGAGGATTTTGGACCGAGAGGGGTATGAGTAATGCTTGACTCTCTAGCTGGGAAAGATTACTTTTTATTTCTAGATGGTTTCAGTCGTTACAACCAGATAAAAATTACTCTAGAAGATCAAGACAAAACTACATTCACATATCCTTGGGGGACTTATCCCTATTTTTTTCTACCCTTTGGCTTATGCAATGCTCCAACTACCTTTCAAAGGGTATCCCTCAACATATTTCTGACTATGCACATGATTGTATGAAGATATACATGGATAATTTCACCACCTATGGGGAAACTTATGAGGAAACCCTCAATAATCTAGAAAAGGTATTGAAGAGATGTGAAGAACACAACCTGTTACTCAACAATGAAAAGTTCTTTATGATTATGACATAAGGAATTGTATTAGGGAACTTTATATCTAGTGTAGGGATTCAAGTTGATCCACACAAAATAGAAATTATATCTACATTACCTGCTCCACAAAAGAAAAGAGAAATCATAAGTTTCCTTGGACATGCAGGCTACTACAAGCGGTTTATTAGAGACTTCAGTAAAATTGTTGCACCATTATTTGTTTTGCTAAATAAGGACATTGAATTTGAATTGACATCAAAGTGCCAACACTGTTTTGAGGAGATGAATAAATCCCTGACTCAAGCACCTATTTTGAGGGGACAAAATTGGACCTTTCCTTTTCATATACATATAGATGCTTTAGATTTTTCTATTGGAGCAATTTTGGGTCAGAAAGAGGGTAATAAGGAGTATGCAATTTACTACATCATCAAGAATATTCAAGGAGCATAGTTGAACTATATTGTTATAAAAAAAAGATGCTTGCAGTGGTGTATGCTATTAATAAATTCAAGCACTATATTACTGGTTATTTAGTTTTTTTCCATACAAACCATACAACAATCAGATACTTTATGAACAAGCTAGTAGTTGGAGGTATATTGGTAAGATGGTTGCTTCTTCTACAAGAATTTGACATTACCATAGTGGAAAATCTTGGTAAGGAAAATGTAGTGGAAAACTTTCTGTCAAGATTTCCAACACAATCAACTGAAGGAGTGGTGGATGATTCATTTCTAGATGAGCACTTATTTGATCTAAATGTACACATACCCTGGTATGATGATATTTCCAATTATCTAGTAAAAGGGTATATTCCACCACACTTTTCTCCAAGGGAAAAGAGACAGCTAGTACATAAATGTTTTCCATACTCCTAGGTATCCAATTATTTGTTTTTCACTAGCCCTAACAAAATCATGAGAAGGTGCATAAGGGAAGATGAGATCTTTGATATCATGAAGGCTTGGCATGATGAGCCATGTGGAGGTCATTTTGCAGCAAAAAGAACAACATTTAAGATCCTCTCAGCTGGCTATTATTGGCCAACATTGCACAAATATTTTCTTAAATACACAAGGAGTTGTGATAGGTGCCAAAGGATGGGAAGACCAACAAAGAGTGATGAAATTACATTGTAACCTCAGTTAACATTAGCACCTTTTGGAAAATGGGATTTAGACTTTATTGGACCAATCTCACCTACATCGAACAACAAAGAATACATTCTTGTTTGCATCGATTACTTGACTAAGTGGGTAGAAGTAAAGGCCTTACAGTTTTCCAAAGATGGCAATGTGGCTAAATTCTTGTATGAGGATATATTTACTAGGTATGGAGTACCTAGAGAAATAGTCACTGATCAAGGTCCACAATTTACTTCTGACCTAATTACCAAATTGGTTGAAGAATACCAAATTAGACACAAGAAGTCAACACCTTACCACCCTCAGGCTAAACATCAAGTGGAATTCACTAATAGGGAGATTGAAAATATTCTCACCAAGACAATGCAACTACATAGGAAAGATTGGGTTGCAAGGTTACCTGAAGCAGTATGGGTATATAGAACAACCTAGAAAACCACCATTGGTTTTACACCATGTGAGTTAGTATATCGTTAGACAACAGTCCTTCCTATTGAGTTTGAATATAAAACACTAAGGACAACAATAGAACTGGAAATGGACTTAACAAAATCTCAAAGGAAAGACTGCATACTTTAAATGGATTGGATGAAATAAGGATGGAAGCAATCCATCACACTAAGGTAGTACAACAAAAAAGGATGAAGTGGCATGATCAATACATTAAAACAAACTTCACTATAGGGGGTTGGGCACTGTTATATGATTCAAGGTATAAATACTTCAAGGGGAAACTCAAATCTAGGTTGTTGGGCCCCTATGAAATCAGTCAAGTATATCTTAATGGGGAAGTCATGTTGCATACAACAAATGCAGATAGATTTTCACTTGTTGTAAAAGGCCACATATTGAATCTATATAAGAAGCCATTATAGAAAGATGATTTCATATTCTCCATGTTTCAATAATATGGTGCTCATAGTGAACCAAATACATAATCTGACACACAGAGTGATATTTCAGTAGCAAATGGCATACCAAGCACTTCTGGTGACCTAGAGATTGAGCTACACAACTCAATCCCTGAGATCACTTGGGATTAATTTCTCATTTTATCTCACAAGCACACACTACACATTATACTAATTTTCAAAATATCTTCAATGGGACCTATTTTTAAACATTCACATAGGGTCCTAATGCCATAGGAACCTATAGCTTAATAGTTGTCACCATTTCAAATGGGTCCTAACACTGTAGGTACCCATAGCATTGTCTGGAAGAAGAAAAGAAAAATTCAAATTAATTGGCACCATATTGACTGCAAGTTCACATGCATTCATTTCACAATAACCACATGTAATATTCATCACTTCACAATAAGTACCCGCAACATGATTCTTTTGTTACCAATTCACATTTCAAATATTCGAGTTGTCACATCACGAACTCATATTTGTAATAATCATCCCATCAATTGCACCCGACATCCCACAATTCAATAACTTGTAGCTATTTTTCATCACATTGAATCAACAACTAGATACATTCTTTTTAGTTTACCCATAGAGTCCATAGTTATCTCTTTTTACTGGTACTTCAGGTATGCTATCATGATTAATATAGTCTTATTTAACCTTTCATTATGTCTTTCATATTAATTCATGCATACGAACTATTCATATCATTAATTTCCATTATTTCATATTTTAACCACCTCCCAATCACAAACACGAAGTGAGGTCACTTTAGCAATTAAGTTGGGGGGAGGGTACAACTCAATCAGTATTTTCAAAATTCTCCACCTAAATCAATTTCAATGGATAAAAATGGCATGAAAAACCCTCCTAATTATATCTCATTTTTTCTTCCATTTCCAATTGCTAAATTTCCAAACCCTGAGAACTTGAGCTTAATCCAAACTATAGTCAAACTTAGAACCTATTCATGAGTTCACACTAAGCTAGTATTGAGAAGGGAAACTTGCAGTTTGGTATGGTAGTAAGAGTATATGAGGAAACAAAATGAAGGAGATGGGTTTTTAAAGGTGGTAGAGTGAATTGGGCTGAAATTTTAAGACTGAATTGAACACATCAAGCAGAGAAGTAAGCCAAAATGGGAGGCGATGTCATCAAAAGGGAGCCAGTAGCTCATAAACCAATTATGGAGGATGCAATGGTTCTACCCATTTTTACCAGGGTTGGCTAGCTTGATTATTTCCTGAAGTTGACATAATTCAGTGATGATATGACAAGGACTGCCAGTAGATGCATCCAAGATTTCAATTTCATAAGTCACTGGGTTACTAAGAACTGGGGCAGAGTTTCTAGCACGTGCTAATGCATTTGCAATCAGGGATGAATTTTGTGAATGAGTAGAGGAATTACACTCATCATCACAAGGTACGAAGAGACTATCTCTTCCCTAGTTATGGGGGAATTGTGCTTCCTACATTGTTAGATATATCACCTATGATGGTAGGAAAAACCTCTTATATACAGTTCATTTCAAATAACTCAGTCACCTTCGGCATAATAAGTTAGTAAATGTGCCAAAATTTCTTTAGAATTTGTTGAAAAAGATGGCATCAAAATACCAAAGAAAATAAAGTGACACTTCTCTATCTCACCACTGTTTAATTGCTTTATTGATAAAAAGAAGTTTGAGGATTCAATAGCCATAAGAGAATTGGGAATATTTTAAGGAGTGTATAGATATTAATGGTTTTCTTGATGCACCCATGGAACCTGAGAATGTAGAACCCAAAAATGACCTTTAGGAGAAAGCCCTCATGTCTCACCTATGGCTTCACCTACCCGTAGCCAAGGTGAGCATGAGAAACCTAATGAACTAGAGTCTAGGTCACCTATAATTGAGGAAATACCATCTTCTTCAAGATCACAAAGATCGAAGAATAGGAGAGGTAGTGCATCCACCTCTTCTACACCATCTAAAGTAGAAGAAAGGAAGGATACTCCAAAGAAAAAAAGCTTGATACTCAAAAGAAGAAAGTTGATGTTCTAAAGAAGAAGGGTGTTCAAAAAGAAAAGAAGAGTGATAATAAAGAAACCCCTATTCCTGGACATTCAAGCAGATTAAGGAGACAAAGTTCCATGAGGGGAAATATGGAGGAACCAAAAGAAGAAGAAAAGAGAAAAGAACACCAACAGGAAGATGTCATGATAGTAGAAACGAACTTTGAAGTAAAGGGGGATACCCATGGAAATAAAAATATACCTATGAAAAGGAGAAGATATGTGTCAACTACCTCTAATTCAAAACCATATGATGTGTTTACTGCTAAGAAAACACAGACATAAACCCTAGACAGTCCCATTCATGGAGACTATGAAGAGGGAGGTAATGAAAAATTCATAGATATAGAGGATATGTACATACAAGAAAGAGATGTAAGGAAAGAGCTCCAAGAGGCTTTAGACATGATCAAACACTTGGAGGAGTTAGTGCAAAGCTATGAACAAAAGAACAAGGAGAGAGAAGTAAAAATACAAGAAATGGAGGAGAAATTGCAAATATATGGCCACAATACTAAGCTTGATTTATTGGCACAATTGTCCATAACTAAGACTAGGGATGGAGAACTAGTTGTACCAAAGCAGAAACCTCTTTCTATTAGAACTTAGACTTACCATACCACCTTGTCACTTGGACATTAGCTCTGGAGAGTGATTGATGAGTTTTCATAGGAAAAAGAAAAATGGAAGAAGGAAAAAGAAATTTTGATTGAAGAGAATGCAAAGGAACTTGAAAAGAAAGAGATGGGACTAAGTAGATCAGAAGTCGAGTTGGAGGAAATAGCAGATGAAGCTGCACAGATCATCAAATGTAGACCTCCACCAAGGACATATGCATTGTTTCTACAGGAAAATATTCTATGTTTTCAGTTTAGCAGATTAATCAGTAAACAACTTGTTGGTATGAGTAGAATTTTTGAGTTTCTTAATACTTTTGCTAAATCTATACCCAAGGAACAAAATTAGTTGCATGAGTTTTATTTACACAATTATGTAGTGCCAGATGAAATAGAGTGGAACCCTTTGATTTTTGTAGGGGAACTTCAAATAATGGACATGCATCCTATTATAGAAATGAACAACTTAGGGGTGAAATAATGGAAGAGTATGAAGAAAAGGAGAAATCAATTGCTCTCACCATAGGCAAAGAAGCTAAAAACCTTGATGCAGTCATTAATGAATAGTTGAAGCTCATTGATCATAAGGGTGTGGGCAAGAAAATCATGAAATTGAGGAAAGTAGATTATGAAAGAATGTAGATATTAGCAGTGGGTTTGGGATAGCAGTGCTACAAATATGTACAAAACAGATGGAATAGTTTGACCCCTGAATTACAAAGAAAGGAATTGTATTCTATGTATAATTTCATTGCCATGCTTCAAAGTGTACACAAGTACATAGCAACTGGTGTTAACAAAGGGATTTATTGGGTACCACTCACCTTCCATCCACATATCCTCCTCTATCTAGTTCCATATTGGAGTGGGGAGAAAGATGAGGAACGTGAGAAGGCTGGAAATATCAAAATGAGGCAAGTTGTAGCATATCAAGGTTTCGATTTGAAATAGACCTAGGGGGTTGATGCTATTATGGATTTGAGGTAGATCACCTTGCAGTACAATCATCACCCCTAGTGTTTTGCTTTGGGACAAGAAAAATTCTAGTTGGGGAGAGTGATGGTTCCAAATATTAGCTCATTTTATGTTGCTTTCATACATACTTTCAGACATTTTTAGATATACCTTCTAGATAATGCTCCTAGATTATACTAACTTTTCATTTTAGGGTGATGAGTTATAGTATGTGAGTTGTATTGGGCCTAACATTTTGGCTTAAGAAACCCTTGTGATTAGTGGTGGTTTGTGTGCAAGAAAAAATCTATGTGACCCTTAGAGCTTGGGGGTGGATTGAATATCAATCCTATGGTTGGTTCCATCAAGGTTAGATTTTCAAGTTTAAATCATATTAGATCAATAAACACAAAAACCCTAATAAACTATCAAGGACAATGAAAGCATAAAAGCACAAAACAAAATGGAATAATATTACTAAACCCTTCATGCATTCATTGAATTATCTCCATAGCTCTTCTCCATTTTGCTATTAAATGATACGTGCCTTCAAATTCAAATGTAGCCTAAAGTAAATGACAACAAAAATTTGAAGCAATTATCTTTATAAGTATGATAGCGTTATAATGCCTTGCTCATGTATGCCTAGTCCTCTTCCTTGATACTACATGCTTTGGCATATTTTATTTGTGATGGGGTATCTATTATTCTGGAAGCAAGATGCAATCCCATCAATGTATATATGGAGATCATTGCTTAGTATTTTCTCATCTGCAAGAAAGCCTGCTCTGACAAAGATAGATGATCCTAGTTGATAAGATGTTGTAGCTTCATTGACATGTTGGATATATTTATGATTGATAACTTTGGTCTAATTTTGTGAAACATTGGATTTTGGCGATTCTTCAAAAGATATACGTGCTTCTAATTCGATGTAGAAACCATCCTTATGGTCATTATCATAGATTTCAGTGAATTCAACTATAGCTTGATAATTTATGAATATGTCTAGAATAGGAGACTTTTGTTCTAGAGGAAGATCATCTATGTATCCCATCAGAGCAATTACCTCATCTGCAATGGTGGAGGTGGTTGAAATGTGGATGTCATGAAAAGGGTTAAGATTTTGATCTACGATTTGGCTATCATGGATAACTTGATCTTGATTTATTTTCAGGTTTATTTCATCATGCTTTGGATCATGCTCTTGAAATATGTCTAATGATTTGGGCAATGGAATGATATGATTTTCTTCAATGGACTCAATATTTGGACATGGCAATGATGGAGTTTCAATGGCGAGATAATTTTTGGGATTGGTAGGAAATGGTGGACATGATTTTGATAGATGGCTAGATGGCGTATGAGTAGAAATTTGACTGGATTATCTAACTTTCTTTTCATTTCAGAGTTGAACAAGTTTCCTTGCTAGTGTAAGGAAAGAATAAGGATGCAGAACAAACTTTCCTAATGTCAAAACTTAGAGAAGAATGCAGATATGACTTTAATTTTACAATTACATACCACTAAGATGCACATGAAGGAAATAACAGGATAGAGAAATAAACTCAAACACAATTGACACCAAATTTACGTGGGAAAACCCTTATAGGAGAAAAACCCACCACACCAAAGAAAATCACTTGTATTATAGTAATCAAATTACATACAAGTTATAGACTCTCCTTTCAAATGTCAATATTACATCAACAATATATCCCTGATCAATCTTGTACAAAATATCATAGTTACAATGCTTTCTTATAGCATACCATGAAACTCACTAATAGATCATTTGATCAAACCAACCTCTGAACCTTTGAACTCTTGAACAGTTACAAATATGTTTCAATCTATTGCAACAACCATGATCAACACATTCTTTGTACATTTTGATTCAGTTCAACTTCCTCCATAGAGCAACTGTCGAACTTCCCAAGAATTCAAATGACCTCCTTCCAAGTCAGAAAACTCCTCCACTTAATGATTTACAACTCAAAAAACCAAGTCCATGCTCTTCACCTTACACCGTGCTACCGCTGTGTAGTCAATAGGTTCCCATGGGGTGGCGGCTTACCACACTACCGCTAGACAGTTTACAAGCATCCGCGGTATGGCGGCTTACACCGCACTACCGCTAGACAGTTTACAAGCATCTGCGGTATGGCGGTTTACACCGCACTACCGCTACACATCTGGTGACCTCCTGCAGCATGGCAATAACCGCTCTACTGCACCCCAGAGTAAAGTCACCTGTGGTATGGCAGTATCCACTGCACTACTGCTCAATGACTGAGAGGGTCTCATGGTATGGCAGTAATTGCTCTACTGCTAGACAGTTTACAAGAATCCACGGTATGGAGGTAACCGTGCCACCACAGCCCAATGTAAAGACACCTATGGTATAGAGGTACAAGTATAATCAGAACACTTATGAATTCTTTGTTGCTTGATGATAGTATCAGGGTTATACCAGTGAGTTTGAGACACATATTCTCAATAATCTCCCACTTGACGAAGAACTCACTGAACCCCATTTCAATACCTGAAGTCATTGAATATTTTGGACCCCAAGGCTTATCAAATTTGCACACCATCTGAACTTGTTCATGCTCACTGTCTTTTTCAATGCATCAACAACATTCTTTAGAGTATCCACCTTTTTCCAAATAGACCTTTCCATCCTCCACAATATCTCGTACAAAATGATACCGCACATCAATATGTTTCATCCTGGCATGGAAAGTAGGATTTTTCAATTTCAATCCTTCTTGATGTGGTTGTCATCGTAATCTGTAATTTAAATTACCAGACTTCTACAAGAATCCCACTAAAACAGAATTGACACAAAAAACCCAACCTACCCACAAGGATAACACAACTAGTAAAGCTCTGATACCACTTATAAGGAAAGAATACGGATGCGGAAGAAACTTTCCTAATGTCAAAACTCAGAGAAGAATGCATATATGACTTTAATTTTACAATTACATACCACTAAGATGTACATGAAGGAAATAATAGAATAGAGAAATAGACTCAAACATAATTGACGCCATATTTTCGTGGGAAAACCCTTATGGGAGAAAAACCCACCATACCAAATAAAATCACTTGTATTACAGTAATCAAATTACATACAAGTTACAAACTCTCCTTACATATGTCAATATTACAACAACAATATTTCTTTGATCAATCTCATACAAAATATCACAATTACAATGCTTTCTTACAACATACCATGAAACTCACTAACAGATCATTCAATCAAACCAACCTCTGAACCATCAAACTCTTGAACAGTTACAAATATGTTTCAATCTATTGCAACAACCATGATCAACACATTCTCTGTACATTCTGATTCAGTTCAACTTCCTCCACAGAGCAACTGTCGAACTTCCCAGGAATTCAAATGACCTCCTTCCAAGTCAGAAAACTCCACTTAACGACTTACAACTCAACAAACCAAAAATTTTGTGCTCTTCACCTTACACCGCACTACCACTGCATAGTCAACAGGTTCCCGCGGGGTGGCGGTTTACAACACTACCGCTAGACAATTTACAAGTATCAACGGTATGGCAGTTTACACTGCACTACCACTACACATCTGGTGACCTCTTGCAACATGGTGGTAGCTGGTCTACCGTACCCTAGAGTAAAGTCACCCGCGGTATGGCAGTATCCATCGCACTACCGCTCAACGGCTGAGAGGGTCCTGCAGTATGGCGATAATCGTGCCACCGCAACCCAGTGTAAAGACACCTGCAGTATAGAGGTAAATGCATAATTAGAACACTTATGAATTCTTTGTTGCTCGATGATAGTATCAGGGTTATACTAGTGAGTTTGAGACACATATTCTCAACAATCTCCCACTTGACGAAGAACTCATTGAACCCCATTTCAATACCTGAAGTCATTGAATATTCTGGACCCCAAGGCCCATCGAATTTGCACACCATCTGAACTTGTTCGTGCTCACTGTCTTTGTCAATGCATCAACAACATTCTTCAAAGTATCCACCTTTTCCAAACAGACCTTTCCATCCTCCAACATAATGATACTTCACATCAATATGTTTCGTCCTAGCATGAAAAGTAGGATTTTTCAATTTCAATCCTTCCTGATGTGCTTGTCATCTTAATCTGTAATTTAAATTACTAGACTTCTACAAGTCTCCCACAGAAACAAAATTGACACAAAAAATCCAACCTACCCACAAGGATAACACAACTGGCCAGGCTCTGATACCACTTGTAAGGAAAGAATACAGATGCAGAACAAACTTTCCTAATGTCAAAACTCAGAGAAGAATTCATATATGACTTTAATTTTACAATTACATACCACTAAGATGCACATGAAGGAAATAACAAAATAGAGAAATAAACTCAAACACAATTGACACCAAATTTATGTGGGAAAACCCTTACAGGAGAAAAACCCACCACACCAAAGAAAATCACTTGTATTACAGTAATCAAATTACATACATGTTACAAACTCTCCTTTTAGATGTCAATATTATAGCAACAATATTTCCCTGATCAATCTCGTACAAAATATCACAGTTGCAATGCTTTCTTACAAAATACCATGAAAATCACTAACATATCATTTGATTAAACCAACCTCTGAACCATCGAACTCTTGAACAGTTACATATATGTTTCAATCTTTTGCAACAACCATGATCAACACATTCTCTATACATTTTGATTCAGTTCAACTTCCTCCACATAGCAACTATTGAACTTCCAATGAATTCAAACAACCTCCTTCCAATTCAGAAAAATCCTCCACTTAATGGCTTACAACTCAGCAAAGCAACAAGTTCATGCTCTTCACCTTACACCGCACTACCGATGCATAGTCAACAAGTTCCCGCGGGGTGGTGGTTTACTGCACTACCGCTAGATAGTTTACAAGCATCCGCAGTATGGTGGTTTACACCGCACTACTGCTACACATCCGATGACCTCCTGTGGCATGGCGATAACCACTCTACCACACCCCAGAGTAAAGTCAGTCACGGTATGGCGGTATCCACTGCACTATTTCTCAATGACTGAGAGGGTCCCGCGGTATGGCAGAAATTGCTCTACTACTAGACAGTTTACAAGCATCCACGGTATGGCGGTAACCACACCACCAAAACCTAGTGTAAAGACACCTACGGTATAGAGGTAAAGGCATAATCATAACACTTATGAATTGTTTACTGCTTGATGACAGTATCAGGGTTATACCAGTGAGTTTGAGACACATATTCTCAACAACTAGTCATCCTTGGAGAACATTAATTACCATGGTTTTATTAGATGGTATAGTAGATTGGGATGTAGTGGATTGGAATGGACTAGTGGATGGAAAGTTAAGATGGGATGTAGAGGCTTGTAATGGATTAGTGGAAGGTTGACTAGTATAGGAGGTAGAGTCTTTGTATGGATTAATGAATGGTGGGCTAGGATAGGATGTGGTGTCTTGGAAGGGGTTGAGGGATGATGGACTAGGATACGATGTAGCAACTTGGAATGAACTAGTGTAAAGTTGGTTTCTCTTGTCAAGGTTAGGATAAGGGTGATTAATTTGTTTAGGATTAATGCTATGGGTTGTGTCAAGTGACTCTTGATAGTGAGGGTAGACAGATGGAGGAATAGAGTTTATGAGTTGTTGGTAAGAGGGATAGATGGGTGGTTGAGTATGGGTTGTGCTTGGTTGGTGTGGAAAATGAGTGAATTGTATTCTAAGTTCTATGGCTTGTTGGCATTTACCATTGTAGATTAATAGGTATTCAGCTTGACTGAGAAGCATATCAAGGTGAATTGAAGACATGGTGGTGAGGTGAAGTGTAGAAAATGACAATGCAAAGGTATGACTTAAGCCTAAGGCATGCAACCTAAACTATGTTTTTGGATTTTTTTGAAGACATAGGGATGCCTAATAACGATACCATGATTAAGACTCAAGGTGAAAATAGTCAAGGTGTGAATAAGGTAAGGTCACAATGATCAGAATCAGAAGTATGTCTATGACTAGGGTATGCAAGATGTGAGATGAAGGGATGGAGTACTATGACCTAGGATGAAGGCTAAAACCTCTGGTGAACCTAAGATACGGTTGCTAATCAAACTAAGATAGGTATAAAAACTAATCTAATTATCAATGACCTTGGGTATAGTAAAGACTGATAAGATATGTTGACATGGTGGTCTAAAACTAGACTGATGAGTTGAGGAACCAACCTAAATGATGAAGGACTAGGATGATTGTTTTCTGAAAGATAAGGTCAAGAGAATACAAATTTGGAGCTATGGTCTAGTCTAAGTTTGATGGTATTTCTAACCCGATATTTACAAGAGGTTTATGCAAGCTAAAAAGATGACCTAAAAAATTGACCTATGGGGAACATCTAATGCAAAAAGATGAGGTGATGGATGAATGGATAATGGTAAGAATGAGGTGAGAAAGTCCTTGGTCTAGTCAGATTTAAAGGTTAAGATCATTTTGGATATGTAGGCCTTGTTCATTTCAAGGTTAACATGTTGTAAGTTTCAGGTGTGGTGTTTGATTTGTATTGGCAATGTTTATTTGAACACACATGTAAAACAAAGCAAATTTTTTTTTTTTAGTGTCTCTGATATAAAATCAAAGAACATCTGAGTAGGGGCTTATGTTAGTCCAAATTTTTTTTCACTGGTATTGACAAATTTTGAGAACACTTGTAAGCAAGCACAACCTAGGTTGGAAAGTGGATACTACCCACTAAGTCCCTACTTGGATTTCTCCAAACACTTAAAAAAAGTGAAAAGCTAGAGATCTTGGTGACATTGATCCCCCTTACATGACATGAGCACACCAAGTTCTCTTACCCCCTAAAGATCCAAAGACCTTGAGGTATTTTCTGTCTCTACAATGAAGAGTGGAACGTAGGGCAACTTTAGAACGACCGTTCCTATGCCAGCAAGTAAAAGGGTTTTTGGCCTCTAAAACAAGTGGTTCTTAGTCAATACTAGGGGACATGGCACCTTGTGAGTGTCCAACAAGCCACTTAAGGCTTTAATCACTCCTACTAGGGGCTCTTATATGTTTTACGGTAGTACCCCATTCTAAATGACACTATACGACTAAGGCCTACATACCATGAGGACTTGATAGTTTAGTCTTATCCATTTATATATCAACCTGAGCGAAAAACCAATTAGAGTCGCCTTTGATCTTTGTATGGATGTCTCTTAGGTAGGCCCCTCTAAGGGATTAACACAACAAGAATGATGGGCCTGGTTTTTGATCACCGATTTTGCACAAGGTGAGAGCATACACCTACCATCTCAAGCACAGTAAACACTGGTTCATTAACCCCTCATATGAAAACAAAAAGAAAATGATGGGTCTGGCTTCTTATCACTGAGTTTTCACAAGGTGAGAGCATACACCTACCACCTCAAGGAAAATTAACCCCCCTTAATTATCCCATATGAAAGTAGACACTTAGAATAAAAGAAATTAAGGAGAGCCCTACAAAACCACTTATTAGTAATTTAAGCCTCTGGTCTTCGACAAATGAAAATTTAAGTTTTTTCTTTTGAGTCTTTAACATGTGAAACAACAAAAAGCCAAATCAACAAAGATTAGCCATAACATCAAAATTAAACTAAAAAAAATAACATTAATCTAAGAAACAAAAAATCAGCAAACATAATTAATCTAATTAACTAACAAAAACAAATAATTTATTAATATAATTAACAAATAAAAATCAACTTAATCTAATTAATCTAAATTAATCTAAAACTAAATTAATCTAACTTATATCAATTTATCTAAATTAATTAATCTAAATCAAAGCCAAAATTAATCTAAATTGACAAAAATCTAAATTAATCTAAATTAGCAAAAATCTAAATTAATCTCAATTAGCAAAAATCTAAATTAATTCTAAATTAAAAAAAAATCTAAATCTATATCTATATCTAAATTAAAAAATCTATATCTATGTCTAAATTAAAAAAAACTAAACTTAATCTAAATTTAAATCTAAATCTATGACTGAATAAGGTATTAATGATCTAAATTAAAAAAAAAAGCATCATTAAGTTTGAAGGCCGCCCACTACATAAGAATTGATAGGGGCAATAGAAGTCGTTTTCTTGTTACAACTCAGACAGTCATTTTCTATTGTCATTTTTTTTTTGCAAAATGAAAGCGATTAAATCATGTAGACACAAACTAAGTTCATGTCGGGTTCACCATATGTGATCAGCGTTAGATTTTCAAGTTTAAAACATAGTAGATCAATAAACACAAAAACCCTAATAAACTATCAAAGACAATAATAACATAAAAGCACAAAACAAAATGTAACAATATTACTAAACCCTTCAACATTCATTAAATTATCTTCGTAGCTCTTCTCCATTCTACTGTAACTAATTAATGCCCTCAAATTATTAAGTATACACTAAAAATCCTATGACTAAGAAAAAGCAAAATATTGAAGTTTTAATCTCACTAGCATGGCAACATATATTCTCTAGATACAAAAATGATAAATAACAATGCTATTTATAGAGAGTCGTATGTGAAATGGATGGTCGAGAATAGATGATTTTTATTTCAATCAATGGATGAAATTAGATGAGATGAGATAAGATAGAAATGAGACTGATGGAAGAATGAGGAAATTGACTGATTTTTACAAAAATCACTTTAGTTTGAAAGGGAAATTGCATTTTCAAATAATGGAAACATTATTTAAATGCAAAAGAACAAGGAAAATTAACTTTTTGATTAAATAGAAATTTAATTCAAAAAGTGGCATGAGTCATTTAATTAAATAAAATTTAATTATCTTGTGATAGAAAAACTAAAGTGAATAATTAAATAATAAAATAATTATTTAATTATAATAAAAAATGACAAATAATTAAATAAAAATAAATTTAATTATAGAAATCAAAGATATTAGTGATGCAATTAAATAAATAACAATTTATTTAATTAATCAAGAGTAATGGAGAAATGAATTAAATGAAATTAAATAATTAAGAATTATTTAATTAATAGCAAAAATATGACCCTAGACATTCAAAAAAAAAATGTTAGCAAGCTCAAGACATTTTTTAGTGTCTACAGTTGGGAGGAGAGCTTTTGGCCATACTGTGTTTTTTGTTGACTTTTTCTTTCTGGTTCATACATTGGAGTTGCAAATCATTGAAGAATCTACCCAAATTCAAGATGCAAGGAAATAGAGATGAGTCTTGTGAATTCAAAAAGGGTTTAATTTTTCCAAGAGTGGAGTTACGATAAATGTATTTGTTGTGTATTTGGGTAATAGTTCAAACCTTGTAAATGTGTTTATTCTTCATCTAGATGTGTAAAATTAAGGAAAACTTTAGGCATATCCAACCTCTAAATGAAATAACTAATATTTGGAAAATGTAAGTTTAATGTGTACAATCTTAGAAGCCACTTTTTTTAAACTTTAAACAAATGAAAGGATAGTTCTTGGGTACCCTATTCCATAATTTTGTTTTAAAGAATGTATAAGAAGGAATTACAATTTTTATTTGGGTTAAATAAACTATTTTTATTATAAAAAGATTAAAAGGAAAAGTCATGCGCATATGTGTTCCTCATTTTTTCATTTATCTATTATTCATTTGAGTTGTAAATTATAAAGTAGAGAGACCAATTTTATATTAGTCTTCTTTATAGTATATGTATATATATATATACTTTTATTTGTAAAAGAAATTTACTAAAAGTAATTATAAAACTAGCAATTGCACCTTAGTGTGCAATGGGTACGCCGAAGAAGTGTGGAAGGTCAATTAGGATAAATTTTGGTATTATTTTTTGCATACATTTACTAATTACTAATGTTGGTCAATAAGGAGGGAGGGATAGAGAGAGGGAGAGATAGGGAGGGAGGGACAAAGAGAGAGAGAGGGGTAAGGAGATAGAGATAGAGAGGAAGACAGTGATAGAGATGGAGATGGAGAGGGATTTGGAGAGGAGAGAAGGAGAGGGAGAGATAAAGAGATAGAGGAGAGAGGGATAAATAGATATGGAAGAGATAAATATACAAAGAGGGAGAGAGAGGGAGAGAGATGGAGAGAAACGGCGCACATGACAGCAGACAGGCGCCATTACACCATCACGGGCGGCGATAACGTCATGGCGATGCCATCAGCAGACAGCAGGCTGCGAATGAGGATGGACATCACGTCCAGGAGACAAAGCTGTGATGGCACAGAGTGGGCAGAGGACCAAAACATTGAGATGGAAGAGGAGCATCAAACAGACAGATATGAAACAGGAGCAAAGAGGGAGAAATGGAAGACAGACATAACAGGAGAATTGAGACAGGCAACAGATGGAGAGTGATATAGGAGATGAGGACAAAGATTGACATCCGAATATTATGCTGTGGAGAGAGGCAGAGACAGAGACATACATAGTGAGGACATGAGGGAGGAGATGGGGAGATAGGAGAGGGAGATAGAGAGAAAGGAGGGAGAAGGAGGATGCAAGTAGAGGAGAGATAGGAGGAAGAGGGGGGAGAGAGTGGCGAGGAAGATAGGTTGAGGGCAAATGAGGAAGAGGAGAGAGGGAGAGAGATAGGTGAAGAGAGAAAAGCAAGAAAGGGGAGGGAGAGAAATACGTAGAGAGGGAGAGAGAAGAAGAGGGGAGAATTCTTGTATCCTTTATGCTTTGATGGATGCCCATACCTTGTTCCAAAGCCCCCATTTTAGCACAAATAGGGAGAATGGTAGCAAAGGTTGTGGAGTCTAGATTTACACTTGCCAATTGCATTTGCTTGAAATTTTCCAAATATTTTGTTGCATAACATCTTTTGTTGCATAACATCTGGAAAAGAATATTTGCAGTGCCATCCACTTGTCAATTGGGCAGGCACACTCTGCATACAAAACACATAACACAGTTACAATTTTCTATTCCATTTGGAAAAATGCACATAGATTAGACAACCTACATGCCACATCCCTTACTCTCATTTTATGAGTTGTAGTTGCAACTACCCGGGTAGACATGTATGCAAAATGTGGAAGCATAGACAAGGCACGTGAAGTGTTTGACAAGGTGCCTCAAAAAGATGTGGTCTCAGATATGCACAAAATGGATTTGTTAAAAATGCTTTAGAAATTTCCAAGCAATTCCAATTGTCAGGTTTAAAGCCAATTTCGTAACCTTTAGTAGCATCCTCCCGGCCCATGCCAAAATGGTAGCTTTGGAACAATATGGACATACATTGAAGCATAAAGGATAAAGGAAATTTGTTAGATATTAAGAGATTTGGTAAGGATATTGCTAAGAAACTGGAAGTCCATACCATTCCTAAGCTCTGGTAAGGATATTCAAGTGGGTTGGTTCAAACCCTTTATCGGTCAAAATATTTTTGTTAGAACAAATGCACATAGTTAGGTTGATTTCTCCCATTTAGTTGTTTGAAGAAATTTTAGTTTTCACAGATGTGACGCAGGGTAATGATTTTCCTTTGAAATAGTTTATCTATTAAGGATAGATTTTCTTATTTTGGTTGTTTATTATTTACGTATTAGTGGAGCTAAACCAACCATCAGTGCATGCAAGACCATCAGGCCCAGGTAGTTCAAGGAGTGCAAATGAGAGATTTGCTAGGGGAAAATTTGTTGGTAATGGTGCTTTGATTAGAATGCAACTACATTATGATTGTATTGAGAACAACACACTCTAAGAATTTCATATTTTATGGGTTCTCCATTCAATTTTAAATTTAGTCCAGTAGACTGAAAGGTTTATTGAAATAGTAAAATGTAATAATAGTAGGTGAAGATAAAAGGTCAATGGCTTTGGTAAATGGAGTATACTGGCATCCACTTCAAATGTATGTCCCTATTTTTTGTGTCATTCTTATTCCATGGGTATCCACAAGGAGGAGACATGTTTTAGGTGTATGAATCCACTTTTTGTTCACTAGCATGCTCCACGTTGGCTATCAGAATGCAATTTTTGTGTAGAATGCATTTTTTTAATAATTTATGTTCTATGCTACAATTAATATAACTCCAAGTTTTCATAGTCTGAAGCATTCTATTTCTTTTTCTCAAATTCGATTATGTTTTCTTGATAGGAATCTAATGACTACTTCAACTGACGAGGGTCAATTTTTAAATATGTTGTTGAAGCTCATAATTTCCAAGAACACTATGGAGATTGGTGTGTATACTAGTTACTCACTTCTTGTCATTACTCTTTCCTTGCCTGATGATGGAAAGGTATAGGGTAAACCCACAAAAGTGGTTTACAATTCCAGTGAGGAAGGAAAAGTTGCAAAAAATGACCCCATGCAAAAAAATTGGATTTTGGGGATTCAAACGAACTTTTGGTTCGAGCGAATCCAAAGGGGGTTCAATAGAACCCCCCTTTGAGTGAACCCATTTAATGATGGGGCCCATCATTCCTGGAAAAAAGAAAAAAGTGAAGGCTTGTGGAAAGGGGGTTCACTCAAACTCCCCATTTCCCCCCTTCTCCCCCTCAGGCACCAAAAAAGTCCAGAATTTTGTGCTTCAAAGCTTGGGTTGAGGATGAAAATGGAGGAGACTTCACAGAACCAACTAGATGATGGTAGTCCTCAGAACGAGCTATCTAACGAATATAATTTTAATATGTTTTGGTTTTATTATTTTTTTTTTTTAGTTTCATTAAACATAGGTTTTTCATTGAAAATCAAGCTCTATATTCTGCACATGTGGAAAAATAGCATATTATCATTTTGTTTTTTGAAAAATATGAGTGCACCAGATATTGAAATCCTTGATCCAACAAAAAACAATTGAATTTCAATACATACAAAAAAATTTACACGTTATACGGTCTGCCTATGTCTGAATTGTAATTGGTTTGACTTCAAAACTTGATTAAGGAAAAAATATTCAATAAAACACTATAAAACCAATTGGAAGCACTATATATCATAGTTATAAATCTAAATTCCAAAAAAATAGAATTTTATCCTTCATGGAAAAAAAGTTATGCGTTATACGATGAGCGTCACTCCTTAAAAATGTTGTTTACTGAAAAAAACTAGTTTTCGAAGGAGATGGAAAAATAAGTGCAATCTAATTCCAATTTTTTAAAAAAATATATTTAGAATCTAGAGAAAAAATGTCACAAATCACTAGTTTGCATTATCTTCAAATTCCTCACAGTTTAGCTGCTATAGGTGCCCGAAAGTGAAGTTTTAGTTAGAAAAAAATATTTTAGTGTCTAGTTTGGCCAAAAATTGTAAACCAGTATTGTGGGATCACCCTATACAAACATGCATTCTTCTGTTGTTTAATGGCCAAGAAAAGATGCTAAGGGCGTCCCTCTATATATAATGTTTTGATCCTTTTAATATGGCAGATCATTGCAATGGACATAAATAGGGAGAACTATGAGCTGGGGTTGCCTGTAATTCAAAAAGCAGGAATTTCCCTCAAAATTGACTTCAGAGAGGGCCTTGCCCTGCCAATTCTTGATCAAATGTTGGAAAATGTAAGTTCGGATCTCATTTGTATTTGACCATAAAAGAAAAAACTATTGAAAATGTGGGTTTTTTTTGTGGGTAGATTATGCATATGGAATTATGGGTGTGATTTTGTAGAAGGAAATGCATGGCTCCTTTGATTTCATATTTTTGGATGTAGACAAAGATAAGTATCTCAATTACCACAAGCGGTTGATTGATCTAGTGAAGATTGGGGGAGTGATCGACTACGACAATACTCTGTGGAACAGGTCAGTGGTGGCTCCACCCGATGCCCCACTAAGGAAATATGTGAAATATTACAGACTTAAAGATAGGGTTCGCTAGAGATTGGAGTGAAAGGTCAATACCAGCGAGGAAGAGTTTGGAGGAGCAGAAACCAATAGTGATGGGGAAAGCAGTAAAAGGAAACCAAAAACAACCAAAAATTTGGCAAAAAACTATGAACGAATGAGATTCGTTAAACCACTTTCCAGGGCTTCTCGAGCGTTTTCATTTGTTCACAAAAAAATGAGTTCGTAGAACTCAAATAAGGAGATTCCTTTGATGTAATATATATATATACTTTATTGTTTTAAATATATTAATTAAATATGAAAAAAATAACATTAATTATACATAAATAATAATTTAAATATATTTTTGTAATTTTTTTTTTTTAAATGTTGACTTCATGGTCAGTCATCATGAGGTTGATGGGGACAACCCATGGGGGCCGCAGGCCCCATACGTGTGACCACAATTTTTATTTTTTTTTACTCAACCACAAATTTTACCTCATGACGACAACCCATGGGGGCCGCATCCCCCATACGTGTGACCACAATTTTTTTATTTTTTTACTCAACCACAAATTTTTTTTGAGCAAATTTTTTGGGGGCTAGGTAAAATCAATAGAAAGAGGAACTAAATACATTGCATCTGCATATTACTTAAATCCGGAATCCTTCAACTTGCAATCCTTCTTATTCTTACTTGCAACAAAAATAAATAAATAGAATAAATCTGAAATGAATGAACGTTGAGAGTAAATCAAATCAAATCTTTAAAAGAAAGAAAGCAAAACCTTTTGAAAAAGCAAGAAGTAAGGTATTTGCAAGTTGGTTGCAATTAAGATACTAATTCTTTTATGGAATTTAAACAAATTCAAGTTGAAATAATGTTTAGTTATTGAATTTATTAATTGAATTAAGAACATTTAAAATTAAAAAATTATGTTTCTAAATTAGTTGTAAGAAAAATAATGATATTAATCTTACATAATTGGAAAATATTCTCTTAAGAAATTCAAAATGGTAGTTTTGAATTTGATTAATTGTTAACTAGTAGTTAATGCAACTCAACACAAAATAAAAATTGTTTTGAACCTTTCTTTTAAAATTAGTAATTGTGGAAAGAGAAGAATTAAGGAAATAAAATATTATTTTGATTTATACATAAATTAGTGGTAGTTAAAAATTATTTTGTGATATTTAATGTGTAAAGCTTAATATTTAATTGATGATAACTACAATATTTAATAGGAACTTTTAAATTTACAGAAACACTTTAGTTAAAATGTTTATAAGGTGAAAATTAATGAGCATGTGGTTATCATTTGTTGGAAGATACGAATCCAAATAACAATAAGTAATCCATCTAATTATTCAATAATTATGAATAGACTCAATACTACTTGGTTGTTGATTTAATCTAATAGTATTGAGATTAGAAAAAGGTTAAATTAGTAATTTAGTGATTTAATTTCTTTGACCATAATTGGGTAATGTCATAACATGAGTATTGATAACATAGTAATGTTTTCTATAGACTTGATAAAAGAGTTAAAATCAGATTTATAATTGTTATTTTATAATTTAGTGATAAAAGAGTTTGGTAGCCATAGGATTATAGGATGATTATATGATTTTTGTATGACACACCACATTTTTTTTGTGGTTTCATGATGATGTAAATGAAAACCATGATATATATATATATATATATGAGCATCTATTATTTGGTTTGTTTATTTAATTATTTTCAGTACTATATGTGATATTCTTTTAAAATATGCATTGCATTTCCTTATATATCAAATGAATACAATTTTGATCTATTAAATAATTTGGTTAAGATTATTTAATAAATATGACAATGATCTAATTGATATATGTAAATGAACGATGTAATCTAGCTAAATAACTAAATGTAATTGTTTAATTAAATAATTTATTGTTGACTAAGTGTATACATGTTAAACTAGATGCAACTATGATCTAATTTTTAAAACTTAAATGTTATAATGATCTAATTAACATGCTACACCAATTGCTAAATAGTATGCTAACAAGTAATAATCACATTTTAAGAAAATTACTCTAAAAATCTAAGACACACAAATGCTTGTCATGAATGAAGCAATGCGAGATCCAATAGAAAGGAAAGGAAATTTATCTAATATAATCAACATGCTTTAAATTATAAGATACTATTCAAAAGATGATGTTATGCATAAAATCTATACAAATGCATAGAATTAATAGGTTCTTTGAGAGGCGTACCATCCATCATAGAAAGTTTGTATGTTCCTAATCCATAATCTTCAATAATGACATAGGGTCCTAACCAATTCGAACTAAACTTACCTTTTTCTCCTAGTGTAGCATTTACATTACATTGATTCTCATATAGCACCAAGTCACCATTCTTAAATGAATGGTGGATAATGCCTTCATTGTAATTACATTGAATACCTTTGTAATAGGCTTGAAGATGTTTGAGAGCATGTATTCTCTATTCATCGAGCATATCAAGTTGTTGAAGACATTTTTCTCTATAAAATTATCATCTATGATGCCATTGAGAAAATTCATAGTAAAGGAATCTCCAACTCCAAAGGAATAACAAAATCAACACCATACACAAGGTTGTACAGAGTATTACCTATATCCATATAAATACTTGTGTGATAAGCCCACAATGCATAAGAAAGTTGAGTATGTTGATCTTTACCATGTTTGCTAACAGTTTTTTGTAAAACTTGTTCAATCACTTTGTTAAACGCTTTCACTTTTCCATTTGATTGTAGATAATATGGTGTATAAAAATGATGTTGTATATAGAAATTTTCTAAGAAATTCTTCACTTCTTTTTTTTAAATGAGGTACCATTATTAAAAACTAAAGCAAAAGGAAGACCAAATATTGATATATTATTATCCAATATAAAATGACGAATAACTTCAGCTATCATGGAACCAAGTGGAAGTGCTTCAACCTATTTCGTGAAGTAATCTATAGCCATAATAATAAAAGTATGTCTTTGAGATGGAGGAGAAATCTTGCCAATGAGATCCAAACCCCACATAGAAAATGGCCAAATAGCAACTTGGGTGCGAAGTTCATGAATAGGAGCATGAATTAAATTATTGTATTGCTAACATTTAGGAAATTTCTCAATGAAGGAAAAATAATCTTGCTCCATATTTTGAAAATAATAATCCAATACGAATTAAATTTTGAACCAAATATAAACCACTAAAGTGTCCTCCACAAGCACCTGAGTGGGATTCTTCAAGGGAAACAAGGACCTCTAATTGACTGAGGCAATGAAGAAGGAGACCATTATATGTCCTTCAATATAACATGTTAGCCAAAATTATATATCACACTGTAAGCTTTCGAATATGATCTCGAGTGCTTTTTGTATTGGTTTAGGATAAACACCATTGCACAAATATTGAAATATGTGGGAGTATCATTCATCCGATTTAATTACATGAGATGCTATCTCATCTTTAATTTTTTTAGCTGTTGATCTAGAGATGTGAGATTATAAATAGAAAATGTAAAATTTGCGGATGAATCATCGAGGTATATAAGGGAAGTTATGCTTTTCATTGGATCTACATGTCAGTTATCCTTCCATGGAATATTATCAATAGTATATGAGGCAAAATGTTTTAATATTGTTAACACTAGGGAACAATTATGATAGTTTATTTTCCTTCTCTTGATATGATCCATTAATTTTTTTATGATTAATTGAGAATCTCCAAATATATGATGGTTTTAAATATTAAAAGGCAACGCCACATGCAAACCAATGATAGAAGCTTCATATTCCACGATGGTATTTGTGCACGGGAAATTGAGATGATAAGATAAGGGAACTAGCTTACCTGAAGAGGTCATTATATAACCCCAGCACCAAAGCCAGTTCAACACTTACAACCATCAAAGTATACATGTTTCATTTTCCTCTAATGCCAAGACATGTTCATCAAGAAATGATTCTTAATTTGGTAAAGCTAACGGCAAAGGAGCTTCAGCTAAATGATCAGTCAATTCTTGAACCTTAATTACCTTTTGAGAGATAAACTTAAGTCGATCAAACTCCATTAACAACATCACCCATTTATCTAAGCATCCTAGTAAATATGTTTTACCAAAAAGATGTTTTAATGGATCAAATTTTTTCATATGCACTTTAGCATTTAACAAATAATGTCTCAACTTATTTGTTGCAGACACAAGAACCAAACATTGTTTCTCTATATTCTTGTATCGTGTTTCATAATCAATCAATATTTGACTAGTGTAGTAAATATGACCTTTTTTAGCACACATATCTTGTTGCACCAATAATGCAACGAGAGCATTAGATGAAGCGAAGGAAAAAGAATAAATAGACATCCTAATGTAGCTAGTTGTAAAATAGGAGGATTAGCTAAATATTATTTTAAATTCTCAAAGGCTTTCTGAAAATATTCATTCCATTTAAAATGGGATTCTTTCTTAAGCAATTGAGTAAAGGGAATATTCTAATGTGCCAATGATGCAAAAAATTGATGGATAACTTGAATCTTTCCTTGTAAGCTACAAAGTTGATAAATGTTGTTAGGAGGTGGCATATTTATTATAGCATCAATTTTCTTTATTTCGACAAGTCAATACCTTGATGTGACATTATAAATCCTAATAGATTTCCACTATCCACACCGAAGACACACTTTCGAGGATTTAATTGCATTTTATACTTATGAATTCGCTCAAAATTTTGACAGAGGATTATTACATGATCTTGACGTGATAGAGACTTAGTGAAGATATCATCGACATAATCCTATAAAATGTTTTGTTTAAAATCATGAAATATCAATGTCATGGCTCTTTGGTATATTGCTCTAGTATATTTTAAACCAAACAACATGACAACCCAACAAAATGTTCCCCAAGGTGTAATAAAATAGTTTTTATATTGATCTTGAGGATTAATAAAAAGCTGGTTATATCTAGAAAATCCATCCACGAATGACAGTAAAGCATGACTCGTGGTTGAATCAGCAATCATGTCTATGTTAGGAAGAGGGAAATCATCTTTCAAAGATGCTTTATTAAGATCACAAAAATATGTATACATTTGAATATAATTATCTAGTTTTGTGACAACCACTATGTGTGATATCCAAGGTGAATAGTCAATAGGGTAGATGAAACTAGCTTGCAAGAGATTTTCAATCATAGATCCTTAACCAAAAAATCCACCTTGGGGTTTATTTTATGAATCTTTTGTCTCATAGATTTAGCATCATCTTCTAACACAATATTATGCGTAACTACCTTAGGGTCTATGCTAGGCATATCTGAATAAGACCACACAAATAGTTCAAGAAAATCATGTAATAACTTAGTATGTTCTTGTTGCTCATCAAAATTGGTGCTACTTATGCAAATTTTTGATGAAGTAGAGTAACACACATACCCCCTTTTTCATACAACTACTCTCAACAAAATAAAATGCATTGGAAATGCAACAAATCAAATTTTAAATCTGCCACATGAACACTAGTTTGTTCATTCAAAACCACCTGCAACAACAACAAAATAATCTCCAAATTGATTTTACAAATATTGCAGCCTCTTGGGCTGATAAAAATTAGTCTCAAAACTGATATTCAAACCAATAATCAACATTTTACCAATCTAATTTATACATCATAAAATAGGATTGATCTAAACACCCAATTTATGCAAGCAAAATCATAGAAATTCTGATTGAAATTTAAAATAACATTACAAAACAATAGACCAAGCCTATTGGATCCTCATTACATAATCCCAATATGATTTAGGTCTGATCTTAGACCTGCAACAATGGTGTAGTACAACAACATATGGCTTCCACAAGCCTCCCTCAAACTCTCTAGCACCTACAACAATAAACCACTCTCAACAATCACACCCTACAATCTACAACTGTTGATGATTCTTGTGCCTCTATAAACCAACTCCAATCTGCAAAAACACCTTCAAAAACCATTCCCTAGAGATATACTATGCCCTTCCCATGTCTTTTCTTCAATCTAGAAAGAGAGCTCCAAAAATGAATTGATTTTCCCTTTTGTTCAATCCATCTTTTCTCATGAAATGAAATTTGAGTGCATTTGGAGGAATTTCATCACATTCCAAAACCCACTCCAAAAAATCAATACCTACCTCCAAAAACTCTCCAATTAGATTAAATTTCATTAATAAAATAGAATGAAATATTCCTTTCAGACTCCAAGATATGTTGTGAGTGGATGATAATGCTTTAGATGCATTCTTCCTTTCTTGAATAAAGCAAAAATCCAATTTTTCCAAACTAGGCACCCACCTCCAAAATCCCTATTTTTTAGGAGTTATGGAATTTCAAATTGGGAGTTACAAGTCAATTTGGAGGTCTCCAAGAAACCCATGCCCTATCTTGCTTTTCCAATATCTTTTTCATTTAAAACATATTCTCCACTATGCCACCTTATCTTGTTTTGACCCAAATTTACTCCAAATTTGAAATTTGAATTGTCAACATGACATAACATCAAAATGCTCAACAAAATATGAATTTCATGAGATAAAATATGAAATTCAAAGCACACCGAAAATTTGAAATTAAAATCAAACCCCTAAATTATCTTCTTCCCGCGAGCCCGTGAAATTATCTTTTGGTCCCCATTTGTCATTGACGTGTATGGGTCTCAAGCCAATCAAATTATAAGTTATTTTTTGCGTAAATAACTTAAGTGGTCTAGTGATTCCCCCTTTTATCATGCATTACTAGCCCCTCTTTTCCCTAGTAGCTTAATTTGTTTATTTGTGCACATGCATTTTAACCCCTTTTAGGTCACCCAAGATATATACATCATAAGGCCTTTATTCCTAAAGGATTTACCTCCAAAAATGAGTGAAATACTTTTATCTTAAGAAATAAACATGGATCTTTTCTTATCATGCTAGATTTAACCTTTGAAGAGAAAAGTTAATCCAAGCTTTAATTTTTGTAAACTCCCAAAAAATTTCCACGTGTCATGTCCTTTTATCTCTAGATTTCATTGAGGAAAGCACTATCGAGGAAGTCTCAAAGCTATTCTTTTTGTTCATATGAGTACCTGAAATTATGACATGCATCTTGACACTATGTAAAAGAAGAAAAGGTCTATTTTCATGGAGGGGATTTCAAATTCCCATGATCACCATTGATCTTTAATAGATCAACAATTCATATTCAAAAATGAAGAATGGCTACCACTAGTCGCGCGTTCAAGCATGTGAGGAAATTGATGGATATTTGATCTATATCTACCAAATTCTCAAGGGTATTGGCTTAATTACATCAATTTTCATCATTCATAGCACAAATTGAAGGTATTAGAGTGAAATTGCTATAGAAATCCAGATGAACAAGGGTTTTCATAGTAATTTTAGTGTTTTTTTCCAAGCTATAAACAAGTAAATTTGAAAATCTCTATACTTTTTGGGCATAAGGGCCTATTGTTTTTTGGTTTCATGGATTTGGGAGGTAATTTAAGGCTCTAGAAGGATAGAAATTATGTATAATTTTACATAAATATTCTTTGGTGTAAAATTAAAAAACCCTAGTTTTAGATATTGAAACCTTAGAAATACAATCATGGCTAGAAATTCTAGGGGTGTGAAGAGGGGGTTGGACGATGATATAATGGTTTAGTTTTGTGGGTCAGCTAAAGGACCTAGATTAGCATAGGGTTTAGGGATTTTGGCTGATATAATTATTTATAACAATGAGAATTGTAGGGATTCCATCATCTCGATCCATGGGTATGCCCTATTTAAGCAAGCCTTCAGAAAAGCACTAACAGATAGACCAATTTGTAATATCTAGAGATTAGGGTTAAGAAGGTTGGTTTTTCCTAATGTGTTAATTAATTTTGACCTGATTAGAGGAATTGCATAGGCCTACAACCTTGAAAAGAGGGGATTTTTCACAACTGATGAAAAATTCATAATGCACTTGGACAAAATTTATATTTGCAATGTTTTTAATTTAAAACCTAATGCACAATTACCACTTAACTTGGGAGACCTCACCAGAGAATATCAAAGTCATAGGGATAGTTATAAGGTAAAATGGTTGTCATGTTTTAGGCCTAGAGGGCCTAATAGAGAACCAAGAAGGTTTACTAATGGAGAGCTAGAGCCACTCAATTATGGTATTCTTGAGGATTACCTTGTGAAGAATGTTGGAAAAATAAGGACACACAACTGAGAGGGGGGTGGGGTGAATCAGTTGTGACAAAAACTTCAACTTTCCTAACTTATCTTAACCTTAATCTCAAATCTGATGAATAAGAAAATAACTACAAGCAATTAACACATCAGAGAGACAAATAACACCAATATTTTTTACGTGGAAACCCTGTTAGGGGAAAAACCATGGTGGACATTAGTCCACAAGATTATACTCTATTAAAAGTATAAAGAGAAATAATAAGGGGAATGCACATGCATTCAGGCACACTTCCTAGAGCTCATTGCTCAATTACAGAAGAGGACTCACTTTCCAACAATACAGAAATATGGATTAGATCCACAAAGTATGAACTGAAAGAATAGCTTCTACACAAGCTTGATTATAGTTCCAATTAAGCTCAGAAAACCTTCTTCACACTTTCCTCAAACTTCTTCACTCTTTGCTCTGCAATCGAATGATAGAAACACTATTCCCACATTTACACTTTCTCTGGCATACATTCACGCTTGTACACACACTAAATTCACTCAACCAATCGCTCTTATATATCCACTTCATGGGATTTCATCAGATCTTAGTCACCCAGAAAAAAATAAGAAATATTTTCAATGTTAGCCCAAATTTACAATTGAATTTCCAATGAAAAACCACCAAGGTCAGCCACAACATAGTGGAGACCCAAATTAATATCTCCAACACAAAAATACTTTAATTAATTTTTCCAGGAAGATCCACAACACGTTACCACCAATATGTCAGCCAAGAACATGAAAAACCGAACAGGAGCAAGAAAAGATCTTCAACCACGAGCTCTCTAAGTAGTGTGGATGTACCACAAAGATAGAGAATGATCTAGAGACATCAAAAAACACCAAGAAACAATAGAGAAGCATCTGAAACAACTGAGATTACTAGAATCACACAATCTTCATTCAGGAACACTGACATAGACCATAAAAACACTTTCAGATCACAACACATTCGAAACTTCATGTGGACCTTTGAAACTTCTAGTAGATGATCTAGAAACATTCAGAAATAAACCCTTTAATCCACATTAGCTAATCATTAATGTATAGAAAAAAACACCTTCATGCCCTGCACAGTTCCACTCAGAACCTAGAACACTTCCTTTTACAATTTTCTCAATATCCTTGACATATACAACCTCTAGTACACCAAATTCTAATAGTGTTGACATCAATGACAACCACATATCAACAACCATATCCACAATATCCAACAATCTCCCCCTTTGTAATTGATGGCAACACATGATGTGAAAAATACCATCAACCCAACATACTGACTTCTTCTGCACTTCTCCTCTTGAAAGGATTTTTCACATTACACTTCTCCCCCTTTGACATCAATGGAAAAGTTAACAATGACCTTCCCATATACACTCTCTGAACCACATATCTGCACATCTGACTACTCCCCCTGAGTAGCAACCTCAGAAACATCAATCTGGAACAGAATATAGCAATGTTGCTCATGGGTTGATGCAAGTAAATGCATCTTTTAGTTCTTATTAGGAGGGGTGATTACCCCTAGAATTCCTCTAAGATACTCAAAAGTATCATTTGGAAATGGCTTAGTAAAGATATCTGCAATCTATTCTTTGGCACGCACATACTCCAGTCTGACTTCTTTCTCATTCACTTTCTCCCTCAAGAAATGAAACTTGATTGATATATGTTTAGTCTTAGAATGCAGCACTGGATTCCTTGAGATATTTATTGCACTTGAATTGTCACAGTTTATGGCAATAGGTTCTTCATAAACCACCCTGATATCTCTCAACATCTGTTTCATCCATATCACTTGAGTACAATTATTGGAAGCAACAATGTATTTTGCTTCAGCAGTAGATAGAGAATTTGAGTTTTGCTTTTTGCTCAACCAAGACACAATTTTCTTCCCTAGGAAGAAAGCACCACCACTAGTACTTTTTTTGTCATCTACATCACAAGCCCAATCCGCATCAGTATATGCACTCAAAGTGAGATCATCATCCTTTGGATACCAAAGTCCAAAGTCAACTGTTCCTTTCAAATACCTAAAAATTATCTTCATAGTAGTTACATGTGATTCTTTTGGACCCTCGTGGAATCTAGCAACCATACATACAACATTCATAATGTCTAGTCTAGTTTGAGTCAAGTAAAGCAATCCACTAATCATTGACCTATATCTAGTTTTATTTGCCTTAGGAGAGTCATCATTCTGTGTCAACTTACATCTAATCACCATGGGGGTACCAACAAGTTTGGAGTCATTCATTCTAAATTTCTTCAGCAATTCTTTCACATATTTGGACTGAGATATGAAAATCCCCTTGTCCAACTGAGTAACTTGCAATCCCAGAAAGAACTTCATCTCTCCAATCATACTCATCTCAAACTAATTCTTCATCTCATATGTAAAATTCATGCATAGATTATAATCTCCTCCAAAAATGATATCATCAACAAAAACTTCTATAATTAACTCCTTATCATTGTCTAATTTGAAGTATAAGTTGTTGTCAACAGTACCTTTAGTAAATCCAAGCTTCAATAGGTATTTGTCCAATCTAGCATACTAAGCTTTGGGGGCTTACTTAAGTCCATACAAATATTTCTTCAATCTACAAACCATATCTTCTTTGTTTGTTAGCTGAAATCCATCTGGGTGTTCAATGTACACTCCTTCTAGTTCTCCATTCAGAAATGCAGAATTTACATCCATTTGATAGACTTTATAGTTCTTGTGTGCAGCATAAGCAAGAAATAGTCTAACAACTTTAATCCTAGTGACGAGGGAAAAGGTTTCTTCAAAATTAATACCTTCCATTTGAGAATCCCCTTACATACCAATCTTGCTTTATTCCAGATCACTTCACCTTCTTCATTCAACTTGTTTCTAAACACCCATTTAGTACCAATCACATTTTTGTCTTTAGGCCTCAGAACTAGTAACCATGTGTCATTCTTTTCAATATGTGTTAGCTCTTCCTTCATAGCTTCCAACTAGTGTTCATCTTGATAGGCTTCAGTGATATTTTTAGGTTCAATCTTGGAAATCAAATAGTATTCTTCTGCAATTTTTCTTCTAGTTTGCACTCCTTTACTTGTATCTCCTATGATTTGACTTTCAGAATGATTCAAATTTACATACCTTGGAGTTTTGGATATTCTTGAACTTTTGTCTCTTCTTATCTTTCTTCTACACTTGCACTTGTTTGTGTCTCCTGACTGACTTGATTTACCAGAACAAGTTGAGGTTGCTTCACCAGAACATATGGAATAATCTGAAGCAGATTTTGTGTCTAAGTATTCCTCCCTTGGCTTGTAATGTCTTCGTCTGAATCATAATTACAGTGTCTGGATGGTTTTACTGAATCCTTATCAAATTTGACATTTTCACTCTCAACCATCTTTCTCAATCTTTTGTTATAGCACCGATAGGCCTTGCTTTTAGTGGAGTAACCTAGGAAGATTCCTTCATCACTTCTTGCATCAAATTTTCCTAAATCATCATCTCTCCTGATATAACACTTGCTTCCAAATATCTTGAAGTACTTAACAGTAGGCTTGTGACCAAACCATAACTCATAAGGAGTCTTACCAGAATTACCATTAACATTTACCCAGTTCAAAGTATACACAACAGTTCTTACGGCTTCACTCCAGTACATTTGAGATACATTTCCTTCCATCATCATTGTTCTGGTAGCATCCATAATTGTTCTATTCTTTCTCTCTGCAACTCCATTTTGTTGAGGGGTTCGGGGAGCAAATAATTGTCTTTTAATACCATGCTCTTCACAATAAGAGTTGAACTCCTCGGAAATGAATTCACCACCTTTGTCAGATCTCAGACACTTGATTTTCAGACCTTTCTCATTTTCTACCATAGCCTTGAAACTTTTGAACTTCTCCAATGCTTCACATTTTTCTCTTAAAAAGGAAACCAAAATCATTCTAGAGTAATCATCAATAACCAACATAAAATACCTTTCTCTATGAATACTTCTGACTTTGGAGGGACCACAAAGGTCAATATGTAGTAGCTCCAGCAAATTATTTGAATGAAATTGTTTGCTCCAGAAAGAGACTCTAGTTTGTTTACCCATCTGACACTCCTTTTGTTTGTTTTCCTGTAGCAATCATATCTCTGAAACTTCCACGTATCTTGCATCTTTCATCTTTGAATTGAAGATCATATCCCTTGTGAACCATCTTTCCAACATTCAACAAGTTGTGCTTTAGGCCTTCAACATAGAGAACATCATCAGTGTTATCCTTACCATGAAGAGAAATAGATCCTCTACCACAAATCACACCAGCATTGTTATCTCCAAATATTACAACCCCGCCGTCATACTTTTCTAGACTTACAAATTTGCTTTTATCACCGGTCATATGATGTGAGCATCCACTATCAATTACCCACTCATCCTTTTCTTCAACTTGGGCTGCAAGATCTTTTTCATCTTTAGTAGATTTGGTAGCCATAGGATTATCTTCAATGGTAGCAATGAAAGCCCATTCATCTTCTTTTCCATTACCTTTATCAAACTCATCATCAGTCACTGCTTCTTCAACAAAGTAGCATCTCTTTTGGAATCTATAATTCTTAGGCTTAGACCTAGGAATTGATGCAGAGCAAAGGAAGAAACAACAATACTTAAAACAATTCTCATCCAATCATTTACCAAAATCACTTCAATTTCTTTGAATTTCTTCATGGCTACAAAGCCCAACTCTTCAAAACATGACTCTAAATCTGTATCAAACTCAAACCAGACCCTCATACATCTTCAAAATCATCATTTTGATAGAAATAAACCAATTACATAGCCTTATTCTTCTATTTCATCAAATTTACAAATTACTTGCACCAAAAACCCAAATTTCACTTGAAGGGAATCAAAACACTAAATCGGGTGTAACTTTCAAACCAGATTGAATCTCAAAAAAATAAATACATTTTTGAGCACCCATTTCATCCATTAAAAACATATCTCATTTTTAGGTATACTTGTTTTGGAACACATGCTTGCTGTCCAGACTTCTTTGCTACAAATTAGGTCGAAATAAGCAGATATGCATGCAAATAGTCACCTATAACTTTCACAAATCAACAAATTAATCCAATCTCTCTAGTGAGACTTTAGATAATATCATTTCAGACATTTTCTCCAATTTTTAGCAAAATCCAATAGTTAAATTGTGAGAAACACGAATTTTACTGCAAATTGTTACCCTAGATCAGAATTTAGACTGTATTTACAAAAAATAGCATAACTTCTTTAAAAATGAACCAATCTACATGAAACGAATTGAAAATGGAAGGTGATTGCTCCCTATAACACTTAAAAACATTTATTCCATCATTTTAGGCCATAAAAATCCGTACAAAGGCTGGAAACAGTCAATTTTCTAGAAAAATGTGCATAAAAACAGAGTTTTTTTTCATTATTTTCTTCATGGTATCAATCACCAACGACCACAAAAGGAGTTCAAAAGCATTTTTAAAGGCATTTACATCAGTTTCTAACTGTTTTGAAACTTCCCATTATTGAGTTGACTCTAATAACCTATTAACTCCTAATTGTTGCTTAATGCAACTTTTACATCTTTTGCAATTTTGAGATTTTTGTTGGCACTTTTACATTTTTCTGCCAAATATTTATCAAATGACTCTTGAAATGAATTCTAAAAATGGAAAATGGAATAATTTACAAAAGAGAACCATGGTAATGTGAATCATGAGCTATCTCCAGACCTAACACATTAGCCATCTCTAAATCTATCAAAGCACTCACCAAGCCTTCAATAGCCCTAACATTATTTTCAACATCTTTGATCTCATCAGCAGTGGAGGGACCATTCTGAGGAATAGTATATGGATCGCTTGTAATCTTCCATAAAGCTTCACCAATACACTTTAAGTGACATTGCATCCTGAATTTCCACATGGAATAGTTAGTTCCATCAAATCTAGGACTGTCCTTCTTGAATGTTGTTGCCATCTCGGATCACCTCAAGCTTTTAGACTTCTTCATAGGAACCTGCTCTAATACTAATTGTTGGAAAAATAAGGACACAGAACTGAGAGGGGGGCAGTGAATCAGTTGTGACAAAAACTTCAACTTTCCTAACTTATCTCAACCTTAATCTTAGATCTGATGAATAAGCAAATAACTGCAAGAAATTAACACATCAGAGAGACAAATAACACCAATATTTTTTATGTGGAAACCCTGTTAGGGGAAAAACTACGGTGAATGTTAGTCCACAAGATTATACTCTATTAAAAGTATAAAGAGAAATAATAAGGGGAATGCACATGCATTCAAACACACTGCCTAGAGCTCAATGCTCAATTACAGAAGAGGAATCATTGTCCAACAATACAAAAATATGGATTAGATCCACAAAGTATGAACTGAAAGAATAGCTTCTACACAAGCCTAATTACAATTCCAATTAAGCTCAGAAAACCTTCTTCACACTTTCCTCAAAATTCTTCACTCTTTGCTTTGTAATCGAATGATAAAAACACTATTCACACATTTACACTTTCTCTAGCATACATTCACACTTATGCACACACTAACTTCACTCAACCAATCGCTCTTATATATCCGCTTCATGCAATTTCATCACATCTTAGTCGCCCAGAAAAAATTAAGACATATTTTCAATGTCGGCCCAAATTTACAATTAAATTTCCAATGCAAAAGCACCAAGGTCAGCCACAACATAGTGGAGACTCAAATTAATATCTCCAACACAAAAATAATTTAATTAATTTCACCAGGAAGATCCACAACACGCTACCACCAACATGTCGGCCAAGAACATGAAAAACCGAACAGGCGCAAGAAAATATCTTCAACCACGAGCTCTCTGAGTAGTGTGGACGTACCATAGAGATAGAGAATGATCTAGAGACGTCAAAAAACACCAAGAAACAACATAGAAGCATCCACAACAACTGAGATTACTAGAATCACACAATATTCATTCAGGTACACTGACAAAGACCACATAAACACTGTTAGATCACAACACATTTGAAACTTCACACAGACCTCTAAAACTTCTGGTAGATGATCTAGAAACATTCAACAATAAACCCTTTAATCCACATTAGCTAATCATCAACGTACAAAACAAAACACCATCATGACCTGCATAGTTCCACTGGGAACCTAGAGCACTTCCTTTTACAATTTTCTCAATATCCTCGACATATACAACCTCTAGTACATCAAATGCTAATAGTGTTGACATCAATGACAACCACATATCAACAACCATATCCACAATATCCAACAAAGACATACTTCTCAATCTGGAAATTATTGGGCTTGGAATCCAAGATTTAGATGCCAGTAAATCTGATGGTGCTATTATTTGATGTCTAAAGTAGAGATGTAAACAAACCCTATGACTATGCTAGCTACATTGCAAAGGAAATCCAAAATGCCTTGAGCTCAATAAAAAAGGATAGTAACATTGTGCACTTTAAGTGGTATTCTCTCATGTGCTACATCATTTTGTTTAGTGGAGCAGACATATAGTCTCCAAACATGCAAATTAGGGCCCTAGATGAGCAGGAAAGAGTTTTTCCAATCCGTGAGAAGTCCAACTATTCAATTTTTGAAGAATTTTTTGTTAGATCAATTCTCAAGAACTTTGGTCAACTTGTGAATTGGAGTTTGTAAGAGCAAGTAAGGAGGTTTTTAAAACCAAGGGATGTTATGCCAGAAGAAGGAATAAATCACAATTGGGGTGATTGGTTTTTCTATTCTGATACCACTGTAATAAGGATATATGGGTCCCTAGTTGCACCTCGTATTCTTCCCAAGCGTTTGCTAGAAATAATTTCCTTTTTGGATATCATGTGGCAATTAAATGAGTCTGATAAGACTCACTTCAAAAATAATAAGAAGGTTGTCATCCTCCAATCTACCATTGTGTTCTCATACTTTCAAGTCGCATGTAGGGAGGGGTTGGAGTTGATTTTGAACAAGTTGCTTCCATATAGAATGAAGGTTGACAAGATTGGAAGATGTGATCCAGAGCATTTCATCAATTATCAATGAATTAGTTAAAAGTTGGTAGCATTCTCACATGAGCCTAACAATATTCAAGATTTGATAAAAAAATTCCCAATAGAGGATGCCACACAAAGGAGAGCACTATGGGTTAAGATTCAGATTGTTGAGAATAAGAGTAAACAAGTTGATCCTTCTTTTAAAGGATCATTCTCATATATAAAGGATCCCATAGTAAGAACAATGGCAATGTTGGATAATGCCAATAGCCTACTTTCAAATGTGCTTGATCCAACACTACTACCCCTAGTCCTTCCACTTCTCAAGGAGTTATACCATAGAGTCCACAACAAGTCACTCCTTTACAGTAAATAGCACTAATTGCAAGACCTTTGGTGGATTACCCTATAGGCCCAAATGAGATGATAGATGACTCAAAGATAGCACAAGTGATGAATCCCCCAATAAGGGTAATAATTAAAATACCCTCTAATGATATATTACTCATCAATTTTGAGATTGGAGGGTAGGTGGTGGATGACATAAGGGCTCAAGCTTGCACAAGATTCATACAATATGACTAGTTCATCACCATTAAAGAGTTTAAGGACTATGTCCTTAAGATTAAAGGAGAACTACAACAAATGGTATAAGACAAAAGCCTCACAAAGGAAAATAAGAAAGAAATAATTGCAAATATTTGGACAAAGGTCAATACAGAGATGGAGTTTATGATCCTCAAAGAGGCAAGGAGCTGGTAAGAATTGTTGGATATTTGCTTCTACTAGTATGGGATATGTCATCTACCATTGGATTTGAAACCATCATAAGATAAGGAGGAGATTATATTGTTCTACAATCTAAAGAGAAATAAGATGCTCTATATTTTGGATCTAGTTTCAATCCAAGGCATGAGACCTTGGCTTTATGGTCTATTTTATCAAAGACCAAGAAACCCTGGGTAATAAATGATCTCATTGAACTTACTAGAAATTTCATAGTTATAAGACTAAGGGATAGAAGTGATAATCAAGTAGCTTCCCTCACATTCAATACAAATTTGTTCACTCAAGCAGTAGTTAAGAATTTGCAAGGAAATTTGGATAGGGATAATGCCACAATTTAAAATTGCAAGAGAAATTGAATGTGGTTTCAAGATTGCACCCTCCTCCTCAACCAGCTATTAAGGACAAGGGACCACAAGAGAAGGAGGATTTAACTATAGAGGTTAAAAATTTAAGTGAGAAGCTCAAGCAAAGAAAGGAAGAAGTCTGAGTGGCTAATGAAGCATCTATAAAGAAGGTTTCTGACTTAATTGACAATATTTTGGGGCACAAGTTGTCAAAACATTTGAGCCAAGTGGATAAAGTCTGGGATAACTATAATATTTTGAAGGAAGCATTCACCAACCATGCTAAATAAAGAGCTAGGTTGAAGTTATTTCAAGTTAGTTGGTCCTCGGGGGTTGCATTGTTAAGAGTTATTGCAAGGAGCTCCAATTTTGACTATAGTTTGATATCTAATATTCTTTGTAAGTCAGATTCTTTGGATGAAATCATTAGTCATCATAGTAGATATAAGGAACTTATCAGAAGAGATTTGGATACTTTTGAAGGTTTTTAATAGTTTCATATGCCTCCCATTTCGAGTTATGAGGTAGAGATAAGGCCTTGCAAACAATGGATAGAAAAAATTTCTAAAATCCTCTCTCCTATATATGGGAAGATAAATATAAATGGTGAGATGGATACAAAGAAGTTAAATCTAAGGATAAATATTCTCTCCAAGCTTTAGTATAGCATGATGGGCTTCTCTGAAATGATGACTGTCCTAATAAATGATGACTACAAGGCTCATATGGCTAGGGTGAACCAGTTTCTCCCACTTAGAGGTGGAATTCATCAAGGTAATGTAAAAATAAAGCTCAAATAATGGTGGAGAGTCTTGAGTTGTGTTTCAATCAATCATCACCAACCATCATAAATGCAAAATCATCAAGTCAGAGAAAGAATGTCAGATATCTCTTATCGTCTTCAAGAAGCAATTATAGGAAAATCAAATCCATCTGCAAGTGAAACTACTCCAAAATATCTCCAAATACTTCTACAATGGTTACATCCTCCTGTATAAATGTTTTTGTCCTTTTGTAAAGATGTCACCACTTAATTTTTGTCTTTATGTGACAATCAATGGAATAAGGCTTTTTTCTTGTAGCTCCCGTACTTCTATAAAAGGGATTTTTGAGCCTTATTCTACGTTCTAGTCATTAGGTTTTGAGAAAAGGTATGTAAAGAATTAAGTCCTATACAATTAAGCCTTTTGAAGTTCAAAAATATTTTTTTGTAATTTTGCTCTGTAATAGCAACAAACAACTCAATTTTATTGTTTATATGGATATAGGTCATACTATTGATGTCTCCATGATGTAATATAATATTTTTTCAATATTAATAATCAAAGATCATTCAAGGTTCTTGTTGCACATTTGTTGTGATGAATGTTTAATTGCTAGCTTATATTCAAGTAATGGATTAAAATTGATTTCAATTGGATACTTGAAGATATTGAAGTTACAGTAAGGATCTTAAAGAAGATTAACAATATTGTCCATTTGATGGTTTCTTACTGTAAGGCAGTAAGATTATAAAACTGTTGAGATAGTTTTTAGCTTGTTATTCAAAAGAATCCCTTCATTTCTTGACTTTGTAATGGATAAGGAACTAGTTAGATTAATTTATAGAACTCAAGCTTAGGCATAATCAATTTAAGATTGAAATTTACCTTTATTGTTATTTTCTTTTTGTTTATTCTCACTTCACACCATTATAACACAGAGCTATAGAGGGTTTTGAAGATGATTTAGCCAATTAGGCTCATACATTGAAAAATTGTTAGTGTGAAGACTGTTATCTATTTTGAAATCATTGTAAGTATTATTTTAATTCATGAATGATGTTGTACAAAGGGAAACCCACGTTGGTTTTGTAGAGCCTAAAGTGTAGAGGAGAAAAACTATAAAATATGTCTCTTGTTCATTGGCCATTGACCTAGGGGTCTTAATTATAGGATCTAGTTGATCCTTAGAGAAACTTGGACAATCAGTTGGAAACACCAACAAGAATCGAGGAATTTAAAGATTAAAATTACTTTTTTTGCTTTAGACCTTGGGCCCATCGAGATATTGACAATATCTCCTACAAGCAATGTATTGCGGTCTCAAATATTAGAGAATTTTTGGGGTATGTGCTGATAATCTACCATACCATCTGATAAACCAACATCTTTCCCAAAGTATGCTTCAACATTTAGATAATAGGGAAATCCACAATCATTATGATAAGTAGGTAAGTTATCATAAACTCTCAAAAATTCTACTAAGGACTCATCATTTTGAAATATATCCAATGAAATGTTTTTACTTGTTTGACTTATCAATTCAAAGTGAGCCAATTTGAGCGGAACCTCAAGAGGGTCTTGGCTTATTGTGTTTACATTAAGCAAAGGTATTTGTGAAGCTTTAGTGGGTTTTGAGGGATGATAACCATGATCATTTGTTGTTTCTTTTTTATTTAATTATATAGGGACCTTGATACTTGGTTCCTTTATACCACACCCCTTACCATTATACCCAAATTATGAAAATATTCTATATCCTCTTCCATAAATGGATTCCATTTCTTTTGAGGAAGCTAGTTTTTCATAATCATTCACATCATATGCAGATGTGTAATTGGTATCATCTTTATTGCTAGAAGTTATAAAATTAGATGTTTGAGGAGGATCCACAAAATATTGCATAGATGCAACTACAGATTCATTGAGTTCTTCGAACATGGATGATGAGATTTTATAATCCCCCATGAAAGTAGGTGTAAAATCTAATGATCCCCAATCATCATATATTTTTTTTTCACGAGTGAAACATAATCATTGTTATCTTCAATTTGTATAGGTTCCACCTTTGAAGATGGAATAAATATGCTAAAGGGAATTTTATTTCTTGTTCTATTTTACAAATAATTTTTAGACTTCAAATCAGCTTTCACCATGCAAAACTTGTTGTTATATATATTTCATGAGGTGGTTAAGAATTGAACCTCTCCCATAGCATGAATCCATGGTCTTCCCAAAAGAATAGTGTATGAAAGAGAATTTGGCATGGCATGGATAATAGTAGGTAACACAACAAGACCTAATTTAATAGGTAATGTGATTGTTCCTAATGGTTTTCTACTCACATTATCAAAACCACAAATAGATAAAGCATTGGGTTGAATAAGAGACCTACCTACACCAAGCTTGTTTAAAAGGTCAATGCTATAAACATTAAGACCTAAAAAATCATGACACCTCAACCAAAGACTAAATATTCCTCCATGGCTAAACAAGATGTCAACATCTCCATACCACTTGAAGATAGCAATATCATATCAATGAAACCGATCCACTATGTAGGGCTCTGAGCAAGATTTTTATTGACTATAAGAATTCCAAAATCTGACTCAGTATGCACAAGTTATGACCTCTCCAAGATTGAAAGGAACATCCAACTTTCAAAAACATTTCACTATCAAAACAGTAAAATATGGAAAAACCACTAATACCACAATGTAGTTCTTGGAACCACCTTTCCAACAAGTACCATGGGTGAAATTTATGCCCCCTAGAAAAAGGTTTCCAAATTTTTCTATATAAACCAAACAGGGTGGCCCTCGGGTTGAGCCACTAATGACCTGACTGTGACGATGGCATGCCAACGACGCATAAGCGACAAGATGGTGGTAGATCCAACTTATAAATCAAATATAATTTAATTTATTTAAATAAACTTTAGGCAACATTAATGAAATTTTCATAGCGAAATTTAAATATTTTTAGCCGACATTTAAAGTAGGCACCCCGTAAGGGCTTAGGCCATGGCCCCATTAGATCGGGGGCTAGAATTTGAGGGGCTTAAAGGCCTATTGGCTTGGCCTTGTTGGCAATAGTTAAATACCCACTTGATAGCATCGTTCAACCTGTTGGTTAGACTAGTATGGGCGACAGAGTGGTCGAGGGAGTTTGTATGGACCCCCCACCAACTATTATTTATTTAAAAAATAAAATAATTTTTTCACAATGTGTAGGAACAAAATTTCAACCCACACTTTTTATTTTTATTTTCTACAAATTAGATGATCGTATGGTTATATAGCCAAATAGGGAAGGGGCAAAAAGAAATTGCATTTTTTTCACAATGACCAAAATAGGCCAAATTTTATGTTAATCTTTATCTCTTAGGCCTCTTGGATCTAATGTTGGGGTTTTTTTGTCCCAAGGGGTCATCTGCAATATTCCCACTATAAAACCCTCATAATGAACATCCAAAAAACCTTTTTTCCAACAAAGATTCATAACCCCATATCTAAAAAAAGCAACCATAAATTTGCAACCCCAAAATCCTAAATCCGCACAAAACCATGATATCTTGCAATGTATTCATTATTTCCCTGCAAGCCCTAGATTCAACTATACACCAAATAACAAGGTGTATACAGACCATGACCATGGCTCTGATACCAAATGAAATGAAATATGCATCCACCAAGATAATTTCCACATAACCCAAATAGAGAAACCTATGCAAACAAGCATTCATAATCCATACGTAAAAGAATAGACAACATATCATCAAAGATGACACAAAATATACCCTGGGAAAACTCTCAAGAGGGAAAAACCCAGCCTTCAAAAGTATCCATCACTCATGTATTATTCAGCAATAAACATTATAATACATCTTCAGAGTTCTCCACAAATACCTTTAAAACATCAAGCCCTATAAAAGCACTCCATGTGAACAAGCATGTAACCACACATCCCATGTCATGCTTCAACTCTCACAAATGCTAAGAGATACTCTCAACTAGCCAATTATCCAACATTAGGCAACTACCCATGTGTTTGCTTTTATAGAAACAAGCTCACACAAAACCACCATGTGGTATTACATAAAACCATGTGACTAATACCATGAGCTTAAAAAACCATTAACCCCTCATTTAATATTAGTACTAAGTTTCTCAAAATTAAATATTTTCCATGTGCAAGCCCACATTAAATATTTAACCCAATGTTTCGTACAACATATAAAGTGGCCCTAAGAATACTAGCCCATGTGATGCATGCATCCCGTGATTCCCTAGGTACACCACATAATAAATAAATATTACATTAAAACATTATGCAAGGTGGTCAACACAACTTTTCCTAAAAATAATTGAGGAGTGAGTTACTCAAATGAATTTTAATCTTCCATGAGAGACACAAAAACCAAGAGAATAAAAGAGAGAATATTTTATAAAAAATTATATGAAACCTCCCAGATTTGAATCAAGACTAAAAATTGAGCCCCCTTGAAAAAGACAAAACTTATCCAAGTGTCAAGATGCCTAAGTTATCAGTCAAAGTGAAAATATGTAATAAATTAAATAAAAGATACCTCGGGATGAATCTAGAAAAAGTGCATGGATAGATTTGAAGATCTCTATAATACCTTTCTACTATCATAAGAATCATGAAAACTGGATAAACAAGTGAAAAGTAATGATCTCATAGGTTAAAATGGGAATATGGACTTTCATTAGAAATAAAATGTGTCAATAGTAAAATATGATAATGATACCTACACCACTAGAAAGTATACATAAATATCTTTCCAATGATTATAAGAAGTCATAAATATGATGCTTGGGTGGAAAGTTATGGCTCCCAAAAAAGCTTGCCATATTAGAGCATCAAATGTGGTCATAGGTACTATTATGAAAACCCTATGGGTGAAATAGCTAGTCTAGGTGGCAATTGGGTAACATAAAATATGGGATATAGTTGTGAAGTATTTTGAGTGGCAACATGGGTACAGGTGGTGTCGAGTGACGTCCACTAGTGGTAGAGTGGTGACTCTTGTATGTTGTTGGTGGCGAGCCTACATCATGGGAATTTAAGTACCCTATTCCTAAGAATGACCAAGGGTTGAAAGCCCTTCAAACTAGGTGCTATAAACTTGAACAACATTTCAACGAAGAAATCAAAATTTAAAAAATTATTAAAATAATTACCATTCGTACTAGAGTCAACCAATGATGCCAGAATTGCACTAGTTTATGTATATTGTGATGCATGTAATCTACAAAAGAATATTTTTTTGGATATACCTTGTATGTTGACTATAAGATACTATAGACTGTATGAAAAAAACCATACAACACAGGTTGTATGGATTTCATACACTGTATAGATTTTTTTTGCCAAATCTAAAACCCAAAAAATGGCCAAAATTTTTATCACCAAAATATAAAGTGTTTTATATAAAAATAGGGGGTATTGGACCTTCTAGACTTAGTAGTGAGGTTGTTGGAAATATGAGCATGACGGTGTATGGTGTTTTCATTGATGGAAACCCATTGTAGAAGTGATGGTACATCAATATGTATATAGTCTAACTGAAATAGTATGTAGCAACAGAATATTTTTGTTGTCCACATTGCTCTACATTACAATATCTTGTCATTCAGTTTTGAGTTGATAATGGTATGTGTTGGAGGAGTCTACATTCAAATTTGTTGGGTTCTATGTCTTCTATAGTTGAATATATTAGTGACAAAGTATCGGGCTATGCTATGATAGGGTTATAGTTGCAAAGTTCATTTTGGAATGCTTCGCATTCCACCGCAGATGATCATTATGTTGTGTGGATTTTAGGGAGTGTTTGAATATTTCATATGTGTGTGCACTCTGAATTTCAAGTGTGTGCTCAAAAGGAACAAACTTTTCCTCCTTTGAAAGTTGAGAAGACTGCAGAAGAATGCTCTGTCCATGGAGAGAAGGAGAAGAATGAAACTCATGAAGAAGAAAGCTCCAAAATAGGGTGTGAATCCTTTGGACCCTCCAGATATTCATTGAAATATATTTTGGACATGCAATTACAATTCCAACTAGTGTGTCTGCACAACTGCTATAAATTCCCATGCAACAAGGTCAAGTGGACTTGGATGAGATTTTCCCTCTATATAAGTTGTAGCTTGGTGATGTATTTCATGCCTTCGCGAGAAAGGATATTCTTCAAACTCGCCAGAAGAGCATGGAGTTAGTTGATGAAGTGGTCAAGGTGTTGCAAGAAGGCCTTCTTGGAGTATCCATTAATACTTCTTTGTTGATATTATTGTTAGATTCTTTTAAGGAGTACTCTACTGGATTGGAAGAGAAGACTGAGAAGGAATTAACAAGGAATTTGAATGATAAGAGGCTAGTTGAATCCTCAGATAAATGTGCTAATGCTCATGTCAAGTTGCAAGGCAACTTGAAGGAAGTTCAAAAGTGTTTGGAGGAAGCCAAATAATTGTTTCAATTATGTTTGAAGTGGCCTTTGTCTACAAAGAGCATCAAGAATCTAATGGACTCAATTGAGTCTCAAATTACTCAGACATCAAGTGCTTATCCAATGAATGATAGGGATGGAGCAACAAGAGTGGTAATTAAAAATCTACATGATCAATTATTTTTATGTAGGAGAAAAAAGAGAAAATCATAATGCAATATAGTCAGCTCTAAGATGTGGTAAGTGTAAGGAATACATCTTTAATTGAAGTTTTGACCAATGTGGAGAAGGTTGTGCAAAAGATAACAGTGCCTAGTTCTCCAAAAGAAGAAGACCTCCACGTACAGTTTGAAAACCAGAGCTACATGGTTACCTTCACCAAGAAGGATTGGGAGGCACACCTTACAAAATTAAAGGCATCATATTAGGATATATTACCCTCATCCAATTAAGGTATACATTTTTTATCTGTATAGTCAATTTTTTTATAATTAATGTACATATGCGAAGTTCTAGTAAATGGTGTTTCATTATAATTTTATCTTTTTGGTGATGTATAACATAGATAGGGGGAGTTATTCTCATGTAGATATATCAGTAAGGGGATGTAATGCAAATTTTGTATCATTTTCCCTTGATGTCAAAGGGGCAGTGAAGTAGAGAAGTGTGTTCCATCAATGGCAAAGGGGAGATTGTTGGAAACATGAGCATGATGGTGTATTGTGTTGTCATTGATGGCAACCCATTGTATAAGTGATGGTACATCAATGTGTATATAGTCTAGAGAAGACCAAGTACTTTTGGAGAAATTGTATAAGTCCCAGACTGAAAGAGTATGTAGCAAAGGAACAGTTTTGTGGCAGAGCATTGCTTTGCATTGCAATATATTGTCATGTGGTTTTGAGGTGATAATATTATGTGTTGGGGGATTCTACATTCAAATTTTTAGGGTTTTATGTCTTTTGTAGTTGAAGATATTAGTGACAGAGTAATGGGCTATGTTGTGATAGGGTTACAGTTGTAGAGTTCATATTGGAATGCTTTGCATTCCGCCATGAATGATCATTATGTTGTGTATATTTCAAGAAGTGTTTGAAGATGTCATATTTGTGTGCACTTCGAGTTTCAAGTGGTTTTGTGGTCCATGTGTCAAGTTGTGAATGAGAAATTGATTTGTTTAGTTATCACTTCACTAGTTTTGTTGTGCGGTGTCGACCTAATGGTTTGGGGTCATGCGGTATTAAGTTGAATATGAAGTGGATTCATAGGATGATTATAGGTCATTCTTACCTATTTTAGTGAAGAACACATTTTGGTTTCTTCCACGAGGTATGTATGATGGAGATTTAAGTTAACAGGTTATGGTGTCACATGTTTCATCTATTTAGGCCAACCTAATTGATGATATGATTATTTGTGGAATACATACATATATATAGAAGGTCAATTCATTGATGGTATGATGATGTAGATGATGAGTGGGAGTGTTAAGTGTGAAATGTGATAGTGATGAAGAATGAACTGTGTAAAGTTAATTTACTGAGCCTAACTGGAACTATATCGTCAAAATAGTATAGATGCATTGTTAGCAGTTCAAAATATGGCAGAGAACCATTATTTTCTATATCTTTTGTAATTCTAGAAGAAGTGATCTTCCTTGGGAAGTTAGCCCTCTTATTTTTTGAATAGTGAGTCCTCTGGGTAGTGATCCCTTCTAGAAGTGAGCCTCTTAAAATTTATTGTAACCAATTATGATATATTGTGAGCTAATCCTCACCGTGGTTTTTCCCTTCCAAGGGTTTTCCATTTAAATCTAGTGTTCTTGTGTTGTTTTTTGTGGTGCATTCTTCAATTGTTTATTTCCATTTCTACAAGTTTAATGAGAAGCTTTGAATGCACTTTTAAGTTAATGAATTTCAGGGAATACTTATTCACCCCCCTCTTAGTATTCTGAGTGTTCAACAAAGGTCCTCCCAAAAAATTCTCATGCCCGAATCAGCCTCAAATTTGAGAAAGGGTTTGTATATTTGGAGCTTTGATACCATGTAAGAGTTGATAGTGATCTTTTCAAGACAATAGAGCAAGAGGATAATTTTCTTGATTATGGCGCAATAATGTACAATGATCTACAATGGATCAATGATACAACTTACATAATGTACATGAGGCCTTGCTTATGCAGTCCTTGAGGTTGAGAGATAGTACAAGACAAGATTGTGACAAGTGTCTTAATCCTACATGTCATGAGGCAACTAAACATAATATATAAGATAAGATCACATGTGTACTAGAGGCTTATAGAAATAATCCTAAATCCCTAAGTAAATTTAACAGGTGAACATGTGTGAATAGGACCTACTAGGTGAACTAGTTAGGTAATATATCCCATTTACACCAGCACTCAAGTGCACAACAAGAAGAAATTCTTGTAGTAACAATAATGAAATGAAGAAAGCAAGAGAAAGGGGAAAAAATAATAGTATCATGTACACAAGCTTGAGGAAGCCAAGAGGATAAGAATGTTGAAGGATAATGTTGGAAGAGTGTTATAGAATACTCGAGAGAGTTTTGTGAGAGCTTACGGGTTTCAAATTTGCAAGAATAAAATCCAAAGAGAGTAAAAATATTGTAGAAGTGAAATATTGATTCAAAATGAGAGTAAAAACAAGAGGAAGAGGTTGATGAGTCATTTAGATTCATCTCAAGCTATTAAAGTTCACCTAGAAAGGTGGCAAGTGATGAAACACTCAAAAATGACCACCAAATGAAAAACTATCATGAGACACTAGCACATTGCACAATTTTTTTCATGTTATACTAGTTTCTAACAATTTGAACTTTGAAATGATGAGACACTAGAAAATCATAAGGATAATATAAAGGTTGATAAATTGAGATCATAGGAAACAAGGCTTTCACACCATGGGAAGTAAAATGGCTAATAAAAGGGCTAAAATGAGCCTACAAATAGACCAAGGGAATTGACACTAAAGACGACGAAAAATATAGTGTGAAATTGTAAGGGTATACAATTTCTTACTTTATAGATCAATTTCACATTATTGTGTTGTGTTATGTATATTCATATCACTTTAATATAGGTATAATTTTCTATCATTCTCTCTTCATTTTATTTTTAGACATAGTTGAATTAACTTATAGTTTATTCTTATTATGATCATGTGGTAGATGTTACTCATTGTTTTTTGTTTACATGATTTGATGGAACACTCATGCCAAGGAGAATGTGAGAAGAAATATTGTATCTTTTTCATATCTAATATCCTTATGAGTGACCATGTATTTACTTTTCATGCTATTTGAGAGTGTGTATATACTTTGAAATGCATGCTCATGTTAGACTCAAATGCACATCAAAGTGGGGGAAAAACATAATGGTACAATTAGCATACCCATGTCATTTCCTATTTAGTTTTGTGTTCACCTTGGTGGAATGTCTTGATATAATAACATATAAATAAGTAGCACACTCTTGTGTTTGGCTTGAATCATGTCTTTATGCCTACCCATATTTATTTCACCCCTATTTGCACCATTTTCTATTTACTCATTATCATTGCACACTCATTTGCACTTACTTCCATGTATTCTCCTTATCTCAAAATTATCATTTTACCTAGGTTAATTTTTGTATGGTTCAATCTTGACACAATTCAATCCCAAGGAGCACATTAAAATGACCCTAAAAATTCATATTTTTACTTTCTTTCCTCCTTATACTATCCATTATGATTCAACTCAACACATGCTTGATCAACATGTTGTGTAATTGTATTTAAATACATTCAAAGTGTACTTAGTTACATGTGTGATTAGAAGGAGAAAATCATAGAGCACACTTCAATTTCTAAGGTTGATAAAGAATTAGATTCACATCATTATCATATAGACAATTTGTATGTGTTGTGTATACAATCTTTACTATTAAATTGTTGTTAATCCAACCTACTAAAGTATTTTATCTAGGATAATTCATTCACCTATCAAATCAACATACTCCTAAAAAATATTCTTTAACACCACCTTGACATGGTTAGCTATCTAGAAGAAAAGGTTGAATTGGTTTTTAGAAATATATTCTATTAGATAAATATTTCCTTATATGATCAAATTTGTACAAGAGACGAAGTCCATGATACTTAAGTTAAAATTTTCTATGCTCAAGAATGAACTGTAGATTTTTTCAAGTCAACACAAAATGGAAAACAATCATCATATATTCATGTGTAACTCACCAAATCAAGACTATTCTTTGTAACTCCCAAATTCAACCTTTCCAATGCAACATTCTTATTAAATATATTCTTAAATAATATCCCAAGTATCCCAAAGAATAAATAATAAATAATTAATGTCCCCACCCACACATGAGCATCCCATTTTCCCATTCCAAGATATTTTGGAGATCATACATTATTTATTGTCTACATAATTAAATTCTAATTTAGAAGGCTTAGGACTTGAAAGGTGAATGATACATTGTCCTAACAACTAATTAAATGACAAAATATATAATCAACTGACATTTCTCATGGGTAATATTTTAGATAGTGTCTTGAATCTAGATGGAGCTTGATTCTATTGTATGGTAGAGTTATGTGAACCTTTATCACATGCCATATCATGTGGAGTTTTGATAATATTTCCATATTATGTGGATCCTTATGACATGGTCACATCACATGAATCCTTTAAAAAGAGGAATTTTTTATTATTTATTTATTGAAGACTAAACAAATTTTATAGAAATTGATTACAAAACCAAAAGAGGGTTAAAGAAGAACTTGGTGTCAAATAGAGAAATTCACTACCCAAGATTTTAATGTGTCGTAGAAACATTGATGCTAAGCATTGTGATCCATATATCCAAAATACCAAAAGGCTTCTAGAAAGTGAAATTGTCTTGAAAAAGAAACTAGACTTGCATAGGAGTGAAGTGAGAAGATACTAGGTAGACACCAAATAATAGAAAAATGTGAAAATAAGAAAAAATTAATGAATTTATTTAATGAAATGAAGAAATGGAAAATAAAGAGAAAATGAAGATATCACCAAATCCCAAATAGGTTGGATATCTTCAACCAAAGATAGTTGTAGCTAAAAATAACAATAAAAATTTTGGGGTTATTTAGGGGTTTTCCTTAAGGTCAATCCCCCCTTTGGTATTTCTAATTCCATAGTAGCCAATAATAGAGAAGTAAAAATATTGTGTGTGAGAGTGCTCCTATCCTAAGTGTGTTTAGTAATGGTAAGAGTTGTGATTGTGCAATGGCAAAAACAAAAATGAAAGGTAAAAGAGATATGAGAATCCCAAGGTGCTTAGGGGCACAACAATAAGAGATGCTTGTAATAGAATAATAAAATGAAGAAAGCAAGAGCAAGGAAAATAAGAACAATATTGATGCAAAAGCTTGAGGAAGTGAAAATGACAATAATGTTGAAGGAGAATGTTGAAACAATGCTATAAAATTCTTGAGAGAGTTTTTTTTTAGCTTAAGAGTTCTAAAGTTGTAAGAAGAAAATCCAAAGAGAGACCAAACATTGTAAAAGCATAATTTTGATTAAAAAAAGAGAGTAAAGGCAAGAGGAAGAGGTTGATGAGCCATTTAGATTCAACTCAAGATGTTGCCATTAACTTGAAAATGTGACAAGTGGTGAAATACTCACAAATGACCATCAAACGAGAACTTATCATGGGACACTCACACATCATGCAATTATTTGCATGTTGTCTATTGTTTAGACAATATAAACTTAATGATGAGACACTAAAAAATATAAGGATAATACAAAGGTTGATAAAACAAGAACACAAGGAACAAGGCTTTTAAACCATGGGACTTGGAAAAAGACAAATGCAAGGGCTACAATTAGCCTACAAATAGATTAGGGGTGGGCACAAACACAGTGTAAAATTGTAAGGGTATGCAATTTATGACTTTATATATCCATACAATTTTATTGTTTTTGGATTTTGATTGTGTTTAAAATTTTGAATGTGACTCGAAACGTTGATGAAAATTTTCAAACACAATCAAAATTCAGAAACAACAAAATTGTAAGCATTATGGATTATGGAAATATCATAGCATTAATTTATATATGCATTTAACATTATTGCATTGTGTTGAGTATTTTTATATCACTTTCATAGAGGTAGAATTTTCTATCATTTCTCTCTTCTTTTTATTTTTAGATATAATTGAAGTAACTTGAAGTTTGCTCATATTCTAATCATATGGTAGATGTTATTTATTTTATATTTTTTTGTTTACATGATTTGATGGAACACTCATGCCATGAAGAATGCAAAAATAAATATTGTATCATTTTCATAGTTAATATCTTTATTAGTGACTATGTATTTACTTTTCATGCTAGTAGAGAATGTCCATATACTTTGAAATGCATGCTCATGTTAGATTCACATGCACATCAAAATGGAGATAAAATATAATACTACAATTAGAATACCCATGTCATTTCCCATTTAGTTTTGTTTCCACCTTGGTGGAATGTCAATTAATATAATAAAATATCAATAAATAGCACACTCTTTTGCTTGGCTTGGCTCATGGATTGATGCCTACCCATATTTATTTTACCCTTATTTGTACCATTTTCTATTTACTCATTATTACTGCACACTCATTTACACTTACTTCCATGCATTCTCCCTAATTCAAAATTATCATATTACCTAGGTTAATTTTTTAATGGCTCGGGCTTGACATGGTTCAATCCCAAGGAGCACATGAGTGACCTTCAAAATTCAAATTTTAACTTTCTTACCTCCTACTAGCCACTATGATTTGAATTAACACATGCTTGTGCAAATGTTGCTATGTCATTATATTTAAATACATTTATTCTGCATTTAGTTACACGTGATTATAAGGAGAAAATAATTAGAACACACTTCAATTTCTAAGGTCAATAAAGAATCAAATCTACATCGTCGTCATATGGGCAATTTGCACATGTCAAGTATGTGCTCTCTTTAATATCTCATTGTTGTTAATACAACCTGCTAAAGGGTTTGATCTAAGAAAATACATTCACCTATCGAATCAACAAACTCCTTATAGTGTTCTTTAACTTGATAAGTTTAGTTATCTAGAAGAGAAATACAAATAGGCTTTCAAACATATTCTATCAAAACAATCTTGCATAATATGATCAAATATATGCAACAAATGAACCAAGTTCAAATTCACAATGCTTAAGAATGAACTACAAAGTTTTTTAGTCAAGAAAACCTAAGACAATCCTCATACAATATCAATTGATTATCCAATAATGACATTAATTTCACATCATTCTTCCATTATTAATCTTAAAGTCAAAACTCTTATCCACCACATCTCAAATTTATATACTTATGTAGGCCTCACTATAATTAATTTATTATTCTCTTGGAACATGTTTGCTAAAATTACTATGCCTTAAAAAGCTACGGTGAATTAGTGTATTGAAAGCATCTCCTCTAAATGTTTTGACAAGGTTAGCTATCTAGAAGACAAAGTTGAATTGATTTTTAGGCATATATTCTAGTAGATCAATATTGCAGTACATGATCAAATTTGAGTAAGAAATGAAGTCCGTGACATCTAAATTCAAATTTACTTTGCTTAAGAATGAATTGTAATTTTTTTGAATCAACACAAAACCAAAAACAATCATCATACTAAGTTAAATATTCTTATCCATCACATTTAAATCTTATATACTTATGCATGTCAACTACAATGAATTAATACATTAATTATTCTCTTAGGGCATGTATCTACTCCAAATACTATGTCTGATTAGTGTATTGAAAGCATCTCCTCCAACTAAAAGTGACGTCCTTAGGTTCACTTTGAAGAAAAATGCAGCTACATACCAAAAAACTCACTACACTCCATCATAGCTGTGAAGAAAAATATAGCTAGGTAGAAGACTTACTAGGGCCCATCTCCATATAGAGTAAGACACAAGTTGTTCAAAGTTGTTGGATTGCTCAATAGCAATTGAGTTATCCATTTCACAACGAACTAGGTAGTTGCAAAGTTTTCCTTCCCATCATTATGGTTGAACATAAAATAATAATGATCTGAGCTTGTTTAATGAACTCATAATTTCAGTAGAGTCCAAGGCATAGGAGAATCCCCACCTAAGTACACAATGCATCCTCTTCTTGAATGAATAAAAAATATATATTGGGCAGCCAAGTAAACAGAGTACAGACACAATTTCTCTTTGGGCAAATTTGTTAGGCACATGCAAATCTATTGAGTACCGAGCACATTTTATGGCTTTATGCTTTTCTCTCGTGATGAAGTTGATGGGAACTTCACTGTGCTAAATTTGACACTTGACCGTGCTTGTCAGGGAAGTATTTGGTTATCCATTCTAACAGTCGGTGAAGAAATCAGAGGCTTTCTTTATGGGGAAATTTGGTTTTCTTGGTGGGAAGAAGTCCAGTTGAGGCGAAATTTTAGTGTTGATTTCCCCACTTGTCTGGAATTTTCTAGTAAGCGTGATTAGGGGGGGGGGAGGAGAGGGGAATTGTGGTGGGGGTACGGAAGGAGCAGTGGCAGTCACAGTCACCATTCTAACATAGAAACGGAGGTGAGCTGGGGACGAATATTTCTTAAACTGGGCGGTTACTGATCACAATTATCACGTGATGGTCCCTCGCCAAAAATAGCCCTAAATCATCATAGGTGTTGTGATAAAAATAGTAGGGCAGAAAGACCAGCTAAAATCATGGGTAATTGGTCACAAATAGGAATTTAACTTTTGGCAATCTGTGAGAGTTACGAGAAGGGAAATTGGAATACATGCATTATCAAATGAGAAAACAAAAACCTGTGGATAATATCAAGCATTCCGTGGAATTATGTGTCTGAATAGACATTGTATCAGTACTTGTTAAAATTAGTACCAACTGCTAAAAGCAACAAAAGCTATGTGGGCGTTCGGTCCAATGAAATTTGCTCATTACCTACTCCTAAGGAACCCAAACTGTTTATCTTTGTCAACAGTCCAAGCAGCAAACCAATCTTTTTTGTGTTTGTTGCATGGCAAAGGAGTGTGGGTTGTTTAGTTCATTGTGGAAGATCTATCATCCCCAAAGAAATAGGGGACAGTTAGAAATAGGGATTGTGGGTTGTGGGGTCGAGAGTTAGGGATTGTAGGGACAGTTAGAAATAGGGATTGTGGATTGTTTCTTAGGATCGAGAGTTAGGTATTGTAGGGAGAGTTAGAAATAGGGATTGTGGATTGTTTCTTAGGATCGAGAGTTAGGGATTGTAGGGACAGTTAGAAATAGAAATTGTAGGTTGTTTCTTAGGATTGAGAGTTAGGAATTGTAGGGACAGTTAGAAATAGGGATTGTGGGTTGTCCAGTAGAAGTTTTATCTTTTATTGTACAGTTCAACTCTCCAATCTTATAGACTACCCAATCTCGTAGACATTGTCATTAGATTTGACAACTGAATACCTACTCCCAAAGGACCCCAGCTAGTTATCTTTGTGAACAGTGGAAGCAATGGAGTTTGGGGTTCTTTAATACATTCTCGTCCGGTGTTGGTTTTAGGGTGAACAGTTGCATATAGCTAAGGTAGGTAGTGATAAAGTTGAGGAAGACGTGACATTTAGTTGGTTTAGTACTGGTCACTTAGTTTTTTTTGTTCATGTTTTTACACACCTGTGTTTATCCAGCATGGTGGATGCACTTTTTACGAAAATACTTATTTAGAATATAAAAGGCTATAGTTGCCCGTTTACACCGGGTGGAGAATATAAGGTGTTGGGGAACATTAATTGATTGAGAGGAAATAAGCCTGACAGCAGATGTCTCATCGATATCATTTCATCGCATGAGGTGAGGCAGTTGTAGGCTGGGAATTCCATGGATAGTGCAGCTGGTGTGGCTCATAAAAAACCCACAAAGAGAAAAGGGGAAAAGGGCGAGGAAAAGATGGAGGATTTGAAGCATGTGTGCAAGGTCTGCAACAGGAGATTCAGCTGTGGAAAAGCGCTGGGTGGTCACATGAGAATTCATGGCGGCCAATTGAATCCTGCGGAGGTTTCAGTGTGTCCTCAGAAGAAGAAAAAACGCAAGGTTTCAGAAATTGGAGGCTCTGAATCAATGTTCCAACAAGCATGGCATGAAGAAGAGAACGCAGTTTATCAAGGGCCAAGCAGCCACTCTGATCTGCCCAGGGATATTGAGGGTACCAGTGTTAGTACCAGTAATAGTGAACACGCAATCATGCACATGCACAGGGATATGAATGACCTGGGCTCCAATCCTAAAATGAAGGGCTGGTCATCGAAGCGGTCCAGGCATGTTATTGAGCAGGCTCTGTCAACCAACCAAGATGAAGACGTAGCAAATTGTTTGGTCATGCTTTCTACTGCCGAGGGACCATGGAGGCCGCCCAAGACCCAGCTTTCAGAAGCACAGAATATGTCGGGCTATTGTAATGATATAGCCGGATCCACGGATCTGAAAAATGCATGTCAAGCAGATGAATTAGATGACTCTAATCTTGAAGAGGAAGCTGATGAATGGAAGATTAGCAGCAATGTATACGAATGCCCGACATGCAACAAGGTTTTCTCTTCCCATCGAGCTCTGGGTGGACACAGGGCGAGTCACAGGAAGATCAAGGATTGCCGTATGGAGCAGGAACAAGTCAAGAACAAGGTCACAGAATCATTTATTGATGAAGTTGTCAGTGAGGAAAGCCTGACCTTGCATGCAATTGGTACCAACAACAAGCCCAAGATGCATGAATGCCCTATTTGTCATAGGAATTTTGGATCTGGGCAAGCATTGGGTGGCCATAAAAGGTCCCATTGGATTACTAATCCTAGTCCTAGTTCTACTCCTAGCATTTCTAGTCCCAAGCAGCTGCAGCAGGAGAAAGAGAGAGAGAAAGAGAGGCCTGTATTGTTGGATCTTAACTTGCCCGCACCTATTGAGGATGATGGAGTTGATGAATTAAAGTCTTGCAATCTGCTCAACTCTATGGAAGCCCATAGCAACATTTCTTCCTATACCCAACAGTGGTGGATAGACAGCCATTGCAGAATATTTTCTCTGCCAGTTAATAGTAATAAGTTTGAGGACAAGGGTGACTTCAAGCCTGATATTCATCGGCCATGGCTGCAAGTGGCAACCAAAACTGCTTAACAAACAAGTCAGTAAGTATTGTAGATTTTAAGCTTTTGCAGTTCAATGTTTGTTTTTTAATAGTCTAACTAGGTACTGTATAAAGAACTGTGGTCAAACTTTTGGCTAGAATTAAAGTTTTGGATCACACAACCAGACCCTATTGGGATTGCAAATTGAAGTTGATGAAGAATCTATGCAACAAGTTCTCTTTTGCAATCCGAATGCATTCTTAATCCTAGTGATAGAGTACAAGTGTGACCTCAAACTTTGATTCTCGCAACAACAATAATTGATCCCAAGCTGTTTTTCATTTTTCTTAAATAGGAAAACAAGTGGGTAATTGAAATGCTCATTCTCATGTTTTTACCTGTCATCAGATTTTTTAAGTTTTTTTTAAAAAAAGGTTTAGAATCCTGCTGATATATTAGTTACTAACAGGTCTGTGTTCTATTTCAACTGGTATGTTCAGGTCAACTAGCGTTTGCAAGGCTTGTGTAGTTGTGCTTCTGACTTGGGACTGTTCCTGGACAATAGCACCGACTTTGTAATCCTCTCTGACCATTTTTTCCAGTAAGCATTGGATTCTGTCATGTACTTCATGGCAATGGAATACAGAGCATCCTTATTTTTGAACTCATCCTGGCAGCCTGGCAGGGCAGGGTAATGAGCAAAGTAATCATACATTAGTTAAGTGTTGATGCAAAACAATTAATGGAATGGAATGGAGTGGACTGGCTACCGGCCATGCCTCTTTTGTCTCATTGAACAGTTAATAATTTGACCAATAAAATTATCTTGTAAAGATGAAGTGGGTCTGTGAATGAATGCTTTGGACTTTTTTGTTTCAATTATATGGTAAACTGTTGCTTTCATACAGATGCGCTGTTTGTAGGTGGAGGATAAGACTTAAAATAGGGCATGTATGCAGAAAGTAGAAAATAAAACAAGTGTAGAAATCCAGGGAAAGAATGTGGTTATTCTTAATGGGCTGGCAACTGACAAGTGGCCTAATTTTGATGGACACGGGGAGTACGGACAAGACAAGGCAAGTGGCGTTTGAATGCTTTGCTTTTGGCGTGGTAAAAGGCAAGACATCTGGTTAAGTAAAGTGAGCAGGAGTAATACATGCGGACAAACCGTTATCAAATAAAGATTCCAAATTATTTACTTGTCACCTTTTTAACATAGTTGGTATGCGTTTTTCACAGTCCATGAAGTGTTACAATATTGAACTTTTGGATTCAAGTGTGTATGTTTTTTTTTTCAACGACGTTAACAAAAAAAAAAACACAATTGAATCGAAAAGCTCAATATTGTAACCTTTTTAACTTGTTTCTTGTTCTCAACTTATCTCTTCATCCATGGAGATTTAACACTGTTTTAACACTTCTATGCGCATTATATATTAAATATTTATAATGGTGAGATTTGCATGCCCATTACAATTTCCATTTCCTTTTATTTTTTAAGATTTTATATAAAATTTATATTGAGTTATTAGAGGATTAAGGATAAAGAGGTATCTATTTTGTTGGGGTATGAGCTTAGTACATGTGTTATTTCTTTTAGTTGAATCTTTGTAGGGGAGAGGACCCAGTAGTTGAGCACCCTAACTTCGTGCTTCTCAAAATCCTACGTGGAAATTTCAAATCACTCCCAATTTCTTACAGCTGCTTACTTGGCAAGTCCCTTGCTTATAACTAAGGTTTCAGGGCCACATCATCAAATATGATGCCACATCAGCATGCTTTTTGTAAGGTGTACAAAAAGGCCCAAAAAAAAGTGAGACTGATACTCGTGCATCTACATCATGTTTTATTGGGTGCTGATGTGGCATCACTTGATTTGTTGCTTTTTAGATCTAAGGAATACATTTCATTTAATTATGGGTAGTCATCATCGAACAACTTTAAAGTCACAACTATTGGTCCAATATTGTTAAAAATATTGGGCATTATAGAAAACAAATGATATTACAACTATTGGAACATGCTCAAGTAGTGGATCCTTTCCCCTAGTTGATGTAATAAAAAAACACATCATCATGCTCATTTATTATGCTTGACCAATTAAAATACAACCTTTTGATATTCATTGCTATTTTGAAATAATATCTAAATATATTAGTATAAATACCTTGATTACAACTATCTAAAAGAAGTTGAGAGACATCAATCTTGAGTTTCATCTATACTATATATCTAAATTTTTTAATTAGATATATTTAAGATTCTATATAGACATTATTTATTTTAACTTTGAGTTACAAATTATTTTCAAAAGTAAATGAAAAAATATTTATGTTGACTTTTATTTCAAGATTTTTTATTTTTTTTTCTATATGAATATCATTTTAATATCTATCTAAATTACTAGGTATTATTTTAATATTTACTTTAAAAAAAAAATTATTTTATATATTATTTACTTTGAATAGTTACATTTAGTTGTCTTAGTAATTATTTTTATTATAATGAAGCATCACTAGTAGTATACTTAATATTTAATATTAATAATTTTATATGTAAATAAGTGTCAAATGTAAATTAAAAGGTTTTTGTTAACATATTCACATTATGGTATACCCCTTTTGTTAGTATAGTTAAGTCTCTCCTTGTAATTATATATTGGCAAATGATGTAATCATGTTTGAAGTGGTGAAAGTTGAGCTACATACTACTTGTACCATCTAACAAGCCTCTATCATACCTATAGCATCATTAAAATGAATATTCAATACTATTTGTACCATGCATCATAAAGTAGCATTGGCAGGACCCACTAATTATGGAACAAAATTCAAAAAAATCATATCATTGATAAGGCATCTAGCTATTTAAGGTTAAAGGAGGGGGATCTAGACTAAATGACTAAATCACCACCAATCTTCCCACCTAAACATTGGAATGCAAAATCAACCAAGGGGTTGAGCTTGGCTAGTATCCTCAAGAGAGAGGCAAGTAGGTTTTGGTTGAGGATATTGGTTCCTTTGCTGTAAATGCAAGGATTGATGTGATGATATGATGAATTAGGCTCATAATGACCAAATTGACTAAATATGATAGAATGCAATTGTTACAAAATAAATGGATAGAGGCCAAAAGTAAATCTAAGAAGAAAGTGTAGAGATGAACCTAACACAAGAAATTGAAGTTGATTGTGGAGGATGTTAATGCATCATGCTTTAGTCTTGAAGGTTCTATTAAATCCTTGTACAAGTTGGACACAGTTTGCACACTTGCAACAAAGAAAATCAAGACTCAAAGTGTGAATATGCTTGAATAATAAACATTCAGTTTGCACACTTGCAACAAAGAAAATCAAGACTCAAAGTGTGAATATGCTTGAATAATAAACATTCCCTAGTTTATCAATGATAAACTAGTAAAAGATAGGAGATAGGGTTGTAAAAATATTAAAATGAATTGGGATGTTGAATCTCCCTTCCAAGACAACAAACCTAAACACCTACAAAATATATAGGGAAAAAGCTTGTGATGTATAAGGGTTTTCCTTAGTCAAACATATGTTGGTGTTCCCACCTCCACAACAACAATGATGATTGATGGTAAAGAGTGTGTGTTCTTGGGGGAGCAAAGGAAAAGCAAACAATAATGATAATGACAATCAACACAAGGAAAAATCTTACCACATAAATGTGAAACCCTCGTTGGATCTATGTTGCCACACAAATCACACGCAAGGAGAAGGAAGAGGCTTCTTAGAGATCTTGCAAGCGTTAGTACATGAAACAATAATAATAACAATAAATAAGAAACATCACATGATTTGATTGTTTTTAATCTTTCTTTCTTTCTTTCTCTAGACTAGTGAAGGAGAGAAGAGGTTACTTTATATAAGATCAAGCACATATCCAACTAATTGTTCTCGGGGGAGGCCAACACGCAAGGTCATGTTCTTAATCACAACAAGGCCAAATTTTGAATTCCAAAATTTGGGTGCATACGATCATGATGCTAGCATGCCACCGCACTAGTGTTCGGGCATAATTCACTTTAAAAGGGCCTAATAATAAAGGTAACCAAGTTTGTCAAAAAGATGGTAAAAGAGGCACATTACAAATAGAACTAGACACATACACCAAAGTGAGCATCAAATCTAGCATGAAATTGTAAGCAACAACAATTTACGACGCTACAATAACATCCTCACTGATAGCGAAATATTCATGTAATCTATGCCCCTATTGGTAGGATTTTTTCATGTGATTGGCTAGATGAAATCTAAAACACACCAAGGAATTTTCAACAATACCATCTGTTACATCCACCATTACATTTTCTATTATTGAGCTCATTGTACAAGGATGCTTAAATTGTATTCGACCAAGCATTATAGTTGCCATTGCCTTGCAAAGGTAGAGTATATTTGCATTTCAATAATGAGCTTGAAAATGAATTTGTGCTTTCCTTTAAGCCATTTTTCATTAATGTCAGATTTTTTGTGTAGGTGTGAAATCCAAAACACATTAAGGGATTTTGAACAAAATACATCAAGACATTTTCAACAATACCACATGTTACAACCACCATTGCATTTTCATTTTTAGCTAGACATTGTAGATGCCACTACATAAGCATGGTATATTTACATTTTAAGAATGAACTAGAAAATGAATTTGTTTTCAATTTTAAACAAAGTTTTAATTTTGGTTTTTTTGTAGGTGATGCCCATTACATTCATCATTTGTCATTTGTTGAATAACACATTGTGATACACATTGTATTCATTGTTCACACCATTTACTCTAGCCCATGCGTTCTAGTTGGTAGTAGATATCTTCAAGTCATCTCATACCCTAAATAGTAAATTCATGACACTTTGTATGACCATTTAGGGTTTTGGTTGTTGAAGCCATATTTTCTAGGCTTTTTGCTAGCTCAAACACACTAAGAAGCCATCAATCTTGACATTTAGATATGTCTTATCTACCTAACTTTGTTGATTGTCATAGAATATAAAACATTCAAAATACTTATTTCATTTAAAAGAAGATATTCTAAAATACTTGAAAGTTGGTAATATGTTCATCCTCCTTATGGAGACAAATTAGGAGATAGGTTTTTTGAATTTGCAAATAACCAATATTTTTTGCCCAAAATACCCAAGCATGCAATGGGTTAAATAATTTGATGTTTATGATATTATGATAAAATCTAAACACTTGAGAGACTTATGTAATATGCTTGAAAATGTGACACACTATACATATCTAAACTAAAAATCGGTTGCTTCAATACCCATGTTAGATGGTGGCAACAATTGACCAATCATTCTTTAATACTTCCTTGTAAATCAACATCCATATTTAAACTCAAATTGATTGAATATTTATATTTTCTTCTAGTAATTACCATTAGTATATACAATTGCATTCCCAAAGAAGATGGTCTGGCTTTGATTGAGTTCCAGAAACCATTAATATGTTCTTTTTACCTAGTGATCCAATGGAAGAGCATTCCAAAAATTTCTTAGCAATTGCTATAAAAAATTTAGAAAATTATGAAATCAATAGATATTTTTTTAAAAATCAAGTACTTATGAACCTTTTTTTTTTTAAATCCCTAAAAGATCTTAATAACTCGTGCAAGCTTCTCATCCCAAGTGGCCAATAGTAGCTAAGATATCATACTTATAAATAGGCGCTAACATTTTTGAGCCCCTAGATTGTAATATGATATCATATTAAAACTACATCTCAAGGTCTTTAAAATGAGGTCTGGCCTCTTACTGTGTGTCGTACAATGGCTCCTGTTTGGATAACTTTTGGTAATCGACCATAGTATTGCGTCAACTATGACAAGCTTACAAATAGTCTACTAGACTACTATAAATCCATAATACCTTTAGTTCCAATACACATTATGCCATATTAGATTATCAAATTTAACCCCTATCATGATGACCATGGTCTTCAAACTAGAGTAAGCCTTACAAATTTTGAGCATATTTGATAAAATTAGTGTATGACTGTTAATGTTTTCTATTTTTTTTTTGAGAAAATTTATTTTTTTGATCTTCAAACTAGAGTAAGCCTTACAAATTTTGAGCATATTTGATAAAATTAGTGTATGACTGTTAATGTTTTCTTTTTTTTTGAGAGAAAATTTATTTTTTGATTGTCTTTTAACTTACATTTTTTCAAATTTTGGCATAAACATTCATTGATCTAAAGACATTTTGTATACAATTTAGACATTACACACAAACAAACATATGTAAAAAAATTTATAGGTTATTTATTGAATATTGTTAATTAGTTATGTTTTGATCAATTTTCATAGAGTCAAGTTGTTAACATGATTATTTTTCTAAATTAGTTAGACTTATACATCATAATTATTGGTATTTTTTCAAAAATTGTATATATTAAAAGTATAATTAGTGAGCATTTGTCATATCATGGAATCCAATGTTGTATTTCTCAACTATACTTTGGTTATATAAACTGTTCCTTGACAATAAAACATCATTTTATTGAGAAAAAAACACTCATATGAAAAATCTAGTTTTAGTTTTCTAGTATATACCATATAGTTAAACATCCCAAGCATGTGCAAGAAGATGGGTCTACAAAGAGGGGAAGTTTGGGACAATTTTTTTTTTGAAAAGAATGGGTACCCATTTAGGAATGGGATCCCGAGCCTAAAATTAGAACAATTACCCATTATGCTTCAGGTACCCATTCCAAATTGAGTACCCATTTCTTTTAAAGCTCTTTAATTTACTTTTTAAATGATTGTGAAGTCATTTTTCCCTAAACTTTTATGGATTGACAACGATCAGGGCAAAATGGGTACCCATTTTTTAAGCCATTTATACCTCCAAATAGTGCCTACTACCTCCTCCCATCTATGTTGTGAGTTTTAGCAACCTCCAAGTTAGGATTTCGGGTGTTTTTTATGTTATATATTTAACGTTTATTGTTTAAAATTAGGGTTTACATTTTGGCTATATATTTAACATTTATAGTTTGAAATTAGGGTTTATCTTTTAGATTATTTTAATCTCCATAATTAGGATGAATTTTATAGCTCCTAAAACCCAATTTCTAAATATTATGCATCAAAATAATCGATACAATAAATTTGTAAAGAATAATATAACTTCTAAAAGATATAGAAACCAAAGCCTAACTAGATATAAAAATCAAAACCTAACTAGATATAGAAATTAAAACCCTAAACCCTAAACCTTGAAACTAACTAGATAGAACCTAAAATTAGCATTCCAATAAAAATATTCATTCTTATTATGTATGTGGAAGATAATAATTTTGAACCTAATAAATGTAATACAAGGAAATAGTTTTATTTAACCCCATTTAATTTCCTTAAAGACTCATAGGAGTAGACATTTCATGAACCAATCCTTCATGAACCACCAATAACCATTTCTAAATATTTGTAAACCTCACATAGTCCAATATAATAAGATGAGATAAGGATGTGAGTTTATTTTATGTTCAAATTACACACCTAAATTGATAGGATTCATAGTTTAAAAGTGAACCATAGATTTTAGGAGTGTGAAATGCTATGACTCTCTTTTGCTCAATTAGGGTCTTTCACCTAAAGGAAAGAGATAGATCCCACACCCAAAATCTAGGTGGTTCACTCAAACTAATAGATGTATAATGAAATTATGCCTAAATGCAATATTCTAAATGCATCAAATTGATGAAATTTATTGATTATTAATGCTAAACTAATGAAATATGAAGTGTTTGAAAACACATTGTGATATGCAAAAAAACACCTAGAAATGAATGCAAATTGTAAAAGAAATGGATGAAACTGAAAGTGTGCACCTGAGATCTTGATGAAGACTGGAAATTACTTCTGGAATGCTTCTGATCTTGATTTTTAGGCCTAGTGGGACTCATTCGCCATTCTGGGCGAAATAGTCCCAGTTCTGTGAAACTGTTTCAGAGCCCGTTTCGAGCAAATGGGTATCCAAAAATGTAGAAAACAAAATTCAGGCCTGGAAGTGGGACTCATTCACCACTCATGGTGAATGAGTCCACTTTTGAATTTCTGAAGATTCAAAAGTGGAAACATGAGCCCTCGATCTGCACTTTTTGCTTCTCCAGGTGTCTGGTTCTAAAACTGTCAAATTTGGACGTGAAGGTGACTTTTTGTGGGTATTTTGACTTATCCAATGAAGAGATGACTTGAAAAAATTTCCAATGCAATCTTCAATGATTTCTAAGCCTCCAAGATGTCTAAATCTATAAATACACAAGACAAGAAAGAGAAATGTTGGATGTTAGGGCATGGGGGTTTGCCTTGGTCAAACCCCTTTTAGGTAATTAAACCAAAAAGATGAAAGAATGCAATGAAGCATGAAACAATGAATTCAGTACCTTTCCATGATGTTTGATCTTGAAGTTTTGCAGCAAAACATGAAGAATTTTCCCTTAAATGTCTTAGGAAGCTATCTTGATGACTTGCAATGATGAAACCCTAACTTGCTTTACTTGATAGAGAAGATAGATTATGAACGAATGATAAGAGATGTGTGAATGAGCTATGAGATTAATTGGGGTTCAAATGGATGGAAAAAAACATATTTACACACACTTATGCCCTAATTACCCAACAATACATCACAGGCAGACATAAGGTCTTTTTGAATAAAAACCCAAAGGAAATTTTGAATTATTTTAAATTTCGAGGCAAGAGGGACTCATTTTCCACCCATGGCGAATGGGTCCCACTCTAGGCTTGTAAGTGGGTTTCGGTAATTAAGTTGCATTTAATGTTGCTTTTCAGGTTTACATTCAAAAATACACTTAATTATGACGTGTGAGTGCATAAAAGGGCCAAATAAAGCATAAGAAAGGTGTAAATAGTGATAAAAAGCCTAGAAAAGCATGAAATATTGTTACAAGACTTTACAACACTTTAGAATAGGACTTGATAAGGGATAAAAAGGTGATTTTTCGATGAAATATAATAATAAGAGTCTAGAAAAGTGTACAAATGTGTTACAACACTTCACAACACCTTTACAAGACATCATTAAATGCATTTAAAAGGGTCCAAGACCTAGTGTGGATGTGAAAAACACCTCAAAACACTGAATCAAGGCCTCATTAAGTCCAATTTATCATCAATTATTTCCCAAATCAAGTAAGTTGCCTTTTTTCTATGGTAGATTTAGCCCCCTCTTTAGTGAGAGGATGAACTTGTTTCAAACTCAGTAAAGTAGATATTCAAGAGAGGTCCAATCATACCAATGCAGATGACAAAGGATGACAAAGACCAAAGGAGGTTGTACAAGCCCCTAGGATCCAAGATCCTAATTCAAACCAACATAAGCACAAAAGGACATATACAAGGTGAAAGACATGCAGTGAAACAAGATACATGATCATGCAATGGCAAGAACTAGAAGAGCTAAAATAAAAAGGTGGATCAAGCTTCGACCATTTGTCCAGCTAGTTGTGGATAAGATCTAGGTTGTTTATCCAAAAATGCATACTCACTATGAGGCGATAGAACTCTTGGTTATCCGCTGGGTGAGAAGTCCTAAGAGGTGAGACACATACGACCAACATATGCTCACACACACGCAAGTGGCTATGGGGAAAGTCGTGCCTCAGAATGCGCTTCTCGCTCAACCATACCAAAGTTATACCTCCTGATAACTTTAATAAGGCACCACAAAGGAAAATGGTTTTCGAACTCTATGAGGTAAGCACAACTTCGTATGCTTGACACTCATAAACATTGTTAATGCAAGATGGTGTAAGGAATGTTCAAAGGGATCTTGCTTAGTTCGTGCAATGTCTCATCTTAGGGAACATTGTGCCTAATGCTTCCAAGAGAGGAAAAGTGCAAATGGTCTCATCTTGTTTCCAAGAGAGGACAAGTGCAATGTCTCATCTAGGGCAACATTGTACCTAACGTTTCCAAGAGAGGAAATCGCAAAAAATAAAATCACACAATAAAATGTGAGTGGTGATGTATGCCCCCACTTTAAAGCGATTGTGAACACCATTATTGTGAGCAATTGCTTTAATGTAGAAGAAGAAGACATGAGAGCTTACCTAGAAATCCCTATGCCAAGTCATATGTTTCCGGTAAGCTATGTCATGAATAAGGTAGTATGTCATGAGCGAGCCAACTTAAGGCACATCGTCCACATCCCAAGCTTGCTTTTATATATTCATGAAAGGTTAACGAATAGCCAACAGAAGCAATGACAAGTGACATGTGAGGAGAAGGCTACATAACCTCTTGCCCCCACTTAATGCAGGACAAGGGTGAGCTGAAAATGATGCATGCTAGAGTGAAAATCGGTATCAATTAGAGGAATTAGGTGCCCCCCATAGAAGGAAGAAGACCAAATTCCTGAAAATGATGGATTTTACTACTCAAAGCCTTACATTCATTAGTAGAATGACTGTGAACTCTATGAAATGTTCCAAATGAATTTGTGTAGTAACATTTCTTTTGAGTTCGTGGAGGAAGGGATATCAAGTGATCTTGGAGGAGTCTTGACAATATACCCTCATGATCAATGGTAGAAGGTGGTCATATGGTTTGCTTGAAAGAAACATCTTGCTTAGTATGGTTTTTCATATATTCACAAGACTCTTTAGGTTGTGGATACCTTGTTCGCGAGAACCACATCCTTTTCCAGTATATCCAAGTTGTTTCATGAGTTCATAACCTTTTCCATAAAGCTTCTTCATTGCTTTGGAAGTTAGTGTTTGTTCATGATTAAGTTCATCAAAGGTTGTTGCATAGTTTGCTTCTTTGTCTAATGTGGTTGAGGTGGATGTTTTTGAAAGGTCGTTTGAATTTTGCATTGACATTATTGTTGTTTTGTTGCCTTTATTTGAATCTTTGTGGACGATTTTGTACTCACCCATGAAGTCAAGTTAAAAATAAAAGGAACCCCAATCATCTTCTAATAGCATCGTGACTTGCTCAATATGTTGTTGTTTGTCTTTTTGTTGGAGGGGTTCCACTTGTGTGGTTGGTGTTAATGTGTTCAAGGGATTTTCTGTGTTTTTCTCAATGTTGAAACAACTGTTTGGGTGAGGGTCGGCTTCAAGTGTGTACACTTTTTTGTTGTAGATGTATTTCATTTTGTGATGAAGAGTAGAAGACACACCATTCATTGCATGAATCCACGGTTGGCCTAAGAGAAGGTTATATGCAAGATCGTTAAGCATAACATGGATTGGTGTTTCCAATGTGGCCACTCCAACTGTAATAGGTAAAGTGATCACACCAAGCGGTTGTTTTCTTACATTGTCAAATCCCTTGATGGATAAAGGATCAGGTCGAATAGTTGATTTATCGATGCCTAGTCTATCGAGAAGGTTCACTCCACACACATTAAGAGCACAACCAATATCCATAAGAGTTCTCTTAATCCCTTTTCGTTTGTATTGAGCGATGATCATGAAGGCTTCATTTTGGTTTTGCACATCGAAAGGAGGGAACTCAATTTGGTGGAAAACAATGTCAGCATTTATGGCTTGAATCATGGTTGCTAGATCATTGGATTGTGTATTGGAAGCGACAGGAATTTGGTGTAAAGCATACTGAATCATGGTGTGATAATGATGGGAGGCTTGAATAAGGTCGCATAATGATATCTTAGCAGGAGTATTCTTTAGTTGTTCAACAAGATTGTACTCCTTTCCACTAGGAGGTTCTAGTAAGATAGGCTTAGGGATGATAGGGTTAGGCAAGGGTAGGGGTGTTGTGGTTGGTTGTTGCAGTTACAAATTATTTCAAGCGTTATATGTATGAGCAATGGTATTATGACTCAGTTGTTGTGAAACATTGTTCTTAGGTGGATAAAGGATTAATTCGGGTTTGTTGTGAGTTTGAGGTTGGTGTGAAGAAGGGTAAAGAATGAGTTGAGGTTGAATAATGTTAACATCCCTTAGCGAGTGAGATTTATCCTTGTCTTGCATCATGATATCCTCCCGAGGAGGAGGGTTTTTAGGAGAACAACAAACCAAATGTTCTTGACACTCAAGGATTGGTTCTTTTAAAATGACTTTACCACAAGTAGGGGAATGATCAAGGGTTGAATTGTTGTGCTCAACAAGGGTTTCTTTATGGGAAGGGGGAAAACTAATATTTTCATGATCTTCACAAAATAGGTTTTCTAACATCAAAGTATCATCTTCACAACAAGGAGAGATACTAGGAGAAGAACAAATGTTAGTGTCATGGTTACCTATGGTTGTGTTATCTTGTTTAGTAATGTCTTGTCCAAAAAAAGAGGTAAGAGGAGAGAAACAACTTGGATTCTCAAAACTCTCACTGGTTGGTTCTTCTATCACCAAAATATCTTCTTTGCCAATAGGAGAGATATTAGGAGAAGAAAAAATATGAGTGTTAGGAATGTGCAAGGTTGTATTCTCTATCACAAAAACACTCTTAGAGGGATAAGATAGGGAATGTTTTTTTAATATGTCTAGTGATGTAAGATACTAGCATTGTTTGAACAAAAATAAAAAGCACTTGTAACCATTTCATGCAATGTTTTAGCAATATAAACAATGTATGTGCAAGGATGTAAAACATTGTTATCCAATATATGCAAAACTTAAAGAATGTAAACAATGTATATGCAAGAATGAAAAGAAATTTTATCAAACTTATGCAAATTTTTATGAATACAAACATTGTGTATGCAAAAGTGAAAAGTAATTTTATAAATTTTATGCAAAATTTAAAAAATGTAAACATTTTCAGATGTAAAGATGTTTGAATTGAAGTGATTTAAAGAATGAGTAGTTTAAAATGATGTTTTTGAGTTAGATGAATAAAACAAATGTTCCTGAAACTTTCCATACTTATACTATATGATACTAGGAGGCTTAGGAAGCACAAAAATGAAGTTTCTAATGTTGTAACAGATAGTGAAAAATGTGGACAGGGGCTGATTCGCCCAACATGGCGAATGAGTCCGAGTATGGGTTTTTTGCAAAATTTTCATAAATTTTGAATTGTTTTTTATGTGTTTGATGTTGTATGAGGCAAACCTAAGATGTAGATGCAAAATTTTAGAAATTTTTAAGGAAATTATATGCAAAATGCAAGCTAAATGAGTTTTTCACTAATGCAAGTTTTTGAAACCCTAGAATGCAAAACAATGCAAAATCTAATGCATGCAAGCTATTTCTAGGATGATAATGGACTCCAAATTAGAAAAGAAAGTATTATAAAAGAAAGTTCACCAAAATGAACCATAGATTTTAGGAGTGTAAAATGCTATGACTTTCTTTTGCTTAATTAGGGTCTTTCACCTAAGGGAAAGAGATAGATCCCACACCCAAAATCCATGTGGTTCACTCAAACTAATAGATGTATAATAAAATTATGCCTAAATGCATCAAACTGATGAAATTGATTCATTATTAATGCTAAAATAATGAAATATGAAGTGATTGAAAACACGTTATGATATGCAGAAAACACCTAGAAATGAATGCAAATTGTAATAGAAATGGATGAAACTAAAAGTGTGTACCTGAGATCTTGATGAAAACTGGAAATGACTTATGGAATGCTGTTGATCCTGATTTTTAGGCCTGGTGGGACTCATTCGCCATTTTGAGCGAATTAGTCCCAATTCTGTGAAACTGTTCTGGAGCCTGTTTCAGACAAATGGGTATCCAAAAATGTAGAAAACCAAATTTAGGCCTGGAAGTGGGACTCATTCACCACTCATTGTGAATGAGTCCACTTTTGAAATTTTGAAGATTCAAAGGTGGAAAAAGGAGCCCTCGGTCTTTACTTTCTGCTTCTTCAAGTGTCTGGTTCTGAAACTGTCAAATTCAGGCCTGAAGGTGACTTTTTGTGGGTATTTTGACTTATCCAATGAAGAGATGACTTGAACAACTTTGCAATGCAATATTCAATGATTTCTAAGCCTTCAAGATGTCTAAATATGCAAACACACAAGACAAGAAAGAGAAATGTTGGATGTTAGGGCATGGGGTTTGCCTTGGTCAAACCCCTTTTAGGTAATTAAACCAAAATGATGAAAGAATGCAATGAAGCATGAAACAATGAATTCAATACCTTGCCATGATTTTCTGCAACAAAACATGAAGAATCTTCCCTTGAATGTCTTAGGAAGCTATCTTGATGACTTGCAATGATGAAACCCTAACTTGCTTGACTTGATAGAGAAGATAGATTATGAATGAATGATGAGAGATGTGTGAATGAGTTATGAGATTAATGGGGGTTCAAATGGATGGAAAAACACTTATTTATACACACTTATGACCTAATTACCCAACAATACAACATCAAAAGCTGACATAAGGTCTTTTTTGAATAAAAACTTGAAGGAAATTTTGAATTAGTTTAAATTTGGAGGTAAGAGGGATTCATTCGCCACCCATGGAAAATGGGTCCCACTCTAGGCTTGTAAGTGGGTGTCGAGAATTAAGTTGCATTTAATGTTGTTTATCGGGTTTACATTCAAAAATACACTTAATTGACTTGTGAGTGCATAAAGGGGCCAAATAAAGCTTAAGAAAGGAATAAATAGTGATAACAAGCCTAGAAAAGTGTGAAATCTTGTTACAAGACTTTCACAACACTTTAGAATAGGACTTGATAAGGGATATAAAGGTGATTTTAGATGAATTATAATAAGAAGAGTTTAGAAAAGTGTAGAAATGTGTTACAACACTTCACGACACCTTTACAAGACATCATTAAATGTATTTGAAAGGGTCCAAGACCTAGTGTGGATATGAAAAACACCTCACAACACTAAATCAAGGCCTCATTAAGTCCAATTTATCATCAATTATTTCCCAAATCAAGCAAGTTTCTTTTTTCTATGGTACAAAAAGATATACATAGCTATCCCTCACACTAAGACATGGATAATGAAATCTCATGTGATCATGTTGCCTCAAGTATGAAAGTGTTGCCATTGATGTAAACTAGTTATCAACTAGTTGTTGTTGTCATTGATGTCATGGAAAAAGGTTATTGATTACATATGTCGAGGATATTGAGAAAATTGTAATAAATAAGGTTTGTTGGTTTTCTCCTGGTTGTGCTTTGGGATGTGTTCCTATGCTTGTGTGATTCAGATATATTGATCATGGTTGTTGATGGTTGCTATATCCAGAATTTGGGCCTCTAGATCGTTGTATAGTGCAAGATATTTTCACCAGTATATGTACTATGATTTTTTGTGTATTTGGCTGTGGTCTGGGAGAAATGTAGTTGCTCCAGATTTCTTTGAGTTGTGATTTCAGGACTTGTCATTCTAAAAATAAGCTAAGATGATCATGTTCAACTTAAGTTTTTTTTCCAGAAAGATTGGATTATGTTAAGGTTGTGTGTGCTTGATTGTTTTATGTTTTTTACACACGTATTGGCTGACCTTGTGTTAAACACTATTCACGAATCTTATGGAAGCATGTTTAGGTGTGTTGGGATGTATTTAGGTCCTCATTAAGTGTGTGTTTGGGTCAACCTCATTCTAATTCTAATGTAGAATGTTTTGGCACCGACCTAATTTGAATTTGTAAATACAAATGGTGTGTGGTCGACCTTGGATGAGTTTCAAGGATGATGGTATAAATATGATTTGAGATGTTTTTGAAAGGTGAATGCAAGAGCAAGATAGATGCAAGATAGATGCGAGATAGATGCAAAATAGAGTGTGTGTGATGTGAGTTTGAGTAGATCAGTGTGAAATTCAAGTGGCATGTTTTCAAAGTAATGCGTTGAAGGTGTACTCTATCATTCAAGCATGTCTGCAAGTGTGTGAGTGAACTGTGGTGGAAATCTCTTTTGCATTGAGATTTATTTCTCTCTATAAAAATATCTTCTATCTTCTTTTTAATTTTGTGGCAGTGAGCCCTTGAGGTGGTTAACCCTCATTGAACAGTGAGTCCTGTTTTGGATAGTATGTCTTGATTTGGACAAGTAAGTCTTGTTTTGGAAGTGAGCCTTTCTAACAGTGAGCCTCTGTATTCAGTTCTAGAATTCTTTATATTGTGAGCCAATCCTCACCGTGGTTTTTCCCTCATTGGGTTTTCCACGTAAATCCGGTATTATTGTGTGTATGTTTTTGCTTCTTTCAGTTTCTGATTTTACACTTAATGATTAATCACATTAACAGAGTAAAGGATTTGTGAATGGTAATTGATCTAACCTCTGGTGGAAGTTTTAAAGCTTAAAATTGCTACAACTAATTCACCCCCCTCTCAGTTGTCTTGTTCAACAATTGGTATCAGAGCTTGGTTCCTTGCAGAAGAGCTTAACCGCTTAAGGAAGGTTCGAGATGGTGAGCAAGACCACTATTAAGTGTCCTAGGTTTGATGGGACTGACTATGCCTTCTGGAAGACAAAGTTGGAAGGATATATGGAATACTATGGATATGATGTTGAGAAAGATTATAAGACTACATACATTACTCCTGCTAATGGTCCAAGTGTAACTGATGAGATCAAGGCACATGAAGCAAACAATAAGGAAAAGTTCATTCAAAAGAATAGTCTTTCACATTCCAAATTAATTAAAGTTGAAAATTTGAAGGTTGCTAAAGAGGTATGGGATGCATTGGAAAATATTCATGAAGGATATGAAAAGGTCAAAGAAGAAAAGCTGCAGAAATTGGAGGCATAATTTGAGATCTTGTGAAAGTATAAAGATGAGAAAATTAAATCCTTTGTATAGAGAGTGGATGAGATGGTAGGTGGAATGTGAGGACTTGGTACAATAGTGGATGAATCCAAGAAAATTCTCAGAACTCTCCCTGATGCATATAGTGAAAAGGTATATGCTATTGAGGAATTTGTAGATTATAAGACCTATACTAAAGATTAGTTGTTGGGTACTCTAACATCATTTGAAATGAAAAATCCTAGCTTGAGAAATGGATCAAAGATAGAAACTTCTTTCAAGGCTACAAAAGATGAAGATCCAGATGAAGAGAAATTTGATGAAGTGGAAGCTAACTTTGTAAGAAGAATGAAAAAGGGCTCTAGTAAGTATCAAGGTAAGTTACCTTTCAAATGTTTTAGTTATGGAGGAATTGGTCATTATGCTTTGAGATGTCCTAAGAGAGCTAAGAGGAATAAATAAAAGAGAAGGTAAAGATCACAAAGGAAAAATGATCAAGAGAGCATATTATGTGAATGAAGATGTTGGTATTTTTGATGAAGAATTTGGTTGTGGAGATTTTGATGATAATGAATGCTTGTTCTTGGCTATAAAAGATGAATCTACTCTTGCTAATTCTGAGAGATAGGTGAAGGAAAGTGCTTCAAAGAAAGATGAAAATATTGTGGTTTTTGCTCTTCATGCTAAACAAGAAAAGAACTATTGGGTTGTTGATAGTGGTTTTTCACATCACATGACTGCAGATAAAATTAAGTTTGTTAAACTTGAAAAATATGATGGAGGCTTAGTTAAGTTTGGAGATGATACTAGTGCTAAGATCTATGGGATAGGTTCAATAAGTTTTGATGGTAGGAATAATACTAATGATGTCTACCATGTTAAGGGTTTAAGGCACAATCTCTTGAGTGTTGGACAGATGTGTAGTAAAGGATATAATCTTGTGTTCAAGGATGATAAATGTGAAATAAAGAAATGATCTAGAATAGTGATTGTTGTTGGAAAGAAGTCTAAAGGGAGCATTTATCAACTTAAGGGTGTTGATGGACATTGCTTTATGTCTCAAATTAATGATAGTTGGCTATGGAATGAAGGATGTGTCACAAGAATTTTGATAATATGGTGAGAATCAGTGTTGTACAAGATGTGAGAGATTTACCAAGGATTACAAACCCTGTTAATGCTATTTGCAAGGATTGTCAGTTTGGAAAGCAAGCTAGAAATAGCTTTAGGTCAAAGGAACAATCTATGACTGGACTACTGGATTTGATTCATATAGATCTATGTGGTCCTACAAGGGTGAGAAGTCTACAAGGCGGCAGGTATTTTATGCTTTAGATTGATCATTACTCTAGATTTACATTTGTTACATTTCTTAGAGAAAAATCTGATGCATTAGAAAAATTTAAAGCATTCAAAGCTATGGCTGAAAATGAAATGGATATAAAAATCAAATGTTTAAGGTTTGACAAAGGTGGAGAATTCACCTCTAATGATTTTAACGTGTTTTGTGAAGCACATGGAATAAAAAGACAATTGTCTACTCTGAGAACTCTTCAGCAAAATGGAGTTGTTGAAAGAAAGAACATAACAGTTCAAGAAGCTACTAGATCAATGATTACTGAGGCAAGTCTACCAGAATTTTACTAGAGAGAAGCAATTCACACTACAGTTTATGTGCTTAACCAAAACCAAGCAAAATCTAACAATACTAAGACTCCCTATGAGTTTTGGTATGGAAAGATTCCTATTGTAAAGTATTTCAAGGTATTTGGAAGTAAATGTTATATTAGAAGAGATGAAGAAAATATAGGAAAGTTTGATGCAAGGTGTGATGAGGGTATCTTCCTTGGATACCCCCTTAGATGCAAAGCTTATAGATGCTACAATAAAAGGCTGGGAAAGATTGTAGAAAGAAAAAATTTCAAGGTTGATGAAGTATTGAATAATTCAATTGAAGTTGATGGATATGTATCAAATGAACCTAATTATAGAGAAGTATAAGTTGTGGAAGAATAGGAAAAGGAGAATGAAGAAGAAGAAGCTTTGATGGTGTCACTAAAGACACCTAAACTTGTGCAAAAGAATCATTCAGAAGATCAAATCATTGGAGACAAGAGAAAAGGAGTATTGACAAGAAGCGGGGTTGTTGCTACTGCTGAAATAAATCTATGTTTACTTTATGAATTTGAACCTAAGATAGTGAGTGAAGCATGCAAAGGTGAGAATTATATGAAAGAAATGGAAGAACTTATATAGATTGAGAAAAATCAAACCTAGGAATTGGTCCCTAGACCAGCAGATAAAAACATAATTGGATCAAAGTGGGTATTCAGAAACAAGTTGAATGAGAATGGAGAAGTGGTCAGAAATAAGGCAAGGCTTGTGTGTAAGGGTTACTCACAAGTAGAAGGTATATATATTTTTAGGATACCTTTGCTCCAATAGCAAGGATTGAAGCTATCAAAAAAAAAATTCCATTTGTTGTTCATAAAGATTTTAATGTTTATCAGATGGATGTAAAGTCTGCATTTCTGAATGGTGAGTTGGAAGAAGAAGTTTACATGGAACAACCAGAAGGATTTCAATTGTCAAATCAATCGGACATGGTTTGCATATTAAATAAGGCTTTATATGGATTGAAGCAATCTCCTAGAGCTTGGTATGCAAGGTTGGATAGATACTTGATTCAACAAGGTTTCAATAAAGGTATGACAGATAGCAATCTTTATTTCAAAATTGAATGACAAAATCTTGATAGTGGTTGTAATGTTGATGACATTATCTTTGGAGGAAATGAAACAATGTGCAAAATGTTTGCTGAAGAAATGTAAAAGGAGTTTGAGATGTCTATGTTTGGTGAGATGAATTTATTTCCTGGGTTGCAAATCAATCAAACAAAAAAATGGATTTTTATTTCACAGTCAAAGTATGTAAAAGAAATGTTGAAGAAGTTTGGGATGGATGGTTCCAAACCGGTATGCACTTCTATGGTGACTAGCTACAAATTGAGTAAAGATGATGATTCACCTAAGGTTGATCAGAGAAAATACAAATCTATGATTGGAGGACTGTTGTATTTAACTGCTACTAGACCAGATATTAAATGCATTCGATTTGTCTTGTGGCTAGATTTCAAGATCCTAAAGAAACACATGTTATTACTATTAAGAGGATATTCAGATATTTGAATGGCACTCTGGATTATGGCTTGTGTTATCCTAGGGATACTAATTTTACACTAAGTTCTTATATAGATGTAGATTAGGCAAGTTGTGTTGATGATAGAAAAAGTACAAGTGGTGGTGCATTCTTTCTTGGTTGTAGGTTGGTGTCATGGTTAAGTACAAAGCAAGATTCAGTTTCCTTATCCACTACCGAGGTTGAGTACATTGTTGCAGCTCATTTTACTACACACAAGTTTAGTGGATGAGATAGACTTTTAAGGATATCAGAGTAATGTATGATGATCCTATTTCTATCTTCTATGATAATACAAGTGCAATTAACATTTCAAATAATCCAGTGATGCACTCAAGGACAAAGCATATATCATTAAGGTATCACTTTTTGAGAGAGAAGGTTATGGAGAATGAAGTAAAGCTTGAGTATGTACCTACAAAGGATTAGGTTTCTAACATATTTACTAAGGCTCTTCCTAAAGATATTTTTGAGTATCTTCGAGAGAAGTTAGGGGTCATTACCCCTCCTTTCTTGAACTAGATGCATATGGAGATGCATAAGTTCAATGGAGCTATGGATCTATCTTTCTTATGGACTGATGTTTAGTGGATACTTCTCAGGGGGAGCAGGTAGCGTCACATGTTTTCATTGAGGAATTATTTGGGTGTACTCCTAAGGGGGGGTATTTAGTATTGGTAATGTTCTTAATGTCAAAAGGAGAAAACAATGTAAAATATATTTTTCCTTTTCCATTGATGTCAAAGGGGGAGAAAGTATCATGTGAAAAAATTTATCTACTTAGGGGGAGAAAGTGAACTCATGAGAAAGTGTGTTCAGAGCTATTGTGTTGTCTTTGATGGTTTTTCACATCATGTGTTTCCATCAATGACAAAGGGGGAGATTGTTGCAAGTATGAAATTGTTGTCATTGATGTCAACTAGTTATTACCTAGTTGTTGTTTTCATTGATGTCATGGAAACAGGTTATTGATTGTATATATCGAGGATATTGAGAAAATTGTAATAAAGAAGGTTTGCTAGTTTGCTCTGAGTTGTGCACTGAGATGTGTTCCTATGCTTGTGTGATTCAGATATATTGATCATGGTTGTTGATGGTTGTTATATCTAGAATTTGGGCCTTTGGATCATTGTACAGTGCGAGATATTTTCACCAGTATATGTACTACACTTTTTTGTGTATCTGATTGTGGTCTGGGAGAAATGTAGTTGCTTCAAATTTCTCTGAATTATCATTTCAAGACTTGGAGTTATGAAAATAAGTTGACATGATCATGTTCAAGTTAAGGTTGTTATCCAGAAAGATTGGATCATGTTAAGGTTGTGTGTGCTTAATTGTTTTATGTGTTTTACATAGGTATTGGATGAGCTTGTGTTAAACACTACTCATGAATTTTATGGAAGCATGTTGAGGTGTTTTGGGATGTATTTAGGTCCTCATTAAGTGTTTGTTTGGGCCGCCCTCATTCTAATTCCATCGTAGAATGTTTTGACGCCGACCTAATTTGAATTTGTAAATATAAATGGTGTGCAGCCGACCTTGGATGAGTTTCAAGGATGAAGATGGTATAAATATGAGTTGATATATTTGTGAAAGGAAAATTAAAGAGCAAGATAGATGCAAGATAGATGTGAAATAGAGTGTGTGTGATGCAAGTTTGAGCAGATCAGTGTGAAATTCAAGTGGTGATTTTTTAGAGGCAGTGAGTTGAAGGTGTACTCTATCATTCAAGCATATCTACAAGTGTGTGAGCGAATTGTGGTGGAAATTTCTATTGCATTTAGATTGTTTTCTCTCTGTAAAAAAGCTCTTCTATCTTCTTTGTAATTTTGTGGTAGTGAGCCCTCTGGATGGTTAACCCTCATTGGACAGTGAGTCTTGTTTTGGATAGTAAGTCCTGATTTGGACAAGTAAGTCCTATTTTGGCAGTGAGCCTTTGTATTTGGTTATGAAATTCTTTATATTGTGAGCTAATCCTCACTTCAGTTTTTCCCTCATTGGGTCCACATAATCTGGTGTTGTTGTGTGTATGGTTTTCCTTCTTTTGGTTTCTGCTTTTACACTTAATGATTAATCACATTAGAAAAGTAAAGGATTTGTGAATAGTAATTGATCTAACCTCTGGTGGAAGTTTTAAAGGTTAAAATTGCTACAACTGATTCACCCCCCCTCTCAGTTATTTTTTTCAACACGTGTTATAACAAATTTAGGATCCTTTACCCTTTTTATGATGTCATTTTTTTTATCTAATTTATCATACTTAAATTAAGAACAGATTATTTTATATTGTTACATTCTAATGAACTCATTTGACTTACATTTCCAATTCTAATTTATGTCAAATTATAATTGCATTCATTTTTAAATTGGTTAGTTTTTCATTTACTTATTTAATTACGATCCATTGCTCATATCCTCCCCCCTTGCATCTTTGATCCTCATTCTTATGCTAATCCCTCTCCTCCTCAACCCTTACTTCCTCCCACAATTTTTACCTCTTGATACCCCATAAATATGATTTAATACACCTCCTTGAATCCCTTCTCTACTATACATTAAACATGAGGATTTTAAAGAATATAAGAAAATAAAGGTTGTTGAGGCTTTCATATATGACACACTAGATTCGAGAATTTTATGTGATTAACATTTGAATGCTCCTATTGATAATAATTTTTATATGCATAATGTGTCTTATTATTCTATTATATGTATATATATGCTATTTCCTAAAAAATACAACACAAAGCATTCTAAAACTAATGTGCAATCTTCTATGTATATATCATATTATAATGAACCTATGTCTTATGTTTCATATCCTTCAAATAATGATATACTTAGTTAATTTCATTCATATGAATCACTTCCTCATCATTTCTATGAGCCCTTAAATATGTTTTCTATTCATTCTTCATCCCTCACCCTTTCATGTGCTAATGTACCCTTGGTTTTTTTTATTTTTTTATTTTTGTCATCATGCACAATAAATCAAGCATTTTTAAAGCAACCCAATACAACATATCTTGATATGTTTAATCCAACTCACTCTTCTCCCTTATAAAATTCATTTGAACATCAATTCAAATATTTCTAGAACATCATGCCTTATCTTACTATTAGGGTTTCTCCACTTATTAATCCAATAGAAACATGTGGGGCTCCTCTCCAACAATATATGATCCCCATATATTTGAAATATACGTAGCTATCCCTCACACTAGGACATGTATATGTCATATCAAATAATAAACAACTTTAATACCCAACCACCACAATTAAATATAATAATATTTATGTAGTGTAGAGTGTAAATAAGTTTAGAATCCAAGTGAAAATTAGATATATGGATAAAGATGGCATGGAGTTATATCATCCCTATTACCTTAATTCCTTATCTTGTAACCAATTTATTATTACTAGGTATCCATTCTAACTAACATATAGACATTTAATCATGAATTATACAATTTAACTTTTATTACCATATCAAATTCATCTTAAATTTTAATATTCTAATATTACAATTATATGGCCCTAGTTATGTGTTATCCTCGAATTTAACTAAGCTTTATTTGTGGGATAACCCCTACAAAACATGTCTGTTTGGTAGCCCACACACTCCAAGCATGAAAAATGAGGAAAATTATATTGGCCCTCGTGCATGGTCCCAGGCCATGAAACATCATTCTGAGCATTTATCCTTTTCTGTTTCATCAAAATTTGCATTTTGGACCAAGTTGTGAAAAATCAATTTCCAGTGTTAGAAAAAAATTTGCCCTTGAAGGAGCGTTGATTTTTAGCGCCCCTACAAGTCATATGCAAAAAATAAAAAAGAGGTGCAAGGTTGCTAAAAATCAACAACCCCGCATATTATACTTAATTCATATTTATAAATTCTCGATCAACAGTTCATTGCATGGCTATGTTCATTTGCAGTTGAAATTGCAGAACTAGGTGCACTTATTCATTACATAAATTAATGAAATGTTAATTTATTACTTTAATTTTTGTAATTAATAACTTAAAGAAGGAATCAAAATATTGAAGAAATGAAAGAAAACAAAGAGATAATATTTTTTTTGTTAACGAAGTTCACCCATGTGTTCGGGCTACGTCTCTGGGTATGCTTCTCAATGTGGGACCACTTTTATTAATGATGCCAAGCTTCAATTCATCTTATTACATAAAAAATGTGTCAAACCTACAAAAAAAAATCCTCTCATAGCCCTCTTTCAACACCTAAATACACCCTCATGTTCTCCTTCTCTTGCATTCAAGGGTTAGGCTTCAAATGCCTTAAAATCCCATTTACACTGAAAAGAAAACAATTACAAAGGTCTTTGTGCATACATCAATCTCCAAGATTCCTCCTTATATACATTTTCATATTCTAATTAGGGGGTTGAACAATAATATTTTCATATATTCTTACCCCTAAATCGAGCCTTATAATCTTTTTAATCATGGCTTAATATCTTATCAACATGGCTCCCCTTATTTTACTCCACACTTTGTTTTAACCATACAATACAAAGGGGCTCAAAATAAACCTGAGCCCTTTGTTTTAGGATGTTCGCAAGTATTTCTTTATATAAATATTTGGCCCCCTCATATTCCCAAAGAAGCAGCTTAGCTTAGCAGTTGGGAGCATTTCGTGGGAAGCGGGAGGTCGACGGTTCCAACCACCAGCCTTCTTTAACTTGGAATTTCCTTTGTTCATGGTTTAAATAACATACACCGCCCATGATTTTCATGGCTTGCATGTGACACAATGGTGGTAGAGTGGGCTTGTAGGAGGGAGGTTGGAAGTTCAAACCACCTGACCCCCAAAATAGCATTTGTGAAGTATTTAAATACAACCGACACCATACATATTATGTGGAAGGCGCTTAACCTAATGGTAGCACATGAGAATAGGGAGAGAGAGGTTGGAGGTTTGAATCCCCCAACCAACTTTTGGACCAACATTCCATGAAACTAGAGGCTACCATGGTGCCACATGGCATCCATTTATTGGGCCATGTGGCTCTTTCTTATTCACCAATGCTTGGACATGTGTCAGTACCTAATTGATCCACATCATTGAACTATGCCACATCTCCCTACGCTACATGTCACCTTCTCATTGGTCCAAGTTAGCTTCCACCTGTGCATGCCATATCAACATGCTAACATCATCATCTCTACTTGGTCAACCTTTTTCTTCACACAAATTTGACCGGTCATAACTTTCACGTACAAACTATGATTGACATAATTCAAGTGGCATCATAATCATCTCAACAAACTCTTCGACTTGGTGTCGTTTCCGTCCAATTTGGAGATAACCAATTATTTGGCCTAGAGTCTTCCTCTAGAATCCTTTATCCTGCCAAGCTTTCACCAAGCATAAAATTTGCATACGACCTCCTTTTGACACGATTCAAGCTACATTCAGATTGTATTGACAAGCTCTACGTAATGGTGATGCTTTCATTGGATTTTAGGAGTGTGAATTTTTGAGGTCTTCTAGATCCTCTTGGATCATTCCTCGTAGTTGAGAAGCTTTTGGACCACCAAAAGTCTTGTTTTATGTAGCACTTAAGTGAGAGCATTGTTGTCTCACTTGCCTAGGATCATATGTCCACCCTGCTAGAATTTTAATCACCTAACCCATCACAAACAAGATGAAAAATAAGATAGCATTGTTGATACAATCAACTGAATTCCCATCAATATTCATTGTTGCTTCTAGAAAAATAAGATAGCATTGTTGATACAATCAACTGAATACCCATCAATATTCATTGTTGCTTCCACCATCCACATAGAACTAGCTAGTAGAATAACTAGCAACAATACTGAATATACTAATGCAAAAGAAGAAGAATCAACATGTTGGATCTCTTGAACATGAACATCATTATAAAATGAATCTTTCAAACCCTCTTTTACCACCTTTAGTTGAAGGCTTAATTTTTTTTGCAATGGATCCTCGTACTATGCTTTCTACGACACCTTATCATGATTAGAAATACAGGTGATTTATTCATCTTCATGCCTAATATCACTAGCTATTATAGACATGAGGGTTAATGTGTTGCTTGCATTCACAATCATATTCAAATGCCTTGTATTTACAATAGATCAATCATTCTTCATGTGATGAGCTTTCACAATGAATTCAATTCCATATTTAAACAAATGATACCTATTATATTCCCTACAAAAAATGGTTTTATGTCATACAAGTAAGGACTTCCTAAAACCATCCCACAAATGTTGAGTGGAATTGCATCTAACTCTACCTCATCTACAAATTTGGATGTGATTGCAAATCGGAGTTTATATTGTCTCGACACATGTAACCGAGCATTATAATGCACCTAACCCAATGGATATGGTTTTGGATGAGGTGTTGTTTTTAATCTCAATTGCTTAACAATGTGTTCAAAGATTAAGTTCACTTGTGATCCACTATCTATGAGTGTATCAATTTTACTTTGTTTAGTGATAGTCCTTGTATGAAACAATTTGTTCCTTTTATCTTCAACAAGGATCTCATTACACTTTGGAGAAGAAGCAAGGGAACTAGTATTGGCAATAGTAATGATACCTTTTATACCCACAATTGTTATCTTAGTTCCATCATTGAAATCTGATCCAAGGTCCTACAGGATAGTTGCAGTCTTTTTCTTACCCTTTCGATCCTTAAACCACTTTGGTTTCTAATCAGGATGCAGTTTCCAACATTTTTCATCTTTGTGCCCTTTCTTTTTGTAGTGTGAGCAATAAGGCTTTTCCTCTTTCTTTATAGAAGCTATCTGTTGCATTTTCTCCTTCCCTTTCTTGCTTCCTTTTTGCTTAACAGATTCCATTAAGAAACTAACATGGCCATTCTTCGTGCCTATTTCAAGATGGCTAGTTTGCACACTAATTTCATCAAGGTTGGTTGGATTGAACATAAGTATTGTATGCCTCAAATTTTCATGTAATCCACCTATATACTTCAACAAATTTTCTTGTGTATATAATGGAATGCTCAAAATTAAAGCTCTTTTCCTAAATTCAAGTGTATATTCTTGTACACTTTTTCCTTTCTCTTGCCTTAATTACTACCAATTCATTATTGCTTGTTGCATGTGACCTAATGGATAAAATTGTTTCTTAAGTGTAGCTATAAACTCAAACCAAGCAGAAATAACTTTACCATATCAATTAAGATCTTCTTGAGTTTTTATCTCCCACCAGATTAAGGTTGTACCTCCCAGGCGAGGAACGGCTAATTGGATCTTTGAAGTATCATTAGTAAAATTCTAAATCTTGTAGTAAACTTCAATCTACTTTATCCAATTATCAATTTTCACTACATCCAGTTCTCCATTATAAGTTGGCAATTCAAATTTAACATCAAGCTTTAGTAAAGGTGTATTAGATTTAGGTTGCACAGGTTATTTTTTCTTTGAAGACAAAGAAGATGAAGAAGATGGAGACAGAGGTTTAGGAGGGTCACCACCACCTCCTACTCCTTTACCTTTGTCATCTTTTGAAGAGGATTCACCTTTCTCCTCCTTCTTTCTATCCTTGTATAATTCTTCCAAAATCATCTGCATGTTTAGGAACATTTTGTGAAATTTTTCTTCATTCTCAAAGATTTCAAGACTGGGAGATTTTCCTTCTTCCATTTTTGCCATGGTTTTTCTTCATGTAACTCGCCTTGATCCAATCTTTGGATTAATCTCCTCAAGTACACCTTCTCGTCGCTTTAATTTCAACCTAGTTAACATCTACCACTTGCAATTTTTCCTGTGTAAACTACTCTGATACCAAACTTGATCTATAATTAAGGCTTAACAACTTATACTTAATTTAGATATATAAATTCCATATCAACAAAATTGCATGGCTATGTTCATTTGTAGTTGAAATTGTAGAACTAGGTGCACTTATTCATTACATAAATTAATGAAACGTTAATTAATTACTTTAATTTTTGTAATTAATAACTCAAAGAAGGAATCAAAATATTGAAAGAAATAAAAGAAAACAAAGAGACAATAACATGTTTGTTAACAGAGTTCACCCATGTGTTCGGGCTACATCTCCAGTTCCGCTTCTTAATGTGGGACCACTTTTATTAATGATGTCAAGCTTCAATTCACCTTATTACATAAAAAAATGCACTAGACCTACAAAAACAAATCCTCTCACAGTCCACTTTCAACACTTAAAGACACCCTCATATTCTCCTTCTCTTGTGTTCAAGGGTTAGGCTTCAAATGCCTTAAAATCCCAATTACACCAGGAAAAGAAAACAATTACAAAGGTCTTTGTGCATACATCAATCTCCAAGATTCCTCCTTATATAAATTTTCATATTCTAATTAGGGGGTTGAACAATAATATTTTCATACATTCTTACCCTTAAATCGAACCTTATAATCTTTTTAATCATGGCTTAATATCTTATTAACATGTCTCCCCTTATTTTACTCCACACTTTGTTTTAACCATACAATACAAAGAGGCTCGGGATAAGCCTAAGCCCTTTGTTTTAGGATCTCCACAAGTATTTCTTTATATAAATATTTGGTCCCCTCATATTCCCAAAGAATTTGCTTAGCTTAGCGGTTGGGAGTGTTTCGTGGGAAGGGTGAGGTCAGCAATTACAACTGTCGGCCTTCTTTAACTCAAAGTTTCCTTTATTCATGGTTTAAATAACATACACTACCGATAATTTTCATGGCTTGCATGTGGCACAATAGTGATAGAGTAGTCTTGTAGGAGGGAGGTCAGCGGTATGAACCAACCAACCCCCAAAATAGCATTTGTGAAGTCTTTAAAAACAACTGACACCATATATATATTATGTGGAAGGTACTTAGCCTAGTGGTAGCACATGAGAATAGGGAGAGAGAGGTTGGGGGTTCGAATCCCCCAACCAAATTTTTGACCAACATATCATGAAACCAGAGGCCACCGTGGTGCCACATGGCATTCATTTATTGGCCCACGTGGCTCTTTCTTATTCGACAATGCTTGGACACGTGTCAGTACCTGATTAGTCCACATCATCAAACTATACCACATCACCCTATTCCACGTGTCACCTTCTCATTGGTCCAAGTTAGTTGCCAACTATGCATGCCACATCAACATGTTGACATCATCATCTGTACATGGTCAACCTTTTTTTCTGCACAACTTTGAATTTCCATAACGTTCACGTATGCAATCTAATTGTCATGATTCAAGCGGTGTCAGAATCGTGTTGATGAACTCTTTGACTTGGTATCGTTTCCATTTGATTTGGATATGATCAATTTTTTGTCCTAGAGTCTTCCTCTAGAATAATCCTTGATTCTGTCAAACTTTGTCTTAGCATAACTTTTGCATACGACCTCCTTTTAACATGATTCAAGCTGCATCGAGACCGTATCAGTGAGCTCTACACAATGTTGATGCTTTCATCGAATTTTGGGACTTTGAATTTTTTAGGTCTTCTAGATCCTTCTAGGTCATTTGAGAACAACGAGGTGAAGCAATTTCTAGAGAAGTTTCATATTCGACATAGATTCTCTACACCATACTATCCTCAATCTAATGGTCAAGTTGAAGCATCTAATGAAAATATTGAGCTCATTCTTTGAAAAACAGTAAACAAACATGGTAAAGATTGACATACTAAATTAATTTACGCCTTGTGGGCTTATCACACGAGTGTTCATACAGCAATAGGAACAACACCACTCAACCTTGTGTATGGTGTCGAGGCTATCATGCCTTTAGAATTAGAAATTCCATCTTTGTGAGTTTCTCTTAAAGGCTTAATTGATGATGAGACTTACCATTCTAATCATTTGCATCAGTTTGAGTTTCTTGATGAGTGTTGATTGTTGGACCTTGACCATCTTAAGGCTTATTAATGATCACTTTCTAAACACTACAATCAAGGTGTTCTTCCTAGGAATTTCAAGGTTGGTGACTTGGATCTCTATGAGAATTGGAGAAATGTAAACATGCCACCTAATCAAAAGGGAAGTTTTGTCCTAATTGGTTAGTCCCTTACATTGTCATCTTTATGTATGGTTCTAGTGCTTATGGATTGTCATCTATGGATGGATCACCTCTAAAATAACTTGTTAATGTGATGCATCTTTTCCGATACTATGCATAGTGTCTATGTGTCATATGTGTAACGCTCATCCCATGTGGATCACAACATATCATATTGTGACATTCATTCATTAATGCATTATTGCATACTATGTTATGGTGTAAACATTTGTGTGTGTGTGCATTAATTTCTTTAATTAGGGATTACATACATACATGTGTTTTATTATGCTATGTGTTCGTGCATTGCATTTTATTACACCTTTTGGTTAGGCAATTGGATCATCATTGAATTTAATTAACATACACCCGTGTGTATTTATTAGATCATGATAGCATCTAATCTAAACATACATCCATAAGTATAACATACATCACATAATCATACATGAAAGTAAAAGAATACACATAAATATGAACACCATGATGTCATAATCAAATCTCATGTATATATATAAATATCAAGTGTATGTCATGCATATGTATCACACCACTATCATAAAATAGTGGTGGTTGATATCTGTCAATGTTTATACATCAAAAATAATGTTATACACTGTATATATATCATCGATATAAAAAATGGTACATATCAAAATGGGCATCTAAGGCCTAGGCATGTGGCTCCCAAAGCCGTCTAGTGCTGGTGGTAGCGAGCAAGGTCTAATGGAGTGAACAGAGTAGGATTTGTGTGACCACGAGGCTGACATGCTTACTTAGAGTCCATTGATCTCGCTGCACAGTGAGGCTATCTCTATCTCTGCTCTCCTGAGGTCCTCCTACTACTGTGGATCATCAGTCAGACTCATAGTTGTTGCTTTTGCACTGAGGTCATCAAGTTGGCTCTAAAAAGTGTCACATTCCTCCTTGCCACTCTTAGCTCTCATCCTTGCCTTGTCTCTCTCGGCAAGAGTAGCCTGCAACTCCATCGACCACTGATACATCTATCTTATGTGGTTGGTGATGTCAGATGTCCTCTAGACCACCTCCACCCTTGACTCATCATACGTTGTCTTGAGGACCGCCACGGGCTCGAAGAGTTAGGCATGTCACCTTGGTGATGTTGGCATGTAGGCGTCCAGGATGCTCCCATGGATCAAAATGAATGGGGCCACCTCTAAAATGCACTATGCAATGAATGCAGTCCACTCCTATGTGCCAACTACAACCACAAAGAAAGTGGACTCATCAATACCGCATGATATACCAAAGCATAAACATATATATACATGAAGTGAAATTGAAAATACTAAAAAAGAAATAACACAAATAAATCCAATACCTAGGTCCTCAGCCTGCCAGTGTAGGTTAGGGGGAGGAGCAACATTGGGTCATGTGCCTCTTGCATCGAATGTTATTACTATTGTTTCCATCACTAAACCGACAAGGGCTAATGGTACTTCCACCGAAACTGGGATAGCTACTAGAGGGGATGACAACCTCCACCTCCGCCTTCACCTAGCCATTGTTGTGCTAGCCTCCTTGGCCTATTGCTACTCGGCACCACCATCTTTTCCTCTTTCTCCTCTTCATCCCACCAACATTTCCTCCTCCTAGACACTAGTGTCTCCCTTGGGGGCATCTACCAAGAAAACTGGAGCAGGATTGTGTCGTTGCCACCAGGTCCTCAAACCCACTGCAACACCCATGTCATCTACAAGTAGCATCAGAGACTGGTCTTGATCATATGCCACATTGTTAGTCAGGACGATGTTAGCAATGGTGGGACATCAATGATCACCCGGTCTCATGACACTCCTCATTACTTGGGTATACAATGTAACAGTCAATGGGATGGTCTGTACAAGGTCAAGTCGTGCCACCTAGCTCCAATAAAAAGGAATACTAATAAAATTTGTGTGACCAATTAAAAAATGGTCATGCTACATACTCCATAGCTATCTGCAATCATCTACCCATCTCATACCTCTATATGGCCACCAACTAATCTGGTTGGCCTACAAAGTATCGATTTGAAGTCTCTAAAACTGTAGGTCCCCATATCTCCACTGTCATACAAGCCTGTACCAGTGAGCCATTGACACACTATGGTATCTCAACCACATATACTCAACTAGTTGGGTGCAAGTAATGTGAGTGAATTCCTATACCTGTAACAGTGTGCACACGGTGAGGCTTGCGTACTCATAGTGACGAACTTGCCCAACTCCTGGTATAGGTGTGCACGCATACTCCGACTCCATGTGAAGATGATACATTTCTCCTCCATCTCTTTGATAGTATGGATGAGGCCCCCGTAAAGGTGAGAGCCTTGCCCATCCACGGTCACCTACATGGTGACCATCACCACCTTCTCCCTTTGCACAAGGCGGACCATGGCATTGCCCTACTCGAATCACCGAATGTAGAGGTGGTATGTCCCATCACCTAGGTCTGTGCACCCTGTGCAATATCTAATGCCCTAGAATCGCTCTTAGGTCGAGCGAACATCATCTAGAGCAACTCATTTTTCATGAATGGGGAGATCGGTGGTACAGTAGACATCCTCCAAGGTGATGGTCATCTTGCTAGGACTGAAAAAATACAACATATATTCATCAGCCTCTATCCATTTATCTCCTAGCCCTTACAAAATTTCACTAGACTCAATTTCATGATTTAGACAAATCGCTAAGGTTTGTGTAAAAAATCCATTTTGTATCCAATACACCTAGACAATCACATTCACAGAATCCCTTGAAGTTCCATAGGCATTATCAGCCAAGCAATAATCTGTCATTGGAACTCCCATCACCACCCCATCGATAGCCCGATGAGGGCAGTTCATATCCTTGCATCGGCATAACATCTCTCCATCAGGCTAACTTCCAAGGTAGTATCCTCGACAAGCCAATAAAGACAACAAAGATTATCACATCGCCACAGCTTTAGTGCATTGGTTGAACGAATGACGAAAGTCCCCCGATAGCCCGATATAATCATGGGGTACAAATTTAGCACTTATCAGTGAAGTTGGGATGCATTGGGGTAACATTGTTTGATGTCTTACCGATACATTGAAAGGAAGACTCTCATCGGTAGAGAAGGTGGCCATTGGTGGAAAACAAACCAAGGTCCCAACGATATAGTGATGAATGATTACTACTAGTTGATGTGAGGTCCAAGAGCATCGTCAGGATATTTAACATAAATGCTCTCCCCAATGACAAGACTGAAACAAGTGGTATATTAATGAGCTACAATAGAAGTAAATTGCACCATGAATTAATCATACGATTGCAGAAACCGGAAAGGCTACACTAAGGGAAGAAGTAGAAAGGGCGAAACTCAGAGCTTTTATGCAATAAAACCAAGGGAAGTGAAAATTCATGTAAGCACTTCACTCTCAGCTAGAAAGTTGCATTTTTCAGAGATTGCAATGGAAGAGAGTGTGGAAAAACCTAAGGCAAAGAAACAAAAAATTGAAAAGAGAAACTTAAACCAAGATTTGATAGATCAATGTCTGGGGTTGGGGCCGAGGCCCAGAGAAGTGTTCAAATAAGTAAGTTATTAGACATAGGGGTCTAGGGGATGGTTAGAGGCCACACTAGGGTTATGATATTTTTATGTATCACTACAAAAAGCAATTTATATTTCAACCAGCCTGTAACCCGTGGAGACTGAACTTAGGAAGACTTGTGGTTCCAAATGTGTTCGTTAATGTAGAATTAATGAAAACTCTGGCCAGTCGGTATAACACCACGAAGAGAACTATCCAGTCACCAAATCGGGTCGATATGCTTGTTATCTCCCAAGACCTAATTTAAAATGTATTTCAGCTAGAAGATCCCATCGACTTGCCATTCACCATTATAAACTTTTTGACAGAATACCATTGCATGGATACTAGTTACAAGAGATGGAAGCTACCTTTGCACAAACCTAAAAATGAGCAAGGTCAACTCAAGAAATTTTCGAGCAATAAAAACCCTCCTTTTCATATAGATTTGTTTGAAGAGTATTTCCAATATACCTATTACTCAGCTGGTCAAGTCTTGGGAATTGAGGTTCCACCACTTATGTCTATTGCACCGATGGTTGTAGCAACTGACATACAAAGCAAAGATGCTAGGTCACTCGACTATGCAAACTATTTGGAAAAATCCCTAAATCAAGGGCTTGAAAGGATCAAAAATAATAGTGATTGCATAGATTTCAAACACTACTCCTTGTTAATGCATTTACTTTTATATGAGAGACATGTCAGAAATGTATCGAGTAAAGAACTGAGGATTAGAGATACAGATGAAAATGGAAACTTCAGGCCTATACAAATGTGGACATCACTCTGGGATAGTTGACGTGATAGGTCTCATTACTTATATTTTGAAGAATTTTTTGTTAAACCACTAATGAAGCTACTTGGATACTCATATGATCACAATTTGTCCCCTAAGGTGCAAAGATTTTTTAGACCAAAGGAGAATGACCCAGAAAGCAAGGTAAATCACAATTGAGGAGATTGGTATGCTTTCTCCAATTGCACAATAATAAGGGTTTATGGATTTGAAGGGGTTCCACATTTGCTACCCCGAGTGGTTCCTAATAGAGTTGCTTATTTGGAGATTATACAACAATTGGAAAAGTCTGATGCTAAGCACCTCAAAAATCATAATAAGAAATCACTCATGCCTAGTACCCTTTGTTTTGGAGATGTAATAGTATGTACCATTGAAGGATATGAAAAAACTGATGCTAAATTAGCCCATTACAACCTTCCCCTAGAGAGAAATTTGATGCAGAGGGATTTATTCATCAAGAAAGATTAACTCAAAGTTTGTCAAGGTATGAGCATTGGTTTGCACTTGATGATGTGATCAGGAACTGAGATGAAGCTTCCACTCATGAGAGAATGGATTCATATAATAAATTTATGCTTGCAGAGGAATGGAAGAGAAAGAATTTCCCATCTTACAGAGAAGCATTTGAAGTTTGTCAAGGTATGAGCATTGGTTTGCACTTGATGATGTGATCAGGAACTGAAATGAAGCTTCCACTCATGAGAGAATGGATTCATATAATAAATTTATGCTTGCAGAGGAATGGAAGAGAAAGAATTTCCCATCTTACAGAGAAGCATTTGTTGATATACAGGATCCCTTTGCCAAAATTGAGCAGCTTATTGCTCATGTGAATGAAATAGTAAAAGATGTGCCCTCATACGTTTTTGATACATCTCATATGAATTACATAGGAGTATAGGATGAGGATGTGGAGCCTTTAGATCACATACCCTCACAACCCACTCCTGATGTGTTTTTTTCCATTGAAAAAAGTGAAGAGGAGGAAAGTAATGAAGAAAGTGATGAAGAGAGTGATGGAGAGGAGCAACCAACAGAACAAATAATGGCCCCTGTGATTACACAATATGAGCCCCCTCAAGAACTTGTAAAATTTAAAACATCAAATGAGCTATCTGATGACATTAGGGTCAATGTTGGTCATGAATTCATTTCTGATAATGATTTTGTTAAAACTCTTGAATTCAAATCATGTCTATGATTATAAGGTGAAGAAAATGAGACAAAAGGAGCAAGACATTACTCTTGAAAAGGAAGTTGTTGCTTTAGAGGAATTGAAAAGGGAGGTTGACAAGGAAATGCAATCCATCACCCTTGAAAGAGGTAGAAAATTACTTTAGGAGGCTAGGGTATTACTTCTACCAGGATGGGACATGAGCTCTACAATTGTGTTCGATAGTTTCAGAAAAAGAAAAGATATAACAATGAACCTAACAGAGGAGACCAGTGATAAGATATATTCAAGGTCTGGATATAATCCAGATGAGGGTACCTTGCTTATTTGGTCACTATACCCTCATGAGAAGAGGCCGATAGTGATTGAAAATCCAAATCAACTATTTGGACACCTTTTGGTCCAAAGAGTTGGGGACACTGATCCCTTAGAAACTGCATAATTGAATGTCAATGTGGCAAAATTCACTAGAGCACAAATTGAAAAATTGGTCAAAGAGAATGACAAATTGAAAAATTAGTTATCACATCAAATAGAGAAGTCATCTTCCTCTTCTGCTCCAGAATTGTACACCCCATGGCTCGAAAAAGATGAGTGTTAGATGCATTAGCTGATGCATCTTATTGGAAAAATTCCCATTTAAAGGCTCAGGAAAAGTGTAAGGTACTAGAAAAGGAAATGAAAGTCATCAAGTACAATATTGTATCTGAGATAATCAAGGAAAGATTTAAGAAGATGATGAAGCAAGGTGATTATTATTGGAGAGTGTTCAATCAAGTACAGTCAGCAATAGAAGAGAATATCTGATTGCAAAGAAGGATGATTGATAAGAAGAAGGAACTTATGGATAAACATATTATGAAGGGACGGTTATTGCAAAGATATAACAGTTTGGTGGAATCTCATAACCAATATCATAGTAGACTCAAAGAAGACCTCAGTTGTTTTAATTTGGTTCCTGCACTCCATGATGATACAAGGAATCTTCGAGAAAGGGAGGATTGAAAAGAAAAATTTACAAAGTTTCTAACAATTGCATTGTAGGAAATCAATGATGAGGATATGGTCTTGCAGAATAGTCATAAAAAATTTGAGAAATTCATGCACATAGAGTATGATATGAAGGAGGTCATATCCAATACCGACACTCATACAAAATAGGGATATATTGATCACCTCTCAGCTTTCAATCTATTTATCAATCAGGTAGTGGATAATTCGAGCACAACTGAGCAACACTCATAATCGGTCGATGGTAATGATGTGGACCTTATCATACAGTAAAATATTTGAATAGGCCTTAGATGACCACGGGCTTTTACTCAGGGATTAATGGATTGGTAAACAGTCGTGTCTTTTGGTCTAAAGCTTGTTGCCTCTCGTATATATAAGAGAGACCAGGACCAAAATAAGGATATAGGAGAAGATAATAGTAGAATAGGGATAGATAGACAACAGAAGGCTTCGACAATGTTTACATTTCAAGAGACTATGTTGCAAGTATAATTTTGAGGAAATCAATGAAAGACCTATGATTCAGTGGCTTCATATTGGTATCAATTGTTTGTTGAAAATATACAATTGTGTGGTTGTCTCCAATCTAATATTTCCTTATTATTTAAATTGATATATCAAGCATGTATTGAATTTATCAAGGCACATTTGTTGTTCTTGTGTGATGTGATTAATTGGTTTCTCCAAGAGAATTAAAATCCTTGTAGTCAATCACAATAATCTAGAAGTGTTGTTTGGATCAGTGAAAGGAACCATATAATTAGGATTGCCATTTTGTCTCCAATTTGATATCATCTTCCGTTCCTGTGTGATTTATTCAATTGGTTCTTTCAAGTAAAGATTAAAATCCTTTTGATAAATCATAAATAGCCCGGTTGTGTATGTTCGATCCATAAGTAGAGTTTGTCAATCACTTTTTGCACGTTTATACAAGATATAAACCAACATCAATGTGCCAAACAGTTTGAGTTACAGCCAATACAAGTCACACATTCTAGATATTCATTTGACTCCATTTACCCAACAAGGCACTAATCTTATCCATTTCATCATTTAGTTTTATCAAATTTGTTTTCAAAACCTTACATCTATTAACTGAACATATTAATAAACTTCACCTTGATATTGCTTATACAATTTATACCAAATTAGGTTTAAATCTCTCCACTCCCGATTTCCATTGTGGATATATTGCTCAAGTGGGAAATACATAGTTTAAGTCTGCTTCATTTGAATAGGTATACCCACCTAGGTCTGGCAGAGCCTGAAGAGAAGAAGGTTCAAATACACCAATTGGCCTTGTTTGTTAGCCTAAAATGTACCAAGAGCGTGGAAACCTCTTGAGGTTTTCCAACCAGCATTTTTGAGACCCAATAGATTGGCGACTCCGTTGGGGAGCCAGTTCTGAGCCCAAGTCTTCCTTCATAGGGTCACTCCAAAGTTAAAATACTCCACTAGGAACAAACTCAAGCATTTTCTTGCTTTCAAAAAGTAGGTGGTGACTCTAGAGAAATTTTATGACAGATAAAGTAAGCATCAGATCAAAGACGATAGACGATAGACATCAAAGATACTTTATATCATCTAATATGAACAGAAGAAGATCCTTACACCAAGATAGTCCCAAGAAGAACAATGGGAGATGGACTGAAAACATGGATCTCCTCCCACAAAAACAAATACAAATAGGAACAAGTCTAAGGCGACATCCGACCAAGCATATGTCATAAATGAAGGAAATTCATCAGAACAAGCCTTTAATGAACACAATAGCTTTGCCCCATTGTATGGGTCAGAAGATCACAAAATTGATCCATGTGGAAATCCCCACACTCTGTTTGAGCAAGAAAATAGTGATCGTCCCATTTATCATTTTGAAATGGACCAAGAAAAGATGCAGGAGTTCCATGCCCAAAGAGCTGAAGAACGGAGATAGAGGTAGGGGGAGTATGACTATGAAATGACCCATAGACAAGAAGAAGGAAACCAATGTGGGCTCATGGATAAATCAACTCCTATTGAATATTTTCAGCACATGACTAATCGAGAATTAGAGATACAAATGCAATGGAATGAACAAGAGCTTGAAAGAAGACAGTGGTTGATAAAAACAAATATGGAGTTGAGTCAACAATTGTCTCAACTGAATGTTAATACATCAAAACCACCAAAGTATGTCCCTCCACATAAGCAAGGTGGTAATATCAATTCACAAGGGACATCTCAAAACACAAGAGCACCACAAAATGTAAACCAAAGACAACATTATCAAACTAATATGCCATCTCAGAGATCCCAACATCCAAATACTACCAATTCTCCCCAACACAATCCACCTCCAGGTCAGCAATATCCCCCACCATATCAGCAACATATTCCCCATCAAAATATATACCACCAGAAACATATCGAACAAAATGCTTATTATCAACCTCAATATGGGTATCAATACTGCCCTAATCCACCACGAACTTGCCTCCACAAAATCCTAGAAACCCATGTAGACAATTAGATCTAACAGGATATCAATTGTACCCATACCCAATGGATAGTAATTGGAGAAATATGGTTCCCAAGTTCACCGAGAATAATGTCATATCAACAGAAGAACATATTAGAAATTTTAATGCCTTTGTTCAAGATATTGGTATGGAGTATGAGGATGTGAATATGAGATTATTGATGACGTCTCTAACAAAAGAGGCAAGGGATTGGTTCAATAGCCTACCTGATGATTCAATTAATTCTATATCAAACTTCCAAGATCAGTTTTTAGAGCAATATGGGAATCAGTGTGCACCTGAGTTTGCTTTGCATGAATTGATAAGTATCCAGAAACATCTGAATGAGTCAGTTTATGACTTCAACCAAAGGTTCTCTAAATTGCACAATAAGATACCACCTGGGTCCAAACTGACTGACCCTACAGCATTAAGCATTTACCTAAAAGCCTTTGATCCAAAGATAGGATATGAGCTTAGAAATAGTTTCCCCAGAAATCTAGTTGAAGCACAAAAAACAACATTGACTATTGAAAACAATAGAAAGGTTGTTGGGATGATTGGTAAAAGAGATAATCTCAGGGTTCCTCAAAATTTTAACAACCCTCAAAATAGGAAAGAGAATGCATATAGAAAAGAAATACCAAGGTTGCATGATATGCCATATAACACAAACTGGAAGGATGGAAAGCCCATAATTAATAGGCCAAAGAATAAGGAGACTCCTGATCCCTTAAAGAAGAAGGGAGCATACATGGTTAACAATAATCCTTGGTGTCAAGTTTGCAAACTGCCACATTCCCCTGATCACTATGTTGTAGCTCAATCAATACAAGAGGAAGAAATACTAGTGGACAATGATGAGGAGGATCATACAATATACTTGACCTCCCACACCCTCCATCCCATTGAGCATGGATATTCATCTTTAGAAGAAGAAGGCTATAAGTATGATGTTGATAACCAAAGATACATTGTCCATATGCAGAACAACAAGTCTTTTCTGATTATGATGAAAGTAATGATAAATCATACTCTCCTTATGCACCATCTCAGGGTGATCCCACAATAGTGGTTTACAATTTTTGGCCAAACTGGACACTTAAATTATTATTTTTAACTAAATCTTCACATTCGGGCACCTATAGCGGCTAAACTGTGAGGAATTTGAAGATGATGCAAACTAGAGTCTCGTCACATTTTGTTTATAGGTTCTAAAAATATTTTCTTCAAAAATTTTGGAATCAAATTGCATTTCTTTTTCCATCTCCCACGAAAACTGGTTTTTTTCAGAAAACAACATTTTTAAAAAGTGACGCACACCGTATAACGCATAACTTTTTTTCCATGAAGGATAAAATTCTAATTCTTTCAAATTTAGATTTTAACTCGATATCTAGTGCTTCCACTTGGTTAGATAGTTTTTTATTGAATATTTTTTCTTGAATCAAGTTTTGAAGTCAAACCAATTACAATTCAGACATAGCGTGACCGTATAACGCATAACTTTTTTTGTATATATCAAAATTCAATTTTTATTTTATTGTTGGATCAAGGACGTCAATATCTAGTGCACTCATATTTTTCATTTTGTTTTTGATAATCTGCTATTTTTCCACATGTGTAGAACAAAGACCTTCATTTTCAATGAAAAACCAATGTTTAATAAAACTAAAAAAACAAATACATAATAAAATCAAAAGATATTAAAATTATATTCATTGGATAGCTTGTTCCAAGGACTACCTAATTCAAGATGGGTTTCTAAAGACTCCTCCATTTTCATCCTCAACCTGAGCTCCAAAGCGTAAAAAAATAGATTTTTTTGTGTCTTGGGAGGGGGATGAGGGGCAAGCGGGGTTCAGCCAAACCCCTTCAAGGGGGTTCGGCTGAACCCCTTTGCTATGCATTTGGTTTGTTTTCTTTGTGGCCAAAATTCAAAGGGGTTCGCTTGAACCAGTAGGTTCATACGAACCCCCAAAATCACTTTTTTTTCTTTGGGGTCATTTTTTGTGAGTTTTCCTTCCTCACTTGAATTGTAAACCACTATTGTGGTTTCACCCCTTAGCCAAGTAAATATAGAATAAGGCAACCTACTGAGGAAGAGATAAAAGAATTAACTATTGTTGTTGTAGAACAAGCAAAAAGTGATTATAGGATCAGGAACTGAATAATCAACGTTGATGGTGGTGCTCCAAGAGGAGTGTTTGTAAAATAAAAAGAAGCAACACAAGAGAAACCAAAAAGGATGGAAAGTAAGGAATTAAATCAAAATGAACAAAAACATACTCCCAAACAAGAAAATAAAGATCCACACAGAGACAAGCAGAGGTCTGATGAAACAAACAAAAGAGAAAAGGAGGAGAACAAAGGAGATCCACTAGAACAAAAGACGATAACCAAAACAAAAAATACCTCTTTTAATTTCACACAGGCCTTGTCTCAGGTAAAGATGTTTGTGCCATTATTAGAAATGATGAAAATAAAGGAATACAGGGAGAGTGTTATTCAGTTAATATCTATTGGAACTATTAAAAATACAAACCCTGAGAATAAAGAGACCACTAAAATCAATAATAGCATGCAGGGAGAATTAAAGGTTCTTAAAGTTTGTCTTGGTGATGCAATAGTGAATCCTTCACAAATTGATCCATTTTTTACGACACTACTCATAAATAATAAGTTGGTAAGAAATTGTATGATAGATTCTGGTGTTGCTATTAACATCATGCTAGTAGGGGTCATGAAACAACTTGGTATGTGGGTAGACACTACTGGTGGAAAATGCTACGCTATGGATAGTAGGCATGTCCCAGTGATAGGAATTATGAAAGATGTAGAAGTGAAGTTAGTTTCCTAGCTATAATATTGATATAACTGTAATTGACACACCCCCTCACTTTGGAATGCTCTTGTCAAGACAATGGACTACATGGGTTGGATGAAATGTGCAATTTGAATTGTCCTATGCCACAATACCAATCAATGGTGAAGAGGTTAAGTTATATAGAGAGCCAAGGATGAATCAGATTGTGGACTATGTTGCTCAAAATCAAATAAACTGATTTTGTGATGTGGATTTACGAATTTTTAGAATAGAGCCTTCCCAGCCTAAATTAGTGAACATTGATCCAATTGATAAGCATGTTTCCAAGAATCAACACGGTATATGGAAGATTTTTTTTGATGGAGCGTGTAGTCATGAAGGCAATGGAGCAAGGGTAGTTTTTATCTCACTTGAAGGTACTACATTCAAGTATTCATTCTTGCTAACATTTGAATGTACAAATGATATAGCAGAGTATGAGGCCCTACTAATTGGTTTGAATATGGTTGTCAAACACAAAATCAAACCACTAACTATTCTTGGAGACTCTGAGTTAATCATTTTACAAATCAGATCAAAATATGTAGCAAAAAATTGTAAGGAAAGCTTAGGTGCGGAACAAACTCTCCTAACGTCAAAACCTTAGGGAAGAATGTAGAGGTGACTTTAAATTTTTCAATTACAATCCAATTAAGATACTCATGAAAGAAATAACAGAATATAGAAATGAGCATACACAGTTGAACACCAGATTTACGTGGGAAAACCCTTACAGGAGAAAAACCCACCACACCAAGAAAAGTCTCTTTGTATTATAGTAAAGGAAATTACATACATAGTACGGGCTTCACTCTTTGATGTCAAATTAGAGTAGCAAATATTCACTGATCAATCTTGTACAGAATAGCTCTCAGAAAACATACAATGAATACACACAAAACAATCGTGTTCAATCGAGCAACATTTCATTTTCACACACTGTTAATCGCCATCTGCCATTTCCCAACATAGTCGTTTTCCTCACAATCTGTTCATCTCCCTCACAAGAACGGTCGCAACAGTCCAACTGCTAATGGTTTACATTCCGCTTCTCTGATTGGTCAAAAATAGACCACGTAGGATAGTCATTTGGTCAAGGTGTTCAAACAATATCGCATGTCGGTGAGACACTAAGCCATGTCTCCCCGATGCCACAATGCCCGACTATTGTTATTGTCCAGAGTCACCACCATCGGCAAGAGTCATATCGAGTTCAAACCTGTCGCTCAGAATCACTCTATCGCTAAGACATCACATCGATATCCACTACAGAACCATCGGCCAGACCATCACTATCCGCGAGAGGTCATATCGAACACAAAACCATCTTGTGTAGATCTATCGGTAAGAGTTCTGCTATTGCTAAGAGTCTTACAGAACCTTATGTCATACCGATGTTCATATCAGTCGACGAGAGGAAAACCATCGACAAGAGTACTTACCAAAAGCACCTGTCTGTTAGCGATACCAACAGTCATCGGCAGGAGATCACACCAAAGACATACCCGGTAATTCATATTACTCCGACCAGTCTATCGGCAAGAGCAACACCATCGACAAGAGGCTACACCGAAGTTCATCACGTGGAGACCCATCGGTAGTTCATAAACCAGTCCGTCGGCAAGACTAACACTCTCGAAAAGAGTTCATACCGACTAGAAACCTGTCAGCCAAGAGTCTTCCCGATGTGTTCAATCTGTCGCCAATATGTAAAACCTCAACGAGACATCTTCGGTCAGAATGAGTCATTCTGAATGTTCAAGCCTCTCCCTGATGACTTATGTTGCCACGAGTCTCCCCGATAACCATTAGAAACCAATCCGTTGGCAAGAGATCTACTCGGGCGAAATGAGTTGGAAACTTTCACAGCGATCGACATGTCTTGCTGATGACTCCCGTCGGCAAGATAGAACCAAAGTCTCGGCAACCTGAGCACTTCAAATGTTTAGAACACAACTGCTAGTTGGTAAGACTTCTAGAGGGTCTCACCGACATTGCCCTTTCAAGAGTTTCATGTTAGTAAGTTTGAGGCACATTTTCCAACAATCTCCCACTTGACGAAGATCTTACTGACACCTCAAGAGCACAACAATGTTGGAAAATGTGCCTCAAACTTACTGGCATGTAAACTCCTAAAAGGGAAATGTCGGTGAGACCATCTAGAAGTCTTACCGACTAGAAGTTGTGTTCTAAACATTTAAAGTGCTCAAGTCACCGAGACTTTGGTTCTGTCTTGCCGATGGGAGTCATTGGCAAGACATGTCGATTGCTATGAAACTTCCATCTCATTCCGCCCAGACAGATCTCCTGTCAACGGGTTGGTTTCTAATGGTTATCGGGGAGACTCATGGCGACAAAAGTTATCGGGGAGAGGCTTGAATATTCAGAATGACTCATTCCGACCGAGGATGTCTCGTCGAGGTTTTACACATTGGCGACGGATGGAACACATTAGGAAGACGATTGAAGCTTTGGGGTGACTCATTCCGATAGCTCTTTTCTTGGCAATGGGTTGGCTCCTGGCTGATGGATTTGCAGTCAGTATGAACTCTTAGCGATAAGGTTCCTCTCACCGACAGGCAGGTGATTTCGGTATGAACTATTTCCAATAGCACTTTCCTCACCGACAGCTCTGCATGATGAACATCAGTATGACAAGGTTTTGTAAGACTCTTGGCGATAGCGAAACTCTTGCCAATAGATCTACACAAGATGGATTTAAGTTCGGTATGACCTCTCGTCGATAGTGATGGTCTGGACAATAGTTCTGTAGTGGATATCGATGTGATGTTGTAGTGATAGAGTGAGTCTGAGCGATAGGTTTGAACTCGATATGACTCTTGTCGATGGTGGTGACTCTGGTTGATAACAATAGTCAGGTATTGCGGCATCGGGGAGACACAGCTTAGTGTCTCACCGACATGAGATACTATTTGAATGCCTTGACTAAATGACTATCCTATGTGGTTTGTTTTTGACCAATCATAGTAGCGGAATGTAAACCGTTAGCAGTTGGACTGTTGCGACCGTTCCTGTGAGGGAGATGAACAAACTGTGAGGAAAATGACTATGTTGGGCAATGGCAGATGATGATGAATAGAGTGTGAGATAACGAAATGTTGCTCGATTGAACACAATTGTTTTGAGTGAATTCATTGTATGTTTTCTGAGAGCTATTTTGTAAAGATTGATCATTGAAATGGCGTGAATTTGACATCGAGAGTGAAGCCCGTACTTGATGTAATTTGTTTCCTGTAATACAAAGGGTTTTTTTCGTGGGTGGATTTTTCTCCCGTAAGGGTTTTCCCACATAAATCTGGTGTTTAATTGTGTATGTTCATTTCTTTGTTTCTATTGTTTCTTTCATGAGTATCTTAATTGCACTGTAATTGAAAAAATTAAAAGTCACCTTTGCATTCTTCCTTGAGGTTTTGACGCTAGGAGAGTTTGTTCTGCACCTAAGCTTTCCTTACAAGTGGTATCAGAGCCTGGCCAGTTGTGTTATCCTTATGGGTAGGTTGGGGTTTTTGTGTCAATTCTATTTCAGTGGGAGTCTTGTAGAAGTCTGGTAATTCAAATTACAGAATAAGATGGCAAGCACGTCAGGAAAGATTGAAATTGAGAAATTCAATGGCAGTAATTTTGAGTTGTGGAAGCTCAAAATGGAAGATTTGTTGGTTGACCGTGATTGTTGGCTTGTTGTGTCTGGAACGAAGCCTATAGGCATGAAGCAAGAGGAATGGGACCTTGCAGATCAAAAATCAAAGGGGTTCATAAGGCTATGTTTAGTAGACTCTGTTCTTCTGAATGTTCATGAAGAAAATCCAGCATCTTCTCTGCGAAAAATACTAGGAGCTATTTATCAGGGCAAGTCCTTGGTGAATAATTTGTTCTAGAGGAAGAAACTGTACTCTTTGAAAATGGAGGAAGGGGAGTCTGTTGCTGATCATTTCAATGCTTTCAACATGTTGATTGCTCAATTAGCATCTGTGGGTGTGAAGATTGATGAAGAAGATCATTGTATGCTACTATTATGTTCTTTGCCAGATTCTTGGGATCACTTGGTGATGGCTATTGGGAGTACAAAAGCCACTTTTAAGATGAAAGATGTTGTTGTTTCTTTGTTATCAGAAGAGATGAGAAGAAAATCTTCTGAGATGGTGAAGGAGGCTCTTGCTGTTAGAGGAAAATCGAAAGAAAAAGGTAAGAAGAAGGACAAGAAGTCCAAATCCAAATCAGAGGGGAGATCAAAGTCTCCTGGAAAGAAGTCCAAGGTGAAGTGCTAGAATTGTGGGCAACCTAGTCATGTCTGAAAGGATTGTAAAGAGGAGAAAGAGAAGAAGAAGAAAAATTCTTCTGACAATGATTCTTCTCAGAGTGATGTAGATGCTTTCACTGCAGCCTTGGCAACTCAAGCATTAGATGATGTCTGGCTGATTGATTCTAGAGCATCTTTCCACATGACATCTCATAGAGACTGGTTCACTAAGTATGAAAAATACGATGGTGGAAGAGTGTATTTGGCAAGCAATTCATCTCTGGAAATAGTTGGCCATGGAAGAGTCAGAATCTAGTTCCCTAATGGCATAGTAAAGGGAATTAATGATGTAATGCATATACCAGGTCTGGATCAAAATCTATTTTCTATTAGTAAGTTGAACAATGTTGGAGTGCAGCTCATGTTCTCTGGAAATGGTTGCAAGATGACTAGAGGCTCAATGGTGCTAGCAAGGGGTGATCGAATTGGTACCCTGTATAAGTTGGATGCACATGTTGTTCAATGCAATAGTGTCTCTGTAAAGTCACAGAAAGCTACTCGTGGAGAAAAAGAGAAAAAAGTTCATGATTGTGCAAACTCTATGGAAGTTAAACTTCCAACAAAAAAGACTATGCTTTGGCATCATAGGCTAGGCCACATTGGTGAAAAAGGTTTAAAAACCATAAAGAATAAAAACCTGGTTGAAGGGATTGATGATTGTAACCTCGAATTCGAGTTTTGTGAACATTGTATATATGGTAAACAACACCGTGTTTCATTTTACTCCAGTCCTCACAAATCCTCTAGTTTATTTGATTACATTCATTCTAATGTTTTTGGTCCAGTGAATGTTCCTTCTTTGTCTAAATCAAGATATTATGTATCGTTCATTGATGATTATTCAAGAAGGGCATTTGTTTATTTTTTGAAAAGTAAATCAGAAGTGTTCAGTCGTTTTAAGGAATTTAAAAACCTTGTGGAAAATCAAACTAGAAGAAAAATAAAATGTTTAAGGACTGACAATGGCAGTGAGTTTTGTTCTGACGAGTTCGAAAGGTACTATAAAGATCATGGAATTAAAAGACATAAAACTACACCCTACACTCCGCAGCAAAATGGAGTTACAGAAAAAAGATCTAAATTGGAAAACAAGGTCGTTAAATGTATTTGTATTGGCTATAGTGTTGGCATAAAAGGATACAAGCTTTGGAATTCTGATACTGAGAAGGTTTTGTACAACAGAAGTGTTATTTTTCATGAGCTGAAGCCTTCTACTTTTGATCTATAGTAAGAGACAAAATCAAAAAATAAAAAGGATGTAGTTGAAATTCCTCCGACACCAAATAAAGAAGAATTCAAAATTCAAAATATACCTGAATTTGAGGAGAGCTCAAGCAGTTTTGAGAGTTCTAAAGAAGAATACCAACCTCAGCCTCAACCTGTGAGGAGGTCAACACGTGAAAGAAAGCAACCTGATAGTTATGGGTTCTCTATGTTAGATTCTACTTGTGCCTATGCTTTAATTTATAGCATTGATGAGCCTAGGATTGTGAAAGAGGCATTTAGAATGTTTGATTCAAACTCTTGGTTGGAAGCCATGAATGAAGAAATGGCATCGTTAGAAAAGAATGATACTTGGAGTTTGGTGCCCTTGCCTGAAGGAAGAAAAGTTGTTGGCTACAAATGGGTATTTAAAAAGAAAATAGGTCTAGATGGTAGTGTGGAAAAGTATAAGGCAAGGTTGGTTGCGAAGGGTTATTCCCAGGTAGAGGGAATTGATTATGGAGAATTTTTTTCTCTTATAGCTAAGCTAATGTCTATTAGATTTATCTTGTCACTTGCAGCAGCGTATGACTTAGAGATTGAACAGATGGATGTGAAGACAACATTTCTTCATGGTGATCTTGAAGAAGAAATTTATATGTCCTAGCCAGAGCACTTTGTGGAAAAAGGTAAAGAAAATCTAGTTTGCAAGTTGAAAAAATATTTGTATGGATTAAAACAATCTCCTAGAATGTGGTACTAGAAGTTTGACACGTTTGTTTTGTCATTGGGATTTGTAAGATCGAAATCTTATCATTGTGTGTGTTAAATTTTTTTTGCCTCAACTCAAATAGAGGAGCGGGCTGATTATTATTTTCCATTAAGTGGAATTGCAGATTTGTTTTTAAATGTTGTTTCGCATTGCTTTGTGCATTTGAGTAATAGTTATGCATTTTAGTGAAGTTATAAAGTTTCAGAGTGCCATTCAGATGTTGCAGATTTTGAAGAAAGACATAATTGAGTACATGTGCAAGATAGCATTTCAAATGCTTTTATTCATTTCAAAAGAATTCATATTTTCACAAGGCTTTATTTGATTTCACAATCAAAATAATATTACAACATTGCATGAGATGCATTTTTCTTTTCAACTGTAAAGCAAAAAATGAAATCAAGGATCCACACAAGCCATGGATTTAACTATAACTGTTCCAATGCATTTCTAACAGCACAATGCACTACTAAAGATGCGAAAGGAGAACATATAAGCAACAACATAGTCATCATTGCCTGTTATCGACGCTTGATGTTGAAATGTGCACCTCGCCGTTTCGAGCTTCGTCGACCTGTAAGAGGAGAAGAGGGGTGTCATTGGCTCCGACTATGACATAACTCATATGATGCACCTACAATAGTACAGTATACTATGAGCAATGCATTGAAACAATCAGATGAAAATCAAATGCAGTATGAAGAAGTGAACTGAAGGAGAAGTATCAACATCGTAATCAACATGTTCTATTTTTATGCTAACACTGTTTGTTTCCTTGTGCAGGTATAGGCAAAGTCATGGAGCTGAACATTATTCGAAGACCAAGCATGTGGACTAAAATGGGCTCCCACAAGGGTAGAGCCCGGCATGCTGCCCTATGCATTAAATGGGCTATTTTTGAAAGATATTTCATCATATACATCAAACAAAGTGAAATACAACTGAAAGAGTAAAACAGAGTTATCCATCAAGTAACGAAACCAACTGTGCATTCATAACGATCAGCATTTCTTTCTGAAGGCTACAAGTGAACAGTGAGTTTAGTTCACTTAAGGAATTTAACAGGATGCATTTGCATCAGAATTGCTAAATTACTTCATTTTCTATGCTGATTATAATCATATGTCATGCGAGTTTCAATTCATTATTTCTCTTTTGGATAGTGAACAGGCATACATATGCCTTAATGATTTGTTCTATTTTTCATCATCAAAGAGAACAGTTTCTGAGAACAGTTTGAGCAATGAAATATAAAAATGCATGAAGAGTACCATGTTGCTCATGAATACAAATATAGACCATGCACCTGAGTGTTAAACCCAATTTCTAGTTCCGAGTTGACTGGTGAAGAAATACTGCATTATCAATGGTAATAATAAAGTGATCTTTTCAGAAAAATAACAAAGGAGCAAGTATTTTCTTTCCAGAATGATTATGAGTTACTAGTTATACATTTAAACCGGTGTTTGAAAGTGGTTCATACTGATGCAATGTTGCAGTTCAAGAACAAAAGGTAAAGCCTCTACAGAATTCAAATAAAGGAAATGAAGTTGTTGTGTTAAAGTTTAGTACTAGTTAATAAGAGCTTCAAGAAAGACAGTGAACTCATTTTGATTGTGATGGTGCCTCAAACGGGATCGTGTGTCGATGATTAGTCAAGGACAGCAATCAAATGTGATGTTCTTTCATTTTGTTTTCTATGAGTTTAAGGTGTCAAGTAAGATGTCACTTGTAATTGGTCAAGCCATGAATTAAATATAACAAATATGAAGGATGTTGATCATTTCCAGATTATTTAGTCAAGGTCTTAACAGAACAGTGAGGTAAGGTTGTTGTCATATCTACAAGATGAGCACAGAGTGTTGTAAGAGATCATAATGAAATTTCAGTTTCGAGCTTCATATGTATATCGGTTCCAGAATGTGCATTCAAGACAGATCTTTCATATTCTTAGTGCCTGGAGAGTACTCTCAGATGTGAATGTTGGTTGTTCTTTTAAAAATAGTTTACAGATCCATGTCAATGACAGTGCTATAACAAGAGGTTAGTTGCTCTTATCAGAAAAGGAAAATGATTATGAATCAAGTTCCGGTGTCATACAACTATCAAAAGATGTACAGAAATTCCAAAATGAAAACTGGGAATATGAGTCAAACGAGTATAAAAAAACACACAAGTTCCTGTTTTCCATCATGTTCTTATATGCACTTTTGAAGGCACTTTTCACTCAGGCAACAGTGATGCAGTAGGTGGCTCTCTTTCAAAATGTACAGTATGCTAATGAGATTGAAATAAAGACAAACATTCAAGATGTCTTTTGCTACTAAGAGGAGGCATGAGTTCATTGTCTAAATTATGCAAAATGCAGAATAAAGGAGTCTGAATGCTTAAAAGAGCTCACAAGCAGAGTATAAATTAACACTGTTTTGATCTAAACCATGAGTGTACATTTCTGAAGGAGGATCTGAAAGTAAACATCAAATGCCAATATTAGATTCTGAAAGAAACGCAAGTATGTACACAGTTTATCATCATTTCAAACAAGTATGGAAGGTCGAGTTCTGTCAAAATTTAAATACATGCTTTTGCTTTAAAAGTTTCCAAAAAACCACGATATTGTTTTGCTTCAGAAGTGTGGGGTATTCACTGTTTGTTCTAGCTCGAGCCATATGGATGGAATGATAACAGTTGCTTCATAGTCTCAAATGTTCCCAGAACACAGAGAATGCATTTTCTTCAGAAATTTCAAATACCCGCATGAGGGTTTGCTCTCAAAAAGTATAGAAGTTTGATAATTTATGATACCCACCTGGGTTTTCAATGAAAACAGCAGTATAACCACAAATGTGAAAGATTTTGTGATAAATCGAGCTCAGGAAAGAAGAAGATAGAGTTCTCTTTCAAAATTTTAAATACCCAAATGTGGGTTTATTCTCAAAATACAAAAAATAGTGTTTCCTTTTAAAATTTCAAGCACCCATTTCAAGGTTGGTGTCAAAATGTAAAAAAGATACCTACAGAAATACCCACGTAGAATCTAGAGAAAATGGCAAGAATATACAATAAATGCGAGCTCTCAGATATTAGTCAAAATACAAAGAGGGAAAATGCAGTTTCTTTTAAGTTCCTGTGTTACCCATAAATGGAGGTGCTTTTAAATTAATATAATGGAGAATTTCTATTCTGGGTCGAGCTTAAATTCAAAAAAAATTGCTTCCTACAGTGCTCTTTTGGCACGGCCTGTACATGGCCAGAACATTCATGAAATAAAGAAAGTCTTTTAGAGTTTCTACAAAGCAAAGGAAATTACCAGTTTGAATTTCTGATTAAGTCTAGCCGTGGTCGTAGCTTCCTCTTTAGCTTCCCAAGGCAGGAATTCGAGTTTCCAAGTGATGGCCGAGCTCTAACTGGTGAATAGAGCGTTACAATGATAGATGTGAGCACAGGAGAACAGTGAAATGATGACAAAACCATTAACTAAAGCTCACCTCTGCACAGTGAAGGAGGATAGGAACACGAGTCGAGCTTTCATGGAGTGGACAATAGAAGACGAGCTCGAACTCATGGTAGCATGAGAAATCAAGGTAAGTGAAAGTCGGATACAAACTTATGCAGACTGCGCCCTTAGGGCTTGTTGATTTTTGAGATAATGAAGTGGAAAAGTTATTTTGCCATGAAAAAAGACTTACCCACTATAGATTCGGTCAATTGGAGAGCAGAGGAGGATTTCTGTGCACACGGGCTCGAATCCAACACCATCATAGTGGTAGTTTCTTCTTAGACAGAAGTTCTTTCTTTCCAAAGTCACGGGTGTGAAATGGTGATAATTAGGGTTTGACCCTATTTTGTTCAAATCTCTAATTCGAGCATTATGAACTTTCCAGAATTTCCATTCAAATGCACATGTCGAATATCAAATGGTGGCCGAACTTATAATGTTTCCTTATGATTTATCAAAACCTAAGTTTAAGTCAATGTCAAATGAAGGCCGAAATTCTATGCTTGGGTGATGCCTTAAATATTGAAGGCTTATTGTTTTGCCTTAGGGGAATGGGTTTATGCCTTAGGTATTATTTTAAATGAAGAGGAAATTAGGAGAAGTTATGAATGCCTTGTGTTTAATGACATTTTTTTTTTAGGGTTTTATTTTTTAATTGATTTTAAAGAAATCAATTGGAGTTGTGATGAGGAGATAACAATGACATATGTAGTTTTTCAATTTTTGAGAAAATCATAATGTATCTTGGAGAAATAAGTAGTTTTATTTTTGCAAAAGATTTCCAATCTTTGAGTTGCAAGAATAGGGCAAATTGTAAAAATTTGCATCTTGTAAAGCAGAAGCATAAAAGTGGTGTTTTATAAACTGCTTTATGTTTTCTTGCTATTTTTAGCAGGTCTTTGACTAACTTTTCTTCTTGGTCAAATTCCAGACTTATCTTGGAGAGATAAGGTGTTTTTTGAGCTTTTAAAGCAGGATTTGCCTATTTTTAGGGGCTTGACAGTGTAATCATAGAAGCTTTGTGCTTTTTTCTGCTTTAAAGCAGTTTTTGAGTTTGTTTGAAGCCTTTTTTCCTTTGAGCTTTTTCTGAGCTCGGATTAGGGTTTCCTTGAGAGTTCTTTGGATAGATTTAGTCTTTCAACTCTCCATTCTCATCAGTTCATATCAGTTTCTTGCCTTACTCATTTTGGGGAGCTTGTAAACCTTTTTGATACTCAGTCAGATTAATATTCTTCTAGTTTTAATAGAGCAGCAGATTTCTCCTTCTCATTTCATGTCTCAAATTTTGTAATAGCAATCTGATGTACTTGTGTTTTCAAATTGAAATCCTTTTGTCTTGCTGTTATAGGTGGTGTTTCAGAATTACATGTTTCAGGTTGCATGTTGTATTTGTTTTCCAGATCTTCATGCAAATTATTAATGTGATATGTGCCAATGAGATTGTGAGGATTACTGCAATAAAGAAATTGTTATGAGTGATTAGGTTTGAATTATTTTAAGTTTGGTGAATCATCCTTTAGAAATAGGTTTTATGTTCAGTTATTCTTCATCCCTTTCCTCAGAAGCAGTTTTAGAATAGAATTCATCATTCGGAGAACTAGCTCACTCTAGAGATTCCTCTTTCGCATAAGATCACCCACATCTGAAAGAGGTATCCATGTTTCAGTAGTTTGCTGAATATTGCATTCAGCAGGGTGCAAAACTATTGATAACAGTGTGTATTACAAATCTAAAAATGATCGTGTTCTTATTATTGCTCTCTATGTTGATGATATGTTGTTCATAGGCAATAGTAAGTTAATGATTTCTGATCTAAAATCTCAATTGTTTGCAAAGTTTGAAATGAAAGATCTTGGTGCAGCTAGGTATATTCTAGGAATGGAAATAACCAGAGACAGGAAGAGTAGAAAACTCTAGCTTAGTTAGAGTAAGTATAGTAATACTATTCTAGAGAGATTTTGTATGAATGGGTGCAAGCAGCTAGTTGTTCTAGTCTTACAGGGAACGAAGCTATTTGTTGAAGATTGTCCAAAATCTCCTACTGAGATGGAGGACATGACCAAAGTGTCTTATGCTAGTACAGTTAGAAATTTAATGTATGAAATGGTTTGTACAAGGCCATACATTGCCCAAGCAGTGGGAGTTCTTAGTCGTTTTATGGAAAATCCTGGAAGGACACATTGGGATGTTGTGAAAAGGATGTTTAGATATCTGAAGGGCACTTCAGAATATGCTTTGTGTTACCATGGAAATTTGGTTGAATCACATAGGACTCTCAACATTCGAGGCTATGTGGATTCTAATTGGGCAAGGGATATTGACAGCAGAAGATCCACCAGTGGATATATTTTCATGATGAATGGTGATGCAGTTAGTTGGATGAGTAAGCGGCAGGATTTAGTCGCTTTGTCCACTATAGAGGCAGAATACATGGCAGCAACACACGCCTCTAAAGAAGCAATTTGGTTAAAACGTTTGTGTTCTAACATTGGGTTTGACACAGGTAAAATTATAATTTACTGTGACAGTTAGAGTGCTATTTGTTTGGCGAAAAATCCTACTTTCCATGTCAGGACAAAACATATTGATGTGCAGTATCATTTTGTATGAGATATGGTGGAGGATGGAAAGGTCTCTTTAGAAAAGGTGGATACTCTAGAAAATGTTGCAGATGCATTGACGAAACCAATGAGCACATAAAAGTTCAAGTGGTGTGCCAGTTCGATGGGCCTCAGTGCCCATGAATTTTATTAGTTTTTTGTTGTGCTATGGAGGTGTCAGTAAGATCTTCGTCAAGTGGGAGATTGTTGGAAAATGTGCCTCAAACTTACTGGCATGTAAACTCCTGAAAGGGAAATGTCGATGAGACCCTTTAGAGTGCCACAGCTGGATTTTTGTTCGGTATGACCTCTCGCCGATAGCGATGGTCTGGACGATGGTTCTGCAGTGGATATCGATGTGATGTCTTAGCGATAGAGTGAGTCTGAGCAACAGGTTTGAACTCGATATGACTCTTGCCGATGGTGGTGACTCTAGTCGATAACAACAGTCAAGTATTTTGGCATCAAGGAGACACAGCTTAGTGTCTCACCGACATGCGATACTATTTGAATGCCTTGACCAAATGACTATCCTACGTGGTCTATTTTTGACCAATCTGAGTAGTAGAATGTAAACCGTTAGCAGTTGGACTATTGCGACCGTTCCTGTGAGGGAGATGAATAGACTGAGGAAAACAACTATGTTGGGCAATGGCGGATGATGATGAACAGAGTGTGAGATAACGAAATGTTGCTCGATTTAACATGATTATTCTAAGTGAATTCATTGTATGTTTTCTGAGAGCTATTTTGTACAAGATTGACCGTTGAAATGGTGTTGCTATAATTTGACATCAGAGAGTGAAGCTCGTACTTTGTATGTAATTTGTTTACTGTAATACAAAGGGTTTTTTTCTTGGTGTGGTGGGTTTTTCTCCCGTAAGGGTTTTCCCACGTAAATCTGGTGTTCAATTATGTATTTTCATTTCTCTGTTTCTGTTATTTCTTTCATGAGTATCTTAATTGAATTGTAATTGAAAAAATTAAAAGTCACCTTTGCATTCTTCCCTGAGGTTTTGATGTTAGGAGAGTTTGTTTCACACCTAAGCTTTCCTTACAAACAAAACTACTGAGATTCATGGGCACTAAGGCCCATCGAATTGGAACACCACCTGAACTTGTCTGTGCTCACTAATTTCGCCAATGCATCTACAACATTTTCTAGAGTATCCACTTTATCTAAAGAGACCTTTCCATCCTCCACCATATCTCGTACAAAATGATACTGCACATCAATATGTTTCATCCTGGCATGGAAGGTAGGATTTTTTGCCAAACAAATAGCACTCTGACTGTCACAGCAAATTGTAATTTTCCCTGCATCAAACTCAATGTTAGAACACAAACGTTTTAACCAGATTGCTTCTTTACAGGCGTGTGTTGCTGCCATGTATTCTACCTCCGTAGTGGAAAAAATGACTACAACTTTCCGCTTACTCATCCAACTAACTGCACCACCATTCATCATGAAAATATATCCACTGGTGGATCTTCTGCTATCAATATCCCCTGCCCAATTAGAATCTATATAGCCTCGAATGCTAAGAGTCCTTTATGATTCAACCAAATTTCCATGGTAACACAAAGCATATTCTAAAGTGCCCTTCAGATATCTAAACACCATTTTCATAGCATCCCAATGTGTCCTTCCAGGATTTTCCATAAAGCGACTAAGTACTCCCACTGCTTGGGCAATGTTTGGCCTTATACAGACCATTGCATACATTAAACTACCAACTACACTAGCATAAACACACAGTGATCATACTTCGATCTTACAAATCCCAATGACAAAACAAAAGTATCAAACTTTTGGTACCACATTCTAGGAGATTGTTTTAATCCATACAGAGATTTTTTCAACTTGCAAACCATATTTTCTTTACCTTTTTCCACAAAGTGCTCAAGCTGGGACATATAAATTTCTTCTTCAAGGTCACCATGCAGAAATATTGTCTTCACATCCATCTTTTCAATCTCTAAGTCATACGCTGCTGCAAGTGACAAAAGAAATCTGATAGACGTCAGCTTAGCTACAGGAGAAAAAATTTCTCCATAGTCAATTCCCTCTAGCTGGGAATAACCCTTCGCAACCAACCTCGCCTTATACTTCTCCACACTACCATCCAGACCTATTTTCTTTTTAAACCCATTTGCAGCCCACAACTTTTCTGCCTTCAGGCAAGGGCACCAAACTCCAAGTATCATTATTTTCTAATGATGCCATTTCTTCATTCATGGCTCCCAACCAAGAGTTTGAATCATACATTCTAAATGCCTCTTTCATAGTCCTAGACTCATCAGTGCTAGAAATTAAAGCATAGCAACAAGTAGAATCTAACATAGAGAAGCCATACCTATTAGGTTGCTTTATTTCACGTGTTGACCTCCTCACAGGCTAAGGCTGAGGTTGTTCTTCTTCTTCGGAACTGCTTGAGCTCTCCTCAGATTTAGGTACATTTTGAATTTTCAATTCCTCTTTATCTGGTGTCAGAGGAATTTCAACTACATCATTTTTATCTTCTGATTTTGTCTCTGACTGCAGATCTAAAGTAGAAGGCTTCAGCTCATGAAAAATAACACTTCTGTTGCATAGAACCTTCTCCGTATCAGAATTCCAAAGCTTGTATCCTTTTATGCCAGCACTATAACCAATAAAAATACATTTAACATCCTTGTTTTCCAATTTAGATTTTTTTTCATTCGGCACATATGCATATGCCTCATAGCCAAAGACACGAATGTGTCTCAGAGAGGGTTTCTTTCCAGACCATGCTTCCAGAGGTGTTTTCTCAACAAGAGCGGAATTAGGAGAACGGTTTATCAAGTAACATGTTGTTGCAACTGCCTAAGCCCAGAACTTCTCCTCCAAGCCAGCACTGCTAAGCATACTTCGTGCTCTTTCCATCATTGTCTTGTTGAGCCTTTCTGCAACTCCATTTTGTTGTGGAGTGTAGGGTGTAGTTTTATGTCTTTTAATTCCATGATCTTTATAGTACCTTTTGAACTCATCAGAACAAAACTCACCACCATTGTCAGTCCTTAAACATTTTATTCTTCTTCCAGTCTGATTTTCCACAAGGTTTTTAAATTCCTTAAAATGACTGAACACTTCTGATTTACTTTTCAAAAAATAAACAAATGCCCTTCTTGAATAATCATCAATGAACGATACATAATATCTTGATTTAGACAAAGAAGGAACATTCACTGGACCAAAAACATCATAAAGTATGTAATCAAGTAAACTAGAAGATTTGTGAGGACTGGAGTAGAATGAAACACGGTGTTGTTTACCATATATACAATGTTCACAAAACTCGAATTCGAAGTTACAATCATCAAGCCTTTCAACTAGGTTTTTATTCTTCAAGGTTTTTAAACCTTTTTAACCAATGTGGCCTAGCCTATGATGCCAGAGCATATTTTTTTCTGCTAGAAGTTTAACTTCCATAGAGTTTGCACTATCATAAACTTTTTCCTCTTTTTCTCCATGAGTAGCCTTCTGTGACTTTTCAGAGACACTATTGCATTGCACAACAAGTGCATCTAGCTTATACAAGGTACCAATACGTGCACCCTTAGCTAGCACCATTGAGCCTCTAGTCATTTTGCAACCATTACTAGAGAACGAGACTTGAACTCTAACATCGTTCAGCTTACTAACAGAGAGTTAATTTTGAGCCAGACCTGGTATATGCATTACATCATTGATTCCCTTTGCTCTGCCATCAGGGAACTAAATTATGACTCTTCCACGGCCAACTATTTCCAGAGATGAATCGCTTGTCAAATACACCCTTCCACCATCGTATTTTTCATACTTAGTGAACCAATCTCTATGAGATGTCATGTGGAAAGATGCTCCAGAATCAATCAGCTAGACATCATCTGATGCCTAAGTTTCCAAGGCTGCAATGAAGGCATTTGCATCACTCTATGTAGAATCATTGTCAGAAGAATTCTTCTTCTTCTTTTTCTCCTCTTTGCAATCCTTACGGAAAAAACTGGGTTGCCCACAATTCCAACACTTCACCTTGGACTTCTTGCCAGGAGACTTTGATCTCCCTTTTGATTTTGATTTGGACTTCTTGTCCTTCTTCTTGCCTTTTTCTTTCGATCTGCCTCTAACAGCAAGAGCCTCCTTCGCCATCTCAAAAGATTTTATTCTCATCTCTTCTAATAACAAAGAAGCAAAAACATCTTCCATCTTAAAATTGGATGTCGTACTCCCAATAGCCATCACCAAGTGATCCCAAGAATCTGGAAAAGAACATAACAATAGCATACAGTGATCTTCTTCATCAATATTCACACCCACAGATGCTAACTGAGCAATCAGCATGTTGAAAGCATTCAAATGATCAGCAACAGACGATCCTTCCTTCATTTTCAAGGAATACAGCTTCTTCCTCAAGAACAACTTATTCACCAAGGACTTGCCCTAATAAATAGCTCCCAGTCTTTTCCATAGAGAAGATGTTGTCTTTTCTTCATGAACATTCAGAAGAATAGAGTCTGCTAAACAGAGCTTTATCATCCCCTTTGATTTTTGATCTCCAAGGTCCCAATCCTCTTGCTTCATATCTATAGGCTTTGTTCCAGACACAACAAGCCACAGATCACGATCAAGCAACAAATCTTCCATTTTGAGTTTCCACAACTCAAAATTACTACGATTGAATTTCTCAATTTCAATCTTTCCTGACGTGCTTTCCATCGTAATCTGTAATTCAAATTACCAAACTTCTACAAGACTCCCACTGAATAGAATTGACTCAAAAAATCCAACGTACCCATAAGGATAACACAACTGGCCAGGCTCTGATACCACTTGTAAGGAAAGCTTAGGTGCGGAACAAACTCTCCTAACACCAAAACCTCAGGGAAGAATGCAAAGATGACTTTTAATTTTTCAATTACAGTCCAATTAAGATACTCATGAAAGAAATAACAAAATAGAGAAATGAACATACATAGTTGAACACCAAATTTACGTGGGAAAACCCTTACGGGAGAAAAACCCACCACACCAAGAAAAGTCTCTTTGTATTATAGTAAAGGAAATTACATACAGAGTACAGGCTTCACTCTCTGATGTCAAATTACAGCAACAAACATTCACTAATCAATCTTGTATAGAATAGCTCTTAGAAAACATACAATGAATACACACAAAACAATCATGTTCAATCGAGAAACATTTTGTTATCACACACTATTAATCGTCATCCGCCATTGCCCAACATAGTCGTTTTCCTCACAGTCTATTCATCTCCCTCACAGGAATGGTCGCAACAGTCCAATTGCTAATAGTTTACATTCTGCTTCTCTAATTGGTCAAAAATAGACTACGTAGGATAGTCATTCGGTCAAGGTGTTCAAACAGTATCACATGTCAGTGAGACACTAAGCCGTGTCTCCCCGACGCCACAATGCCCGACTGTTGTTATCGGCCAAAGTCACCACCATCGGCAAGAGTCATATCGAGTTCAAACCTATCGCTCAGACTCACTCTATCGCTAAGACATTACATCGATATCCACTGCAGAACCATTAGCCAGACCATCACTATCGGCGAGAGGTCATATCGAACACAAAACCATCTTGTGCAAATCTATTGGCAAGAGTTCCCCTATCGCTAAGAGTTTTACAGAACCTTATGTCATACCGATGTTCATATCAGTCGGCGAGAGGAAAACCATCAGCAAGAGTTCTTACCAAAAGCACATGTCTTTCAACGAGACCAACAGTCATCAGTAGGAGATCACACCGAAGACATACCCAGCAGTTCATATTACTCTGACCAGTCTATCGACAAGAGCAACACCATCGGCAAGAGGTTACACCGAAGTTCATCACGTGGAGACCCATCGGCAGTTCATAAACCAGTCTGTCAGCCAGACTAACACTCTCGACAAGAGTTCATACCGACTACAAACCTGTCAACCAAGAGTTTTCCCGATGTGTTCCATCTGTCGCCAATATGTAAAACCTCTGCGAGACATCTTCGGTCAGAATGAGTCATTCTGAATGTTCAAGCCTTTCCCCGATGACTTCTATCGCCACGAGTCTCCCCGATAACCATTAAAAACCAATCCGTCAACAAGAGATCTGCTCTGGCAAAATGAGTTGGAAACTTTCACAGTGATCGACATGTCTTGCCGATGACTCCCGCCAGGAAGACAAAACCAAAGTCTCAGCGACCTGAGTACTTCAAATGTTTAGAACACAGCTGCTAATCGGTAAGACTTCCAGAGGGTCTCACTAACATTTCCCTTTCAGGAGTTTCATGTCAATAAGTTTGAGGCACATTTTCCAACAAAAACAAGAGGTTAAAACAGTATAGAAATGCAATATGGGATACAATTGAATTATTCGATGCCTTTTCTATTGAATGGATAGATAGGTCAAAGAACTTGATGGCAGATTTCTTAGCCAATGTAGCCCTAAAAAGAGATGATATCACCCTGGTCAGAATGTCTCAAGTTGAATTCAAAACAAGACCTGCCATCCCTGATAACATATATATTTGGCAAGTTTTCAATGATGATATTGATCTCACAAAATTTTTACATTGCATTGATCAGTATGAATCTCAGGAGATTGACTTTAGTGCATTTGTGGAAGAAGTAGATGGGAAACAAACTATGTTTGGAAAATAAGTTTTGCAGCTCAAAACCAACAAAATTCCTAAGGGACTTGTGGCACTCGAGAGGGTGTTTGATGGAAATGATTGTGCTCTCATGAAACAAACACTGGTAAAGAGAGAAGATGTTGAAGAGATCAATCTAGGGACTAAACTGGCATGAAAAAGAGTATATATTGGGAAGAAGATAAGTCCAACAATCAGAAAAATGTTGATTGAATTGTTAAGGAAATACAAGCACATTTTTGCATGGTCTTATGAGGATCTTAAAGCATATAGAGAAGATTTGTTTCAACATGAGATTCCATTAAAACCAGGTGCAAAACCATTCAAAAAAAAACAAAGACCCATCAATCCAACTTTGGAGCCTAAAATGCATGAACTTATGAAACTTAGGGAAGAAGGAATTATCAAGCCGATTAGACATTCATCTTGGGTCTCCAATTTATTACCAGTCAGAAAGAAAAATGGAGATATAATGCTTTGTGTAGACTTTCGAAACATGAATGTATCTTCTCTCAAAGATAATTACCCGCTTCCAAACATGGAGGCTATGCTACAAAGGGTTATAGGTTGTGAGTTATTGTCCATGATGGATGGATTTTTAGGCTATAACCAAGTGAAAGTTAAAGAATTAGAACAATACAAGACAGTCTTCACTACACCATGGGGAACATATGTTTATGTTAGGATGCCATTTGGACTCAAAAATGTCGGTGCAACATTCCAAAGGCCCGTGGATGTTGCTTTTTCTAACCTCATTAATGTGATAATGGTAGTCTACCAAGATGATTTAACTGCATATTCCAAAAAGGCAGAGGATCATGTGGCTCACCTTGAGAAAATATTTTTGAAAGCATTGGAATATGGCATCTCACTTAATCCTAAAAAGTGTCAATTTGTAGTAAGAGAAGGAAAGTTACTTGGGCATATAGTCTCTAAGGAGGGAGTAAGAATTGATCTTGAAAGAGTGGAGGAAATTGACAAGATACCCATCCCCAAGACAGTTAAGGCTATTCAATCATTTTTTGGACAAATCAATTTTGTGAGAAGATTCATATCAAATTTTGCTGAGATAGTAAAACCAATATCAAACATGTTGAAGAAAGGTGCAAAGATTGATTGGACTGTTGAGGCTATAGATGCGTTCATATCCATAAAGAGGGAAATCAAGGAAGCTTCAGTATTGAAATTTCCATATTTCAGTAAACCTTTCCAAATCTTTTCATTCGCATCTTATCACACAGTTGTTGCAGTTATGCTCCAAAAGAATGATGAAGGGTATGAGAAGCTAGTCTCCTTTTTTAGCAAATACCTCCAAAATGAAAAATTGAAATATGATATTGTGGAGAAACAAGCTTACGCATTGGTGAAATCAGTTAAGGCATTCAGACCATATCTAGTAGGAGCAAAGCTTATGTGTCTAACGTTGTTGTGAAAGATGTATTTGTACAAAGTGAAACAATAGGGCGCAAGTGCCAATGGATAAATAGAATTCAGGAGTTTGATATTGAGTTTTAGATCACCAAGCTTGTAAGGGGACAAGGATTAGCCAAATTGATGGCTGAAACAAATTTGGAAGCTACCCAAGTATGCAATGTCAACAGTGAAGAAGATATGATCACTAGTATTGAACACACTTCATAATACATCAATATCGTGTACTATCTCAAAAATTTGAAATGTCTAGAAGGGTTTGATGACAACAGAAAAAGGATACTCAAGTTGCAGGCCTCAAAATATGTATTCATGAAGGGAGATCTCTATTGGAAAAATAGGGATGGTGTTCTATTGTTGTGCTTAGATGAACATCAGGCAAGACTTGTCTTGAAGCAAATGCATGAAGGAGTATGTGGAGGGAACTTCTCAACAAAAACCACTTATCATAAGATACCAAGGATAGGGTACTATTGGCCCAGGGTTTTTAATGATGCACATGGCTATACTAGAAAATGCGAAGCATGTCATAAGTTTTATGGGAAACTAAAATGCCAAGGAGCATTGCCTTTGAGACCCATGTAGATAGAAGCTCCATTTCACCAATGGGGAATTGATTTCATAGGGGAAATTATAGAAAAATCTAGTGGACACAAATGGATATTGGTAGCCATAGATTACTTCACAAAATGGGTGGAATTCATACCCACCAAGCATGCAACTAGTAAGATTGTGACCAATTTCTCATTGGAAAACATCATCACAAGATTTGGGGTCCCAACAAGGATTGTAACTGATAATGGAATGTGTTTTAGATCTGATGATTTCAAGAAGTTTTTCCAGTCTTATGGAATTATTATCTAATATTATTTTCCTTATCATCCACAAGCAAATGGGTAGGTAGAATCCAGCAACAAGATTATCTTGAAGATCATAAGAAGAATGTTGGATAAGAACAAAAAGGCATGGGATTCTAAGTTAAGGCTTGCTTTATGGGTGGATAGGATTACTGTGAAAAAGGCTATTGGTAAATCACCTTTTGAGCTTGTGTATGGAACTCAGGCCAGACTCCCTTTGCAGAATCCAATACCAGTATGCAAGTTCATTTTGGAAGAAGATTTGGACGTTCCTGAACCCATGAAGGAAAGGATGGAGGAGTTAATGGAGCTTGAAAAAATTAGAAACCAAGCTTAGCAACATAATAGGAAGCAACAATACAAATGAAATACTTTTATGACAGGAAGGCAAAAAATAGGAACTTTGAAGTGGATGACATAGTTCTCATGTGGAATGCCAGAAGCCAGGATAAAGGAAAGCATGGGAAATTTGAGGCCTTATGGTTAGGACCCTTTGTTATTGTTGGAAAGGGAGGTGAGGATTCATACTATCTCCAAAACATGTCAGAACAAGAATTTCTAGTACATGGGCAGTTCCTAAAACACTTCTTTTCTTGAAGAACATCAGAGGATTAAGAATTTCTAGTGCATGGACAATTCTTGGAAAACCTATTAAAGTAATATTTTCCCATGCACAGTAGTCTAGGTGAAGGTTAGGAATTGAGTGCATGGACAATCCATGAGACACCTTCTAAAATTTGAAAATTTCCATGCAGAGTAGTTTTAGTTTTTCATCATATTCCATTTTTATCCATGGTCTGCTCCACAAAGATTGTATGGATTCTTGCAATGATCTTACAATCATTCATCCCCAGACGGAGCCATTGTTAGGACTGAAAAAATCCCACATATTTTCATCAGCCTCTATCCATTTATCTCTTAGTCCTTACAAAATTTCACCAAACTCAATTTCATGATTTAGACAAATTGCTAAGGTTTGTGTAAAAAATCCATTTTGTATCCAATACACCCAAACAATCACATTCGCAGAATCCCTTGAAGTCCCATAGGCATTATCATCCAAGCAATAATCTATTAGTGGAACTCCCATCACCACCCCACCGATAGCCTGATGAGGGCAGTTCATATCCTTGCATCGGCGTAACATATTTCCATCAGGCTAACTTCCAAGGTAGTCTCCCTGACAGGACGATAAAGACAAAAAAGATTATCACATCACCATAGCTTTAGTGCATCAGCAGAACGAATGATGAAAGTCCCTCGATAGCCCGATATAATCACAGGGTATCAAAATTTAGCACTTATCGATGAAGTTGGGATGTATCAGGGTAACATTGTTTGATGTCTTACCGATAGACCGAAAGAAAGACTCTCATCGGTGGAGAAGGTGGCCATTGGTGGAAAATGAACCAAGGTCCCAATGATATAGCGATGAATGATTACTACTAGTTGATGTGACATCCAAGAGCATCATCAGGATATTTAACATAAATGCTCTCCCCGATGACAAGACTGAAACAAGTGGTATATTAATGAGCTAGAACATAAGTGAATTGAACCATGAATTAATCATACAATTGCAGAAACTAGAAAGGATACACTAAGGGCAGAAGTAGAAAGGGCAGAACTCAGAGCTCTTATGCAGTAAAACCAGTGGAAGCGAAAATTCACGTAAGTACTTCACTCTCAACTAGAAAGTTTCATTTTTTAGAGATTGCAATGGAAGAGAATGTGGAAAAACCTAAGGAAAATAAACAAAAAAATGAAAAGAGAAACTTAAACCAAGATTTGATAGATTAGTGTTTGGGGTTGGGGCTAAGGCCAAGAGAAGTGTTCAAATAAGTAATTTATTAGACACACATAGGAGTCTAGGGATGTTTGGACGCTAACCAGGGTTATGAGCTTTTATGCATCACTAAAGAAAGCAATTCATATTTCAACCAGTCTGTAACTCGTGGAGACTGAACTTAGGAAGACTTGTGGTGCCAAATGTGTTCGTTAATGTAGAATTAATGAAAACTCCGGCCAGTCAATATAACACTAAGAAGAGAACTATCCAGTCACCAAATGGTGCCAATATGCTTGTTATCTCCCAAGACCTAATTTCTAATGTATTTTAGCTAGAAGGTCCCATGGACTTGCCATTCACCATTAGAGACTTTTTAATAGAATGCAGTTTCATGGATACTAGTTACAAGAGATGGAAGCTACCTTTGCATAGACCTAAGAATGAGCAAGGTCAACTCAAGAAATTTTCAAGCAATGAAAACCCTCCTTTTCATATAGATTTGTTTGAAGAGTATTTCCAATATACCTATTACTCAGTTGGTCAAGTCTTGGGAATTGAAGTTCCACCACTTATGTCTATTGCACCTATGGTTGTAGCAACTGAAATACAAAGCAAAGATGCTAGGTCACTTGACTATGCAAACTATTTGGAAAAATCCCTAAATCAAGGGCTTGAAAGGATAAAAAATAATAGTGATTGCATAGATTTCAAACACTATTCCTTGTTAATGCATTTACTTTTATATGAGGGACATGTCAGAAATGTATGGAGTAAAGAACTGAGGATTAGAGATATAGATGAAAATGGAAACTTCAGGCCTGTACAGATGTGGACATCACCATGGGATAGTTGATGTGATAGGTCTCATTACTTATATTTTGAAGAAGTTTTTGTTAAACCACTAATGAAGCTACTTGGATACTCATATGATCACAATCTTTCCCCTGAGGTGCAAATATTTTTGAGACCAAAGGAGAATGACCCAAAAAGCAAGGTAAATCACAATTGAGGAGACTGGTATGCTTTCTCCAATTGCACAATAATAAGGGTTTATGGATTTGAACGGGTTCCACATTTGCTACCCCGAGTGGTTCCTAATAGAGTTGCTTATTTGGAGATTATATGGCAATTGGAAAAGTTTGATGCTAAGCGCCTCAAAAGTCATAATCAGCAATCACTCATGCCTAGCACCCTTTGTTTTGGAGATTTCATAGTATGTACCATTGAAGGATATGAAGAAATAGATGCTAAATTAGCCTATTAAAACCTTCCTCTTGGGTATGAAAGATAGAAATTTGATGCAGAGGGATTTATTCATCAAGCAAGATTAACTCAAAGTTTTTCAAGTTATGAGCATTGGTTTGCACTTGATGATGTGATCAGGAACTGAGATGAAGCTTCCACTGGTGAGAGAATGGCTTCATATAATAAAATTATGCTTGTAGAGGAATGGAAGAGAAAGAATTTCCCATCTTATAGAGAAGCATTTGCTGATATACAGGATCCCTTGGCCAAGATTGAGCAGCTTATTGCTCATATGAATGAAATAGTGAAAGATGTGCTCTCATACATTTTTGATACATCTCATACGAATTGTACAGGAGTACAGGCTGAGGATGTGGAGCCTTTAGATCACATACCCTCACAACCCACTCCTGATGTGTGTTTTTCCACTGACAACAGTGAAGAGGAGGAAAGTAATGAAGAAAGTGATGAAGACAGTAATGGAGACAAGCAGCCAGTGGAACAAATAAAGGCTCGTGTGATTACACAATATGAGCCCCCTCAGGAACTTGTAAAATTTGAAACATTAGATGAGTTATCTAATGACATTAGGGTCAAGGATGGTCATGAATTCATTTCTGATAATGATTTTGTTAAAACTCCTAAATTTAAATCATTTGTCTATGCGTATAAGGGGAAGAAAATGAGACAAAAGGAGCAAGACATTACTCTTGAAAAGGAAGTTGTTGCTTTAGAGGAATTGAAAATGGAGGTTGACAAGGAAATGCAATCCATCACCCCTGAAAGAGGTAGAGAATTACTTCAAGAGGCTGGGGTATTACTTCTACTAGGATGGGACATGAGCTTTGCAATTGTGTTTGATAGTTTCAGAAAAAGAGAAGATACAACAATGAACCTAACAAAGGAGGCCAATGATAAGATATATTCAGGGTTTGGATATAATCCAGATGAGGGTACCTTGCTTATTTGGTCACTATACCCTCATGAGAAGAGGCCAGCAGTGATTGAAAATCCAAATCAAGTATTTGGACACCTTTTGGTCCAAAGAGTTGGGGATACTAATCCCTTAGAAACTGCATAACTGAATGTCAATGTGGCAAAATTCACTAGAGCACAAATTGAAAAATTGGTCAAAGAGAATGACAAATTGAAAAAGCAATTATCACATCAAACAGAGAATTCATCTTCCTCTTTTGCTCCAGAATTGTATGCCCCATGGCTCGAAAAAGATAAGAGAGTGTTAGATGCATTAGCCGATGCATCTTATTGGAAAAATTCCCATTTAAAGGCTCAGGAAATGTGTAAGGTACTGGAAAAGGAAATGAAAGCCATCAAGTACAATATTGTGTTTGAGATAATCAAGGAAAGATTTAATAAGATGATGAAGCAAGGTGATGATTACTGGAGAGTGTTCAATCAAGTACAGTTAGCAATAAAAGAGAATATCCAATTGCAAAGAAGGATGATTGATAGGAAGAAGGAACTTATGGATAAACAGATTCTAAAAAAGCAGTTATTGTAGAGATATAATAGTTTGGTGGAGTCTCATAACCAATATCATAGTAGACTCAAAGAAGACCTCGGTTGTTTTAATTTGGTTCCTGCACTCCATGATGATATAGGGAATCTTTGAGAAAGGGATGATTGAAAAGCATAATTTACAAAGTTTCTAACAATTGCATTATAGGAAATCAACGATGAGGATATGGTCTTGCAGAATTGTCATAAACAAATTGAGAAATTCATGCACATAGAGTACGATATGAAGGAGGTCATATCCAATACTGAAACTCATTCAAAACAGGGATATATTGATCACCTCTCAACTTTCAATCTGTTTATCAATCGAGTAGTGGATAATCCGGGCACAACTAAGCAACACTCATAATCGGTCGGTGGTAATGATGTGGACCCTATCATATAGTAAAAGCTTTGAACAGGTCTTAGATGACCACATGATTTTACTCAGGGATTAATGGATTGTTACACATGTTTATGATTGTGTTAGTTTCTTAAATTAAGTCCAAAATCATGTTTTGTTATCAAGAGTTGTGTCTTTTGGTCTGAAGCTTTTTGCCTCTCGTATATATAAGAGAGACCAAGACCAAAAGAAGGATATAGGAGAAGATAATAGTAGAATAGGGATAGATAGACAGCAGAAGGCTTTCGCAATGTTTACATTTCAAGAGACTATGTTGCATGTATAATTTTGAGGAAATCAATGAAAGACCTATGATTCAGTGGCTTCATATTGGTATCAATTGTTTGTTGTTAAATATACAATTGTGTGGTTGTCTCCAATCTAATATTTCCTTATTATTTAAATTGATATATCAAGTATTTATTCAATTTATCAAGGCACATTTGTTGTTCTTGTGTGATGTGATTAATTGGTTTCTCCAAGAGAATTAAAATCCTTCTATTCAATCACATTAATCTAGAAGTGTTGTTTGGATCAGTAAGATGAACCATATAATTAGGATTGTCATTTTGTCTCCAATTAAAGATTAAAATCCTATTGATAAATCATAAATAACCTGGTTGTGTTAGTTGGATCCATAAGTAGAGTTTTTCAATCACTTTCCTATGCGTTTATACCAACATCAGTGTACCAAACAATTTGTGTTACAGCCAATACAAGTCACACATTCTAGATCTTCATTTGACTCCATTTACCCAACAAGGCACTAGTCTTATCCATTTCATCATTTAGTTTTATCAAATTTGTTTTCAAAACCTTACATCTGTTAACTGAACATATTAATAAACTTCACCTTGATATTGCTTATACAATTTATACCAAATTAGGTTTGCATCTCTCCACTCCTGATTGCCATTGTCGATAGATTGCTCTAGTAGGAAACACATAGTTTAAGTCTGCTTCATTTGAATAGGCACACCCACCTAGGTTTGGCAAAGCCTGAAGAGAAGAAGGTTCAAATACACCAATTGGCCTTGTTTGTTAGCCTAAAATGTACCAAGAGCTTGGAAACCTCTTGAGGTTTTCCAACCAACATTTTTGAGACCTAACACATCTCACCCATTGGAAGGTGGAATGTGGAGGTGGTTGAGTCCCACTGTTCCATCAAGGCCATAAGCATATGATCATGGTAAAGTGTCTTCGGCATGGTGTATGCATACCATAGGCCTATACGGCGAAGATGCCCCTCCTCGTCTAGCGACATGTGTTGTGTGTGGTCATGGATCATCCATAGAACCTGTCCATTGCCATGCTCTCTCATGTCTAGATAATCCTGCAAAATGGAAAAAGATTCAAGCCAAATCTCTCTCTACATCAAAATATTCTAACTTCTACATCATTTTTTTTCTAAGTGTGACCTTTGGGACTTAGGTTCACTGTACAGACGTCTACGTACCGCGCTGATGTCTGAAGTCTACCATTGACAACTGATTGGACGCCAACGCATATGACATACCCTAATGCAGCTGAAGGACCCTAGTGCGCAGGAGAGATGCCAACACAATAGTGGGATGTATTCATGCCATCAGGATGCTTGCACTCCTTGTTTTAAAAATATTACTAAAAAAATTTAATAAAATACGTAAAAATGAGGTTTTCAAACTCACCTAGTCGACTGCACACCCCTCGGAAACCGCTCGATGTAGCTGCTCGATCTATGGGTCCTCCAACTCTCATTTGTGAGGCATTTTTCTAGCTTTTCTCTCACAAAAGTTGACCCTTCTAGGGGCCCACTCGGGTATATATAGCCCCCTTGGGGCCCTTTTTTCCTAGCAATCGTGGTCCTGTCATTTTTCTTGCTTTTACCCTACCAAGCAGGGGCCAAAATCAGGAGGAGACATATATTCATTTCTTTATCATATTTTTCTTTTGAACCACTGAATTTTTCTTGAGCATTCTTCTCACCTTGTTAGCTTCTTTTAATTTATGAGCTGACCTAAAACTTGAGTTTTGCATAATGACCCATCACGTCAGATGTTTTGGCTTCTTGTTGAGCTCGATCGCTCGGGGCATCATTGGTATCTCCTGCTTGACCTTTGCAGCCTCTATAGTATCCTTTTGGCATGCAAATTTGTAAAATTTTCAAATTTTGAGTTTGCTCTAATGTTCTACTTTCTACTTTAGTGTAGTTGATTTTTCCCAAAGATCAGTTCACTAAAGTGGGGGCAAAATGTAATGTCATAAAATTTCACCCCATGGAAATTTCACATTTGCACATTTGACCCTTGCATTTATGATGCCTAGCCACATTTATGACAAGAACCTTATGGGTTAGAATTTTATGATTTCGACTTCATAAGGACCAATGATGAAGTGGTGACAGTCTTCCACCTTGTTTCTTTTGAAACGATGAGTTGGACGCCTGCGCGGTGCACAAACGTCTATGCGGTGTGCTAGCTTCCTTGTACTTCTACGAGTCCAAATGAGGAATCTTAGAATCTTTGACTTGTGACACATGTCCCTATGGTCAATTTTTTAGAGTAACAACTCTTCCCACCCATTTAGTTAAAAAAAACATTTTTTTTCACCCTCATTCTCATTCATTCTATCACTCTTTTATTGTAGCTCTCTTCTCTAGCTCTTCTATTCTCCTGATATCGTCTCTATCGTGAAGCTCTACTGGACTGAAGTACCTCAAACAACCAAAGCTCTCTTGCAAGCACTCAACATTGTGTCTATCAAGCCAAGAGGAAGTCATGGACTATTGGTAACTCTCTTTATCCTTCTCTATTTGCTATCATATTATCTATTGTTTCTTATCTTGTGGTATGGGCTCTCCTCCTAAGCGAGGTTTGCTTTTATCACTTTGTGTCTTATATTGTGATATAGTTTCTCCTCCCAAGCACGGTTTGTTTTTATCACATTGTGTCTACTTTTTTTGTGTCTATTACTCTCTCTCTCTATCTGGCAGTCCATGGAGGTAAGAACACCAAAATGGGGGTTTGACTGTGGCAAGCCCCAAAACTGCCCCAATATTTTTCCTCATTTGCTTTGTGTGTAGGTTGCTTGTGCAAATCTTGGAGGAAGGCTTCAAAGCGCAAGACCCTATGTAAGTTGGTTCTCTACCTTCCTTGTCTTTTAACAACATTTCTTGCTTTCTATTAACTCAATAGATTAAACAAACCTCATATCTGAATTAATTAGTAGATCTTTTGTAATTATGTTTGAGGGTTTAATGCTCTATCCATACAAGACGCTAGTGCACCTTTGGGAATTCAACGTGTTGCATTGGCATCCTGCTCCCGCACTACCATCCTTTGGTTGAGAGCTTCTCCCTTTGTGACAAGAATCTTAGTGATTTGTTCTTTCGATTCCTAAAGTTTTCTATATGTTATTATTTCTAATATTCTATCTTCAGTCCTTTCTTTGCAATTTTTTCATCCCTCTTTCCAACCCACTAACTAGTCTGAGGTAGTTTAGGGAAGTTTGTTCCCTAGGACTCTCTTAGTAAGCAAGAGACTCGTGAGCAACGAATCCCCCTTCTCTATAGTTTCTTAGCTTAATCCTCTCATTATTGATTGCCCTATATAACACATGCCATATTCCTCTAACAAAAACCCAAATATTTGTCACTAGTTGACCATATTATTAAGTTGGACTTAACACCTAGCCACTAGATTATTCTCCCACTTATTCAAGCTTTATTTTGAAGAAAAAATGGAGCTATAATATCCTATTTTACTCTAAATAATTATGATTGGAATTTTGGCATGACTTAGAATTCCCCTCTCTTCACTTTCAAACACTTTTTTGTTACAAAAATGGCAATCTGATTGTTCATAGCTAAAATAATCTTCTCGTATTCTATAATCTGCAATAGGAAACTTAGCACCTATTGCCATTTCATGTTTATGAGCTATCTTCTTAGGTTTTTCAACTCTCTCCTCACATTAGACATCATTTTCATAGTTATAAGATTCTCAATATGAAATTTGGAACCATTCCTTACAACAATTAAGAACAAAGGATTAATTCTACACTCAATTTTACTTTATCCATTATAATATACCTATTGATTGGGCATGCCTTGTATAATCTATGTAATATTTACTCTCCATATTTATCCAATATGGACATGAAATCCTCACTTTAAGTGCTTTCATGAAGAAAATGACAAGAGAGTATTATCGTACCATTGATAAAGATCATAGCAATAGTTGTCACCATAATCAATAATTTGTTATTGTTAAAAACCATATACATGAAATGCAAGTACTTTTTTTTTGCGAATTACAATTTACATGAAATAAAAATTCTTTGGTCTTCTTGTTGAACACCATATACATGAAATGCAAGTGCTTTGTTCTTCTTGTTCAAACACACACACATATTTCTAATGCATGTACTCTTTGGAACTAATTGATTCACCAACCCTAGTACCAAATCAAGATATTGTGTCATTTGCAACAAAAAAGTAAACAAACATAGTAGTAGAAGGGAACAAAGTAGCATAGGAGACAATGTTAGAACCTCGTTTGAAATACCTCCTTATTTGACATCCTATTGTAATGCTCCCTCCAAATTTATACCCACTAGTCAAGGCATTGGTGGCAAAGAACAAAGTAGCATAGGAGACAATGTTAGAACCTTGTTTGACATACATCCTGATTTGACATCCTATTGTAGCGCTCCCTCCAAACTTATACCCACCAGTCAAGGCATTGGTGGCAAAGAACAAAGTAGCATAGGAGACAATGTTAGAACCTCATTTGACATACCTCCTTATTTGACATCCTATTGTAGTGCTCCCTCCAAATTTATACCCACTAGTCAAGGCATTGGTGGCAAAGAACAAAGTAGCATAGGAGACAATGTTAGAACCTTGTTTGACATACATCCTGATTTGACATCCTATTGTAGCGCTCCCTCCAAACTTATACCCACCAGTCAAGGCATTGGTGGCAAAGAACAAAGTAGCATAGGAGACAATGTTAGAACCTCATTTGACATACCTCCTTATTTGACATCCTATTGTAGTGCTCCCTCCAAATTTATACCCACTAGTCAAGGCATTGGTGGCAAAGAAAGCACCAACATATATAGAAATTCAAAAAAAGGTCAATGATTGTATGTCTAACCCTAATTTGACTAAACCAATGTTGTTCTCAAATTGTCTACAAGTCAAAGAACAAAATCGTCCTGCTAGCATTTGAGAGGAACTTCGTAGCATCACGACCTTGTTCTTATTGTAATTACACTTCTTGATATAATAAGATTATCATAAATACTTTATATTTTTAATATATTAATTTTAATAACTTGTCTTTAATTTTAAGTAAATGTAGTCAATTTATTTTACATTTAAAGCCCGTCATTTTTCACTTCCATTTCTCATCTTCTTATCTTTCTTTTAGAACATTACAAATTTACAATTATAGAAATGACTAACTTACCAATAACTTATTTATTTATTTAGATTTTTGCTTTTAGTGTAAATATTATAAAAAATATATTTTCACTAAATAATATTAGTTTCATTTCTTTTTTTTAATTAGTTTCATTTCTTTTTTTTAATTAGTTTCTAAAATGTTTCATTTAATTAGTTTTTAAAATGTTTAATAAACAAAGAAAATATGGATACTCTTTGAGTTTATGATATGATTACTATTAAAACCAGGAATTTAGGATTAAGTTATTTGTTTTTGTTGGAAAGGTTGGAAGATTAAACTGAAAATTTAAATTATTATTTTAAAAAAATACTAGTCATTAAAATCTATACTTTTATGATTTAAAAAAAAACGAATATTTAATTTTTTTATTTAAAGAAAACATCCTAATTTAATACTGCCAAAAATACCTCCCATTTCCTACTTTTGATCAAATATATTTGAATTGAAATACAATTAAATGACCGAAACGTCATAATATTTTCATGTAACAGACAGAGATAACCGTCATATGACAGAGAAAGGTAACCGTCAAATTAATTAAAACATGGAAGCGGGAAGCTGGGAAGGAAAATGATTAAATGATTTTTTTAAATAAATATTTTAATAAAGGGCCGGTTAAAATTAACGGCCAAATGGTCATCACCAGTCAACAACAACAATTCCTCGTACTAGCTTAAATAAATTACGTTTTCTTCAGACCAATTCAAATTCAACGGTTAGCTTTGGCCCGTCAAATTATTCTTCATGACATACTCATAGTCTTTAATATATATTTTTACATAAATTAAATATGCAGGTCTAATTGAAATTATCAATTATATTTTAAATCAAAAAAAATTATTGATTTGACCGGTTAAAATTTTACAAACTGCCCTTTACAGTGCGCACAGTTGTACAGTCCATAATATAATGATTTAAATGACAAGACAATCATTATTCATCTGTACTATTACTATTTTTCATACATCCTTTTAAAATATAAATCATAATTATTTATCTGTACCATTTTTTATACATGTTTTTCAAATCTGTATCATTTTTATATTGAGTATGCCTACATTTAAATCCCAAGTTCGCTTTTGTTAAATCGAATTTGAAAATTTTTTAGATCATTTTATATAGATCATTTTGAAGATATATATACTATTTTTTTATAAAATTTAACATTAAAATACATAATAAAAAAAATTATAAACAGAGTCAATATAAAAATGCGTCAGTTTTGTAGGTCATTTCTGGACAACACGGAATCGGTAACGAAACATCCGGGAAAAACACCGATTTTTGGTTTTGTTATTTTTTTAATTTTTGGAGAGGAGGTGGTCCTCCTGTTGATGGTCGACTGGTAATGTGAGGGCCAGGGAATAAATGCTTTACGCTAAAATTTTGCTGACCTACTCCAAATTTGTCGAAATGTTGGCTGAGTATTGTGCAAATTAATGAAAAACGCGGTTTGAGAGGCGGAAATTAATGGGCGCAATTAAGTCAAACTTGATGAAATTGAATACGCGTAGAAAGCATTTGGTGGTGTATTCTTATCTGCAACATCATGTCAGAAGTGAAGGACCCATGTATTCATTATTTTATTTGTTTTTATTGAATTCGAGCGAATTTGATTCAAAACAGCATACAGTTTTCATGTTCTGTGACCGGAGATTGCGTTTAGTAACCGTTAGTCTTAGGGTTTTTAAAAATTGTGAAGGGGAAACTCGGACACCAGTGCCCTTTTCAGTTATGTTGTGGGCCGTTTTGGCTAAAGATGGGGTGTTTTAAAATAATAACTAGTCTATAAAGGCTATATTTGGTAATTTGAATTTATTTTCATAGAGGATTTTATATTATCTACAAATAATTTTTAGTTATTTGATATGGGAGTACAAGTTTTTTTGGGTTTGAAACCTTTTCAGTTAAGAGTCAAGGATTGAGGGGTGTCCATTCTGTAGAATTCACCTGTGACACAATTCCAATCTCATCCCTTATGATGTTGAGGCCTTGCACTCAACAAGACTTGATTCATGGTGGATTCATTAAGCAATATTCAACTTCACCAATAGATCAAGGGTCCATTGACAATTTTTAGTTTATTTTGATTTTTGTTATTATTAAAGGTGAGTTTTGTAGACATAAGTTTTATTTTTTTAATTTTTTTCAATATTTTGACTATTTTTATAAATTGTTGTATGTGATATAGTACACATTTTCTGTTTTGATTAATGGTAAAAAGAGTTTCTTAAAAGAGACTACTTTGTTACAAAGTTGTTGGCAAATAATTATCGATCTACAACAAAGTTGTTAAAAATAAACCATAGAAGAAACTAAACAATTTCATAACTAGACCTAGCAAGTCGCACACCCTTAACTCGGGCATGTGACAAATATATGTTTCAAAAGACCTTTCTTCCTTCTTTGAACCATTATCCAAGAAAATTCATCATCCAAATCCATTGAGTTAGGAGAGGGAAGAGGGGAAACCCTCTTTGAAGTTCCAATTGGGAAAAATGCACGAGGAGAGGACCACCCATCTGAAACCAAATGTCAAATAGAATTTGCAACACCCACTAGAGGAAGCACACCAACAACACTCATAAAAATAGAGGAAGGAGCCATAATTAGAGCTTCAGGCAATATAGATGCAAGAGGGACCACCAACAAATCAACAACAATATGCTCAAGAGAATCATAATCAAAATCAACCTCGAACAAATCTACTATAAGATGTTCATGAAAGTAATTATTCCACCAAGAAGATCTTACGAGCTTAAGACAGCAAATTAGTTGTTAAATGTCCAGTGGCAAAGCACCATCTACAACAAAAGGGGATCCCTTCATAATCTAAAGATTGACTCCAAGAATGATCCAACACTTGTAAAACAACCTCTATTGATAGAGGTTTAGAAAAATTCAATTCCATCATATTATGGGAAAAGCTGGTGTGAGAAAAATTTGTAGTAGCTTGGCCCACTTTGATGAAATGGTCCAAGGAGTTACTAATACCCACACATTATGATTCACACCAAAAATGAAGATGTAGATTAGGGAGGTGAATCCAAACAAGCAACAAATTGAAAGATTTAGTAAGAGGATTAAAGGAAGGATCCAAAGGCTTCAACAAAAGGGCATGTTGGCCCAAAAACCATGATCAACCTCCGATAATAGCATTATGATCAAAAAATGAGTTGAAACCAACAAAAAAGAAACCCTTGGCATAAGGGTAAATTTTAATTTTCCCTTCTATAATAGGCCACCATTGCTTAGAAATCTAGCAACTAATATTGCAAAACTAAGGCCATAGTCTATCAATTCTACAAATTAGGCCCTTTTGAGAGAAATATTCCCCGTGTTTTAAAACCTCCTCTCCCAAAGCCACTACCAAGAGAGACAGAGCACTTGGAAGTACATACCACCTAGCCTGAAGGTGAGCAAAGGAAACACCAACAAGAGGTTCATGAGGAGGAGAAGCAACATGCTTAAAAGTATATTATTCATAACAAATATTTGCATATGTGTTATATTGACAATATCAATAGGGGAGGTGCCAACATAAGCAATAGTAGCAACATACACACCACCATCAACAATTCACACATAACAACATATGGGACATCAAACCTTGAAACAAATGGCACACCAATATCAAACAAAGTCCCTATAAAAAATGGTGTACCAACAATAAATGAACCAACAACAAATGACAAACAAGTATGTTGTGGGCCATTTTGGCTAAAGATGGGTGTTTTTAAATATAATAATCAATCTATAAAGGCTAATTTAGGTGTGAATTTGGTTTATTTTGATTTTTGTTATTATTAAATTAGGTGAGTTTTGTAGGCATAAGTTTAATTTTAAATTTTTTTAAATGTCAATATTTTCACTATTTTTTATAAATTGTTGTATGTGATAAAGTATAACTTTTTATTTTGATTAATGGTAAAAAGAGTTTTTTAAAAGAGTCTCTATTTTTTACAAGGTTGTTGGTAAATAATTATTGATCTACAACAAAGGTATAAAAAATAAATCACAAAATGAACTAAACAATTTCATAACTAGACTTAGCAAGTCGCACACCCTTATCTCGAACATGTGACATAGATATATATTTCAAAAGACCTTCTTCCTTCTTTGAACCATTGTCCAAGAAAATTCATCATCCAAATACATTGAGTTAGGAGAGGGAAGAGGTGAACCCCTCTCTAGAGTCCCAATTGGGAACAATGCATGAGGAGAGGACCACCCATCTAAAACTAAATGCCAAATGGAATTTGCAACACCCACTTGAGGAAGCACACCAACAACACTCATCAAAATGGGGGAAGAAGCTGCAATAAGAGCTTTGAGAAATATAGATGCAAGAGGGACCACCACCCAATCAACAACAATATGCTCAAGAGCATCATAAACAAAATCAACCTCAAACACATCCACTATAAGATGTTCATGAAAACAATTCTTTTACCAAGAGGAAGATCTTGTGAGCTTAAGACACAAAAAAATAGTTGTTAAATGTCCATTGGCAAAGCACCACCTGCAACAAAAGGGGATCCCTTCATAATCTAAAGATTAACTCCAAGAATGATCCAACACTTGCAAAACAACCTCTACTAGGAGAGGCTTAGACAAATTCAATTCCACCAAATTATGGGAAAAGTTGGTGTAAGAGAAATGTGTAGTAGCCTTGATGATCAAGGGATTGAAGATCTAACCTTGGAAAACCCTTTATTTTCCTTGATTATTTATGTGCAATTGCCCATGACCATATGAAACTACCATAGTGATGGTTACATGTACTGAATTTATAGAGGGGATGGTCACATATCCAATCTTGCAAGGAAATTAATTGGGTCTTTGACTATGCCACTAATGATTTGATCTACACAATCTAATCTTCTCTTGAAATGTCCTAAATTATAGAGTAGTGAGTCTTGAACTCCTTGGTAGGGATTTTGATCACTAGAATCCAATCTTGGCCGACCTCTATATCCACTTCCCTTTGACATATACTCCTGGAGGACCATGAAAAGTTAAAGCTAAATGAATGTATCTATTCTATTTTTCTTTTAAGTTAGGTAACTACTTTTGTGTCTTCACAAGAGTCTTGGGTCATTGATCTTAGTCCATCAAGTAACTAATGAAAAATTCCTAGCAACTTTCCCCTCTCCTTCCCTTATTGTGTACCAACTAATTGAAATATAACATTAGTAATTGTCGCCTCTCACTATGCACTATAGATGAAAGCACATAGTCAAGGAGGGGCCCACCATTGAACAAAATTGACCAATGGTAGATATCAAAAGTGATAAAGTGTTATTTTCCTAATGGCTCCTTGTTGGTCATTAGATCTTGAGATGGACAATTGGCAAAATCCCCAACTACTAAAATCATCAAGCAACCAAAGGTCTCTCTAGGCAGTTGGATCAATGAGATCAAAAGCGTGTGGCAACCAACATTTGAACAAAATAATCAATTTTGTTTATGCCAACTTAAGGCATGAAGAACTAGGCTACTTCACAAGGCTAAGACAAAATTTGAAAGCAACATATGTTGTGATCTCTCACTACATGCACAATCTTGTATGATGTTAGGTTCATTCCTTGATCCTTCACTTATCCCTATTTGCATGCATTCCCACACATTCAACCATGCCCTATGTATTTCTAAACGTTTTCCCATACACCATACATTTATTCTCTCCCATGTCTAGGCATTCATTCCTTTCATTTGATTTACCATTTTGTTGTCTTGGGATAATCTTATGGGTGTGAGATCAATCTTGTATCCATAGATTTGACCCCTAAAATTACTAAGTTCAATTTTAGAATTTTAGCTAATCCCTACCAATTTCTTTCCTACCATGAGTCAACATAGTACGTTCTAAGAATGACTTATTGCTATTTAAAGGCATTCAATTTGTATTGATTGGTGAAGGGGTAATTAAGCTTTCATCAACCAAATCATTCACACATCATTCTAGGAACACTTCAATTGGAGCACTAAAACATATCTAAGTTTGTGTCATCACTTTAAAACATCTATATATTTGAAGATTGTTCTCGTCAATCATTTCCAAAATTGTAAAGCTAATCCTATCAAGGGGTCAACCTAGGAGAACACAACCCTTGCAATTCAATGATCTCCCCTAAGTGTTTCTAAACACTAATCGTCCTTAATAATTAGAGAGGACTAGACTATGAGACAAACTAAAGAACAACAATACATAAATAGCAAGATCAAATCAATAGACCATAAAAAAGATTTACACGTATGAAAACATCCTAAGTCATAAATTTGAATTATTTATATGCAAAGCTTAGAGACATAAGGTAGATCCAAATTTACCTAATTTAACACCTACATCAAATGTACCTCTACCATAATTTCTAAAACTAAACATCATTATCCCTTGCATTTTATTTTGTAACACTAAATGTTTATTGTTTGACTATGAGAATAATTAAATCCAAATTATTCTAGTAATGGAGAGATGGACTCTTGTGAGTTCGTTAGAAGAGACGAAAAGCTGGTCCCTTTCCGCGTAGACTCATCTTCTTTATGCCTCTGAATTTGGACAGTCTTTCCTCCCTTGTATGCAAAGATGAAGTGTACGGCGTGTGATCAAGATTTCAATGAATTTGAGACTCTGACTCAGCAGCTTCTACAGTTATATGCTTCCTTTTTCCATGAGAATGAATTCCACGGACAACAAAAGGTAGAGAGTACAGTTGAATGCCGTGAGACCAAGGCAAATACCATTAATATTAATAATTACAATCATCAATCACATTATAACTGACGTAACTGTTCATTTTTGCAAGTCAGCAGATTCACATTACAGATAATCATAATTAGTTTTCTAAATGCAGTCACAGATGGGCACTGCCACCGCCACGACCACCGCCACGGACTGCGAACATGTGAAAAACCCTATTTATCTCTGAAGCCAAAATCTCTTGACCCCCGTTGTTGTACAGTGAAATGGATCTCAAAGAAAGCTAAGCGTCGTCATAATAGCCATTAACAAGGTTGGGAGTTTCCCACACATCGAACAAATTCTCTTCATTGTGCAAAACAAACAGTCGATCTCCACCAACGGCGATATCCGAGATCTCGCCGCCGCCGCCTTTGTTGCGTATCTGCGAGGTGAGCACCCAGTCGGGCCCACACAAGACATTAACGCCGCCATTACTGGTTGAGAAAAGCTGTGATCCGCAAGCCGCGAGCTTGGAATAGCATTTTTCCTCAACATTCGATGTGTTGCCCGGCCGGTTACGGTGGCTCCACTTCACATGACCCGGCCCCTGCTCCTGGCCCTGCCCATATCTCTGCCTCTGCCCGTCAATTTTCATATCTATGAAGCCAATGTGATCGAACTGGTTAACCACGCAGATTGTAGTGTAGTCCTCGAGCGCCACCGCGTCCAGAACGATCTTATCCGCCTGGCGCTGCTCGGTCCATGACCACACCACGCTTCGGCTCCGAAAGTCGACGAGGCTGACGTGGCCGCGGTCGCTACGGGGAAAGAGAGCCGAGACGGCGAGAAGGCGGCGGGTCGAAAGCCACTGCAGCTTTCCGGCGTCTCCGAGGGCCTCGCAAAAGAAGTCGAGCTGCTGACCCGTGACCTGATCCCACACGCCCAGCCCGTGCTCATCGCTGCGACCCCTGCAGCTGGCGTACACGTGCCCGTCGCCGCTGCAGAGCGCCCCGGCCCTGAAATTCACCTGGTGCCCCGAATCGCAGAGCTCGAATTTATGCTGCATCTTGCCCGTCCTCGTATTGAAGCACGCCATCCCTCCGCGCCCCGGTTTGTCCACGGTGGCGCAGGTGGAGATGACGAGGCGCTGCGGGTCGAGGAAGCCCACATCGTTGACGGCGTTGTAGTGGAGAGAAAGGGGCGGCAGCTCCTCCATTGTCCAGTCATAGACATGAACCATGCTGCCGTGCGCTACGCAGCACCCGCCGTGCCCGTCGGCTCGGATTGCCGTAGCGTCGCCCGTGGCCCGCCCACGTACAGAGGACGCGAGCTCGACTCGGTTCCCGTCCAAGCGGCCCCATCTCGACATATGTATGCTCTCTATCAGGCCGTAATACAGGGCTTCTCTGTACAGCGCCTTTTCCGACATGTTGGGCGGAATATGAAGCTCCCCTGTACGAAGAAAATCCAAAAGAACAGCAAAATATGCCGGATTTCGATCAATAAAATATTCCCCCTGTTCATCCGATGAATTCCAATCCGGGTGAATCATTGCCCCCAACATCGACTCTCGCCCTGCGCGCCCGATCGTTGCCCGGCTCGTCACGAACCGCTTCCCTCCAACATTTAATGTGACCTTGTCTGGCACTGTTCCTCTTCCCATCTCTCCAATACGGAAAGCAATCTATGCACAGATCTTTCCCAATAATGAAAGACTAGTGCTCGGCTATAAATCCTACGAAAAATGGGGGACGGCAGATGCCTAATCGACGACTCAGAATCTGCGTAAGGGGAATAAAATAAGCGAGGTCGCAGGGCTAAAGAATAATATAACAAACCCCGTGGTTTCCGTTCCAATTGCTGGTCGTCGATCATTTCAAAAATTGTCCGAAACTTGGGCCGTTCCCCATTCACACTAAAAACGTACCTTTTGCCGTCTAATTTAAGCAGGCTGCCGCAAGCAACACGGTATCCGTGCAGGGCGAGAGATGTTCTATTGTGTTAGTTATGGAGTTGTGGTTTTGTTGGTTTTGAACTGGTGCAGACCCCGGTCATATTGGGGATTTCTGTTTTGCTTGCGTTGAGGGTTTGTTTGCCTGTCCCTTTCGCTCCCATGCAAAGCAACACTAGAGTGGTCGGAAATAAATTTGATTTTCATTATATGGAAGTAGTTTCTTCCCTAAGTCATCACCACATTTATGACCATCTTAACTAATTTTCAAGGATATACATTTGTTAATAGAGAATAGGAATCATTTAGTGTAATTATTTGAATATTATTAGTTTTAGGAGAACCATTGTATCGATTCTTTTCAATGGTAATTAAGTGGGTATTTGTTGACCAATTTTTTTAAGATGTTTAGTGATATATTTTTTCAATTGATGGAAGTAAACAGAAGAATAAACAAGGAAATGTAGGCAAAATTGAATCTAGTTTGAAGTCACTACTTATAGTTGAGCAAGTAAGGGATGTAAATTCAAATGGAAATAAAAGATTTATGTAAACCTTGGGTGATTGGGGATGTTGTTGATGTGTTTGGATGTCAAGCTACTCCTCCTCAATATAATAGTGTATATTTGCATAAGGATTCTTCTCTATTGTGATTGAAGAGGATGGCAGATTTATATAGTTGGCATGAGAGGAATGGAGGGTTGATTTTCATTTGAAATAAATGGCTAGGATTGAATTAGCGGGTTTTTAAATTTGAATTTGAGAGGGAGGTGGAAATAAATATTGGTAGCTGGTGAATGGAGTGTTAAGATTGATTTGATTAATTGAATGGTGAAGATTCAAAGTTGATTTGAGTTTGGATAGATGATAGTTGGGGAGGAATGACCATGATTTGATTAATTTAATTGATTGGCTAGGATTGAAGATTGATTTGATTTAGGATGATGATATGGATTAGAATTGTTATTCAAATGATTGGTAGTTAGGGATGGATGGTTAGGATTAATTTAATTAAATGGATGGCTAAGATTTAAAATAGATTTCATTTAGGATTTTAAGAATTTTAAATTAAAAAAATGGTGATGTCAATGTGATGGAAGATAGATTTTTTTTTTTCAAATTATGAGGGTGAATGACATTAGCTTAGCTAATTATATAAAATGATTTGTTTAACTATCTAATGTTATGGTAAACTATTTAATTAGTTGGTAGAAGAGTGCTAGCCTTTAAATTAATTAAATAATTTATGTAATTAAGTAGTGTTGGAGGCATTGTAGGGGTGGATTTTAAGTGTTTACATTTCACCTCTCTTTGAAATGACATCATGATTAAAAGAAGTGGCATTATTTCAAAGAAAAATATAATATAGGTACTAGATAAGGTGAAGGGGGAGGGAGGATTCCCTAGTTGACTAAGGGGAGTAAAGTTAGAAAGTGGGTAGGCAAAACCCTCTCTCTTGAGTAGGTGGGCGAAAAAACTAGGGGTGTTTTCTCAAAAAGAGAGAATGGGTGGGTGAAAAGGAGTCAATGAAAATAGTGAGAAGGGGTGAAAAAATTGGAGAAAATGGTTAAAAAAAATAAAGAAATTGATGAAGATGAGAAAAAAGGTGAAAAAAATGGAGCAGGAAAGGAAAAATGGTGAGAAGGGTTGAATAAACAATGTTAGGGTGTGAATATCTTTCATTTTCACCCTTGCCAAGAATAAATCCAAATCTAGAGCTTTCGCACCTTAGAGGGAAAAAAGGATTGTGTGGTAATCTAAGAGCATTGTAGTAAGTGTGTAAGGGTCTACATGCGGGTGATGAGTGTGAGGGAAGCCAATAAATATGTATTTTTTAATTTTGAGTGCATTCAATACCCCTAGGAGTAGGAGAAGTAAATTTTATACATCCTAGAGGCGTATCTATAGCTAAATGTTGTGGTGTGGGATGGTGAAGCACATGCATTGTTTGAGTGCTATGTGGATTAATGGTGTGCATTTTTAGGGTGATAAAGTACATGCATTAATGATAGACGTGCAATTATTTTGAGGCACATGTGTTTGTGGATGAGCACATGTGTTAAGCCCTAAAGCACAAGTGTCAAATAGAACACATATATTGAGTATGCAACATTTATGTGCCATAGAGAGATATTTCCATCAATATGGAATGATGATTGAGGATTAGCATGCTTGGTTGGGGGTTGGATGCAAGCATGGATACAAATTTTGATGACCCAAAAGAGGTAATAAGTAGTCTTAGAGCTATTAGTAGGATTCAAGGAGCTTGAGTGAGTGGCATTAGAGTTAGAAGGAATATGGCATCTTGTGATGATGTTATTGATTAGGGATCATTGAGGTATGTTGAAAAACTTGGTAGAGCAATAAGAATCAAAGACTAGCATGCTCCACTTGTCAACTAGGGAGATGACCATTACCCTAAAGGATGTATGGAGGATCTTTTATATAATAATTTATTTCAA